>VDFB02281492.1:453972483-454174907 GCA_007258455.2 Sequoia sempervirens | reverse complement strand
TTATAATAAGGACTACATACTTGCAATTTTTTTTTTTTAATGAATTCAATTTGTCCCCCAAAAGGTAAATAAAAAGTGGTTTTTTATTAGCATTTTGATAGGTGTAAAGGAGACTCTGTTATAGGTATGGTTTAAAACTAGCGGGGTTCTATCCAAGGGGGTTTGATTTAAGGTAGTTTGATCAAACCTTGTTCAATTGGAATTCTTTAAATGGAACTTTTCAAGGCTTAAATTGTTATATTTTCTAAAAATATGTGATTTCAGCAAAAATCAGTTCCTCCCAGAAATTGTAAACTACTATTGTGGTAGCACCAGTAGCGGAAATGGTTGAGCAGGGCAAAGTGATAGTCGTAGATGCTGGTGAAGTGACCATCCAAAGTAATGTAATCCATGATAACACGAAGAAATTTTCTCCAAAGAGCTTTTATGGTATCGACTTCGAAGTAGTTGTTAGAAATTTTCACCAGTTTCAGTCTTTCCTTCTCTTTCTTCAGAAATCTTATGACAGCTTCATTAGAGAAAACCCTATCCCAAAAAGGATAAGTTCCCCATTTTTCCAATTCTTCTCAAAATGCTCAGTAGCCTCTTGATTAGACCCATGGAGTTTTTCCATAAAAGGGAGTAAGCCCCCACTTTTTACTTTGTTCCACGCTTTAGTATTTCTTGTATGCATCTCAAAGCTGTTCAGCTCAACTCTTTTCCTATCTCCACCCATTTTGGCAAGCACTGTGGAGCAAACAGAGATGGAATATTTTCTTGGAATGGTCCCGCCAAATCTAAGATCCCACAAAGCATGCCAGGAAACCTTACATATTAAGCAACTAAGCTCGGTCCCACACAATCTAATGATTGTGATGTAATTACCCTATCCTATCATCATTAATGAGGTGACATGCTTCTTGCCCATGTGACACATCATAGTTCAATAAGGCTCAGAAATTTACACTTAATTCACTAATGAAGTAGCAAACAACTCATAGTAATAATGAGAACTTATAGTAATAATTTTCTAGTATCTGAGACTTATTTTTTGCGAAATTTACTAACTTGAGATATGTTTCATGACATGAATTATTTATGGTCAAAAATCCATATGAAATTTAACCTAGTGGCTAATTACAAATATTTTCAATAATATTTTTTTCAAATTGTCAAATTTATAACTATTAATGGGTGTACTACCTGAATAGATATATAACTCAAACATAAAAATTATTTAACGATTACACAATAAAATTTATATTGATAAATTTAAATTTTAAATAAATTCAAATTTTCTCGAGTGCCTCTTGATATTCTATAGGTAGAGAAAATAGACAGAAGATGCTCCATCATTTTGTGAAATATTTCTTAGCTGACGGATGAATAATATTTACTAGCTCTATGCCAAAACTTCGTCATGGGATTCACATCTTCATTCTTAGAGATGAGGAGAATTTGCATTCTAGACTATATGTATTGGTTAAATTGAAAACTAGGGAGGAGGTAAATAGGGCTATAATATGTCGCGATCGAGAGATGTTGGTGGATAGGGAATTATTAACGAGCTACACATCTCTAACGTTAGGTCTTGAGACCTAATCCTCTCTTGCTCATCGTCACTAGATTTTTTGAAGGCTATAGAGATAAATGACAAAAGGACAAAGGATTTCATGTAATATGATCGAAGCTCCTTCACCTTTCATAAGTTTTTTGCTTGGATGTATTTTTTCTATGAAAATTATTTCTTCTACTTTGAGCAGGAGGGCATTTCTTGTGCGTTTCATATCTTACCAACCTTTTTTGATGGAGAAATCATTATCCATCCCTTTGCTTATTGATATGCCATTCTAGAAATTGCCCCTATTGAAAAGAAGGAGCATATTTTGGGGTTTCGTCGATGGCTATTAAAATATAGTTTCCTTTGCATCAACTTTGGTTTCCATCACCTGCTACCTTCAGTTATTCATGTTCATATGGTTTATTTTTATTTAATTGGGTATTCGGGCTTGTCAAAAGGAGCATATTTGGGGGTCTTGTCGATGGCTATTGAAAGATAATTTCGCTTGCGTGTAACCAAAAAATGTATAGTTGGACATTTTTATGCTCACTTGAGTCTTTCTTATGGACTTTGGCTTGATTTTTCTTAGATTTAATGTTGTAATGTGGTCAACACATTCACATTAAGTCTTGGACCCTTGAGAATCATTAATAATTCTAGGTTATCTTGTAAAAGTGTTGTGAAGTGTTGTAACCCACTTTCACACTTTTCTAGGACCCTTTCATTATAATTCACTTAAATAACCCATTTTTATCACTTACCAAGTTTTATTTCAAAGTGTTGTAAATATTTTTAACAAACTCTCACACTTTTCTAGACTTATCATCACTTATTCAACCCTTTCTTATGTTTAAATGACCCCTTAATGGTCTTTCCAGCCATACTTAAGTGTATTTTTAGAATATTCCAGTAAAATTTCCCTAGTGGGACCAAGTCACCACTTGGGGTGACTTAGTTAGTCCCATTGGGCACCAAAATCAAAATAATTTTTATTTTTTGGTGAGATTTTATTCTCTTACCCTTGAGATTGGCTTGTGATGTGTTAGTTTTGGGAAATATTGGAAAACCAAGTATAAATAAAGGTTTTCCTCTCATTTTGATGACCATTCACCTAATTCATTTCCAAGAATCCTAATTCATTATTCAAGAAATTATCAAGCATTCAAGAACTCTAAGAATCATCAAGTCATCCATTGGAGCACTTCCTTACATATCTTCAAACTTCAACATTAAAGGTTTGGTGAGTTTGTGACATTGCATGTTTTTTATTCATCATTCTCTTTCCAATTCATTTCATTATCTAGGGTTTGATTACAAAATTGGGGTTTGACCAAGGAAAACCCCTATACTCTAACCCTTAACCCTTTTTCCCCTCTTTGCATATATTTTTGCAAGTTTTGTATGCAGATTTGTCAAAGAGTTTGGTGTCAAAAAGGTGTTTTCAATTCATCAAAGTAATCAAATTCAACAAATCCCTAAGTGAAGCTTGGAGACCTCTTTTAGACCATTTTTTGTAGTTTTTGAACCAGACACATGTGAGGAAGGGAAGTGCAAACTGAAAGCTACATAATTTTGTCTTGACTTTCCCAAGATTCCCAAGTGGACTAAGTCACCATCTGTGGCGAATTAGTCCCATTGCTAGGCCTAAAAGGTGGTTTCTGTATTTTTGGATACTCATTTGGCAGATTACTGTTCTGGTAGATTTTCTCTAGAACTGGACTAAGTAGCCTAGCTTGGCACAAGTGTCCTAGTCATCTTTTCTAGTCAATTCTGCATTATTCTAGAACCTCTTTGCATCATACTTTAGATTCCAGATGCACCTCTCTAGCATTTTTTAATTTTTTTATCATTTATTTGCATTCTTAGGTGTTGTTGCATACATCATTGTGTTTTCAAACAAGTTGCATTACTTAGGTTTAGCATTAATAATCACCTTTCTTTTATAGTTTTTTGCATTTATACATTGCATTTAGGCATACTGCATCCATCCTTGCATTGACTTTGAGTGTAGACATTACACATTTTGGATCCATTTCTCTCCTTTTAGGTGAAAAACCCTAGAAGAGTCAGAGAACCCTTGGATACCAAAATCGGTGTCCACATTTTGATGAACTTGACTTTTGAACATTTTCTTTTTTATTTCAAGTGCATTTTCATCCTAGGTTTAACTTGCATCAACATTGCATTAGGTGTTGCATTATTTAATTTGCATCCTAAGGTTTAAAAATTGCATTAATGAAAAGCTCATATAGCTTGCATTTTTGCATCATATTTCATTGGAAAACAACAAAATTCTCCATTTTTATATTGTAGCTACATTTAAACATCTAAAATACATCAAATTGTATTTAAATTTTTTGAAAAATCATTAAAAAATCATCAGTGGGACTAATTCGCCACACTGGGTGACTTGGTCCTTCTGCACATTTTGCATTATAATTTCTAGAATTTTTTAAACATTTTCTACATTTCTATTTTATTTTATTGCATTATGTCATAGTTTCTATATTTTTTATTTTTCTTACAGTTAGTTTGATTTCATTCATTTGCATCATGGATTTTTGCTTTAATAAGTTTTGAATGTCCTTAAAATATTTAGTTGACATGTTAAACTGTGCATTTGGAACTAATCTTAATGACCTTGAGCTTCCTCATGCTCCTTCAACTCCTCATGAATGTCCTCCTGATATTGTTGACATCATTGGAGAAGATGATGATAGCATGAATAAATTATTAAATGAATATCTTGATAACCTTGAAGCTAATGCATCCTTTTATCCATCCATGAAACAATAAGACCTTCCTACAGTCTCACCTCCTAATATGTTTGGTTACTTACATCCTGAAACAAATGAAGGACCTAAGTTCCCTCCAATAGGTGGACCTAGTTACTCTAAACAAGAAACCCCTCAACCATTCTATGATAACAATGTTGCAAACACACCAATCAACCTTGAAGAAACTTATGGCAAAGGCTTTACCATACTAAGCAAACAAGGATGTGACACCACAACTGAACATAACTTTCACCAACTCTTAGAACAAAATCCTAAAGAAGAAAACACAACTGGGTTAGGATATCAAGATCCTCCTCATGACATCAAGCCTCCTTTAGAATATTGGAGACTTCATGATGATGGCACAATGATATTTGATTCCCCTCCCAATTTGAATGTCCTCCTTCCATGTGAACAACCCTTACATGATAACAATGACAAGGATTATAGGATCACTTTGGGTCCTCCTCCTCCTATTTGAGAAAAGGGTGGACCTAGGAAACACAAGAGGCCTTCCAAGTTACAAAAACTAAAATTTCCTTTCCATCCACCACCTTAATGTGAAAGGAAATTGAAAATCCTTTGAAACAAAGGAATCGTATTATTACCACCTATGAATAGGTTGGTGATCTTTCCTAAAGATTCTAATGTTCAAAATTGTGCATATCATCATGTTCTTAGACATAGAAGTGATGAGTGTCACCAATTGAAAGAAATATTGAGCAAGTATCATTTTGATGGTGATAATTGCTATCCAATAAATCCATAGACCACCATTACACACCTTATCATGTACTAGTTGTAGAACATTCTCTTCTCACTATTGCATGACTTTTCCCATTGCCTATCTTGGCTCATTCTTGTCTTGCACTCAGTGGGGGCAAGAAGTTGCTAGCCATGTCCTAATAATTAATTTGTCATTGTCCCCTAGTTGTGTTATTCACTTTATACTTATACTGATTGAGATTTGGAGGCGGATGACCTACTTGACGATTGACTTGCATTTTCCTTACTAGTATTTTCCATTTTTCTTTTTCTTTTTCTTTTGTGTTGCATGTGTGTATCATTTTCTTGAAATTTTATGTTCTCTCTCTCTTTATCACATTCCTCTATTTGTACCTTCATTTTTCTATATGTCGTACATCGCTTTCACTTTTTCCTTTAATCTTTTCCTTGTGTTTTCCTTTTTAGGATGACACAAAGCGTTGAGACGCCCTATGTCTCTTCCATCTTCACCCAAAAGGAACCCCTTTCCCTTTTCTTTTCCTTTTACCTTTATTGTGATTTCCTTTTGGGCATGATGCAAAGTGTTGAGATTCCCGATGTCTCTTCTATGTTGACCCAAAAGGTCTTTCTATTTTCTTTTTCACTTTTGTTTTGTGTTTTCCTTTTGGGGATGATGCAAGGAATTGAGACCAAAATGTCTCCTTCATGTTGACCCACAAGTATTTCTTTTTCATTTCGCCTATCACCTTTCTCTTTTTGGATTTTTTTTGTGTTTTCTTTTTTGGGATGATGCAAAGCATTAGCTATCCTACTCAATATGTCTTCAATGCTAACTTGAAGCTAATTCTTTTTCCTTGCTTTTCTCTCTTTATTGTCATTGTGAGTTCTATGTGTATTTGGGGAATGATAATAGTTCCATGCTCTTTACAAAACATTGCAACCAAGAATATACTAACCCCAAATCCATAGATCCCTTATGTGTTTGGTATTTTCATTTTGGGGGAAACCCCTTCCTTTTTCCTTTTCATTTCCTTCACATGACGTAGCCTTACTCGGTGTGTCGTAGAAAAAAGTACCCTTTGCTTGACATGGGATTAACTCATGATAAACTGGACATAATGAGGCCTTGATTCAGGTGTTGTGAAATGTTGTAAAACATTTCTACACTCTTCTAGACTCTATTCATTATAATTCACCTAAAAATCATAATTTCATCACTAAACAAGTCCTATTTTGAAGTGTAGTAAAGTCTTGTAACAAGATTTTACGCTTTTCTAGGCATAATTTCACTATTTACACCTTTCTTATTCTTTATTTGACCCCTTTATGCCCTTATAAGCTTTAATTAAGTATATTTTTAAATGTAAACCCGATAAAAAATATTAAATGCAAGTTAATTCTCGACACCTACTTTCAAGCTTGAGGTGGGACCCATTTGCCATGGGTGGCGAATGAGTCCCCCTTGGCTCCAAATTCAAAATATTTCAAATTTCCTTTTGGATTTTTATTCAAAATCACTTGATGTCAACCTTTGATGAGGTATCAATAGGTTACTAAGACACAAGTTTGCATAAATAAGTGTTTTTCTCCTCATTTTGCATCCCCCATCTCTCTTAACCATTATTCATTATTCATCCACCAATCTTCCATCTCAAGTCAAGCAACTTAGGGTTTTAACATTACAAGTCAGTTAAGATCATTTTTTACACATTCAAGGGCAGATCCTTCATGTTTTTTTGCATACTTTCAAGATAAAACATCATGGAAAGGTAATCAACTCCATTGTTGCATGTTCCATTCCATTTTTTCATTAGTTTGGTTTAATTTCCTAAAAGGGGTTTGACCAAGGAAAACCCCCATGCCCTAGCATTCAACATCTCTCTCTCTTGTATTGTTTGTTTGTAGATTTAGGTCTCTTGGAAGCTTGGAAATAATTGAGGATCAAGTTACAAGGTTGCTAAAGACTTCTCTTCATTAAACAAGTCAAAATATCAACAAAAATCCATTTTCAAACCTATAAATCAGAGTTTCGGAAGCAGAAACCTATAGGAAGTAAAAGTGCATATCGGAAGCTTCAGATTCCACTTTTGAAAATTCAAAAATTTAAAAGTGGACTCATTCACCATGAGTGGCGAATGAGTCTCACTCGAGGGTCAACATTTTAGAAACTATTTCTAATCTTCATCCACATTCTAGGTGCACACTTTCAATTTGGTTCAATTCTATTTAGTTTTGCATTCATTTCTAGGTGATTTTGCATTACACAATATGTTTTCAAACATTTCATATTTCCCTAGTTTTGCATGTTTAATCAATCAATTTCATTACTTTATTGCATCTAGATCATCTAATTTAGGCATAATAACATCATACAATTCTTAATTTGAATGAACCTAGCTAGCAATTTTGGCCCACCTCTCTCCTTTTAGGTGCAAAACCCTAGAAGAGTTAGAAAGCAAGTGGGTCCCAAAAATCTATGGTTCACTCAAAAAAGTATGACTTGGCATAGGGGCTTTCCAAATTGGCTCTCATGTCTTCTTCTTTTTTTTCTTTTTTTATTTGCTACTTTAAAGTAATTGCTCACAGTACAGTGTGTAGCAATTCCTTTAAAGTGGGGGCATACATTGCCATTATTCATTTGCATTATTTTCTTGTTTCTTAGTGTAGCCTTGTTACTTCATACGATGCATTTTTCCACTTTATGGATGACATTGGGTGTGATTTCCTTCTTCTATTTTACCATATTGCATTCCTCTTAGTGGCTTGATGCGACACACTGCATCCCCTAAGTTGTGAATATTCTATCCTTTGATTGGTCCTCTCTTGGAGACATTGGACACAATGTTCCATAATTTATAGACCTCACATGAACTAAGAAAGACTCCTTTAAACATCTTTTGCATGTTTCATTTTCCATTTTTTATATGGCCAGCTTGCATAACACAACTTGCATGCCTGTATTGTCATCGTATTTGTTCATGAGTTCTAAGCATACGAGGCTTTGCTTGTCTCATGAAGAAAAAATGATATTTTCCTTTGTGGTGCCTTATTAAATTTATCATGAGGTGTAACTTTGATATGCTTGAGAAAGAAGCCCATTCCAAGGCATGACTTTTCCCCATAGCCACCTATGTGTGTGTGTGAGTGCATACTAGCCATGAGTGTATGTTTCTCACCCTTTTGGGCATTCTCACTTGACAAATAGCCACGAGTTCCATCACCCAAGAGTTAGTATGCATTTATTTTTCTAGACAAACAGCCTAGGTCTGATCCATAATGGGATATATACAAACAATCAAAGATTGGTTTGATTTCCCTTTCTTTCAATCTCTCTCTTTTATTCTTTTACATAATTATCTTGTGTGTTCCTTTGTGCTTATGTTTGGTTTTCCATGGGATCTTGATCCTAGGGGCTTGATCATCCCTCTGGATTGTTGTTGTCTCATCTCACTAAGCATCGATGCATTTGGATCCTTCTTGATGTGCATGTTGGGATATGTTAGTGTGATTTTGAAGCAAGTTCATCCTCTCACTAAAGTGGGGACTTAATGTGTTGCAAAAAAATGTATAGTTGGACATTTTTATGCTCACTTGAGTCTTTCTTTTGGACTTTGGCTTGATTTTTCCTAGATTTAATGTTGTAATGTGGTCAACACATTCACATTAGGTCTTGGGCCCTTGAGAATCATTAAGAATTCTAGGTTGTCTTGTAAAAGTGTTGTGAAATGTTGTAACCCACTTTCACACTTTTTTAGGACTCTTTCATTATAATTCACTTAAATAACCCCTTTTCATTAGTTACTAAGTCTTATTTCAAAGTGTTGTAAAGAGTTGTAACAAACTCTCACACTTTTCTAGACTTGTCATCACTTATTCAACCCTTTCTTATGTTTAAATGACCCATTAATGTAGTTTTCGGTCATACTTAAGTGTATTTTGGAGAATATTCCCATTAAACCTTTTTAAATACACTTTAATCCTTGACACCTAGTAAAATTTCCCTGGTGAGACCAGGTCACCACCTAGGATGACTTAGTCCCACTTGACACAAAAATCAAAATAATTTCAATTTTCTAGAAAGATTTTATTCTCTTACCATTAAGGTCATCCTCTGATGTGTTATTTTTAGGAAATATTGCATAATAAAGTATAAATAAATGGGTTTTTCTCTCATTTTAACTCCCATTCACCTAATTCATTTCCCAGCATCCTAATTCATTATTCAAGCAATTATCAAGCATTCAAGCAATCTAAGCATCATCAAGTCATCCATTGGAGCACTTCATTGCATATCTTCAGATTTCAACATCAGGGGTTTGGTGAGTTTGTGACATTGCATGTTGTTTATTCATCATTCTCTTTCTCTTTCATTTCATTATGTAGGGCTTGATTACCAAATTGGGGTTTGATCAAGGCAAACCCCTATACTCTAACCCTTAACCTTTTTCCCTTCTTTGTATATGTGTTTGGAGGTTTTGTATGTAGACTTGTCAAAGAATTTGGTGTCAAATAGGCGTTTTCAATCCATAAAATTCATCAAAGTCAAAAATCCCCTAATTGAAGCTTGGAGACCTCTTTTAGCTCATTTTTTGTAGTTTTTGAACTGGACACCTATTAGGAAGGGAAGTGCAGACCGAAAGCTATAGAATCCTATCCCAAATTTTTTTAGATTCCCAGGTGGGATAAGTCACCATCTGTGGTGAATTAGTCCCACTTCTAGGCTTTAAAAGTGGTTATCTACATTTTTGGATACCCATTTGGTAGATTCCTGTTTCGGGAAATTTTCTACAAAACTGGACTAAGTCACCCAGCTTGGCACAAGTGTCCCAGTCATCTTTTCTAGTCAATTCTACATGATTCTAAAACCTCACTACATCAGACTTCAGATTCCAGGTGCACGTCATCAACCTTATTTAATTATTTTATCATTTATTTGCATTCTTAGGTGTTTTTGCATACATCACTATGTTTTCAAACAAGTTGCATTTCTTAGGTTTAGTGTTAATAATCACCTTTCTTTTTTATTTTGTTGCATTTATACATTGCATTTAGGCATATTGCATCCATCCTTTCATTCACTTTAAGTGTAGACATTACACATTTTTGGATCCATTTCTCTTCTTTTACATGAAAAAACCTAGAAGAGTTAGAGAACACTTTGTTTCCTTTCAGTTGTTTATGTGTTAATTTTTCCTTGATGCCAAAAATATTTTATGGGGTTCATGAAACCACTAGTTCTATTCTTTTCATTCTTAGATTGGCTAATATGCAGTTGCATTGGTTGGTGTTATGATATGTAGTGTGATATGAATGTGATGATATGCTTGGTGGATGTTGACAAAATGCATTGTCAGTCGATGCATTCTCAACTTGTTTTGATACATGATGATTATAGTTGGTTCATATAGTGATTCACATGGTTCATGGCATGCACTTTCAAGTTTCAATTTTTTACATGTTGGTACTAATGTTTTACATATGTTCCTTATTTCAGGGCATGCATTTCCTTCAGGGTTACAAGTCATAGTGACATACATATACTAGAAGATTCATTTTTAGGGCATGCCTTTGCTTCAGGGTTACAAGCCACAGTGACATACATATACTGGAAAATTAATTTTGAGGTATACATTTGTGCATTTTCACTTGGGCTGATAGATCAAATGATACATGAGTGGCACATATTATGTTTGCTCAAAACATACTCATTTATAAGAAGTTTGCATAGAAGAATGGATTACAAGTATTAACTCACTTATATGTATTCTCTTCATTGACTATTTGTTAAGAGTGTATGTATTGTCTTCAAGACACATATGATACATAAGTGTGTTAACATTTGATACATGGTGTCATAAAGCATACAATGTTTTTGATAAAAGGGTAAAACGGGTTTTATAGGGACCCGAAACCACAAAGTTTACAAAACAAAAGAGATGACAAAAAAGTCCAACCACAAAAACTAGCTGCCCAAGAAAAGATCAGCAACAACCATTCGCACAAAACCAAAAAGACCGAAAGAGAGGAAAAGCAAAAACCCCAAACATTACTTCAGAGTCTTGAGGACAGACTCAGTCTCCTCCTCCAGCTTCTACATATCAATGATTCCCTTTTTAAAAGTTTGAATCATACTAGAAGTGGGGGAACCTTGTGCTTCAAGTTGGCTCTGGTTCTTTTGGAAATACTTGCATCCATGTCCTGGCTTTTGTCCTCTATTTCCTCCAGATCCACCACCAGAGAACCCTGCTGGGTTTTGTCGAGCTTCTCTCCCATAGCATTAATGATAATGGCATTGTGTCTGGCCAATCTATTATTTTGCTCAGCTACGGTCTTGATAGTGTTCATAATATAATCAATTTTGGAATTAGTGTCTCTGTTACTATGAACATGGACCCATTTGTCCCCAACTTTCTTTTCAATCTCAACAACTTTAGCAACCAAAACATCAATTTTTCTTTGTAGGGCCCAGTTTTTTATTTTTAGCTCATTGATTTCAGTGAAAGTCCAGTCCAAGAGTTTGGAGTGGGACTCAGAGTTGGCTTTAGCAAGGTTCAGAAAATCCAGAGAGGGCTCATCACCGATATAAGGAACAGTTTTCTCCGAATTAAGTTTAACAGGGGAGTCATCTTCGACATGTTTATCCAACATAGGTTCAACATTAACCACCATTTTGTTGGCATCAAACTCCTCCAAGTCAGAGGATTCTTCAGAATAGGAAACAAGACTTTTAGCTTGGGGTTTCTTGTGAAGGGAGGGACTATCAAGCTCAAGCTCAACATGGGCTTTACCAGAGAGGAGAGTAGGGTTTATTTTCCCAGAAGGGCTAGCATGTGAGCTGAGGACTTTTCTAGCCGAACTAGGGTTAGGAATGTACTCTGACCCACTAGGCTCTGTGTCATCACTCTTAGAGTCAGGAGTGGTATCCAAGGTAGTGGGGGCAGGCATGTTTTGGAAATGCTCGACAATCAATCTTATAAGCCCCGTATGCAAAAATAGGAAATCTATTGGGGTTTTTCTTATTATCCTCCAAGCTTTTCTTCAGGGAATAGAAAAGATAATAGGGAAGAGAGATCCTAACCTTGTGGCGAAAGTGGTTGAGAAAAGAAAAGTGGTAGCCATAAATTCTGGTAAAACGCTCATCCACCGTAATGTACTCCATGATGACCCGTAGCACCTTCCTCTAGATGGCCTTTATAGAATCCACATCAAAGTAACTGCTAGCAATTTTGACCAGGCTTAACCCTTCTTTTTCTTTTTTTGGAAATCTAATCATGGCTTCATCAGAAAAAGCCTTGTCCCTAAAAAACTTCTTCCCTTCAGTAGATAAACTTGTAACATCAGCAATTAAATTTTCACTAAGCTCAACATTCCTACCAAATAGGGACAAATTGTCTTTATTCCAATTTTTAACAAAGAGGTCTGTAGCCCCCTGGCTGGAGCCATGGAGCTTCTCTAGAAAAGGAAGCAGCCCACCACTTTTAACTTTTTCCCAAACCTTGGCATTTTTCATATGAGTTTCATAGCTGTCTGACTCAATACACTTTATGTCTCCTCCCATCTCAGCTGACATAGTGTTGTAGACCCAGACAAAAGCTTTACTAAAATTGGCCCTGCCACAACTTAGCACCCACAAAGCGTGTGGGCGTTTCTTGCAAATTAAGTTGTTGGGATCAGTCCCATACAATCTAATGATTGTGATGTGAAAGGTCTTATCTGTCTTCCTTAAAGGGATAACACATAGATTTTCCATGTGATTTATCATAATTTATTAGGGCGCAAACATTAGAGTTTAGATAATTTGTATTTAGCCAAGTACACACCTCTTTACTCTTAACTCCTTCATTGGCGAAAAAATCCACAATGACATTTCCTTCTCTCTAAGCATGTGATATTTTAACTTTTTCAAATTTAGACAAAGTCAGCTTAGCTTCCTCAATCCATGACTTGATGGTCCACGAGGGGGGAGACTTTTCCTTAAGGTAGTCAATTATATTTTTGGAGTCTCCTTCAAGCCACCGATGTTTAATGTTAAGACTTTGAGCTAAATTTATGATATGAAAAGCTCCAGCAGCCTCCGCCAAATGGTTGGTTTGGGATCCAAGAGGAGAAGTCATCGCTCCTATGAAATTTCCAAAGGAGTCCCTTATGACTCTACCACAGCTCACTGCCCCCGGATTACCTTTAGCTGCACCATCAAAATTAGCTTTGATCCAACCGTAAGGCAGGAAAGACCAGCAAACACCCTCTCTGTCCTTCTTGGCTGTCATACTGGTTCTAGATGGGACAAGATTTATGTTCCACCCTTTGCGAGAGTTAGGTCATATAGCGACTAGTCAGCTTTCAAGGACAAGCTATTCTTCTGAACCAAAGTATTGAAATTTTCCTTCAGAAATTTGACATTTTTATCAAAGACAATGTTACAAGGCTTTGGACAACTTGTTTTTGGAAGGTCTACAACCACATTGTGATGTTACCATTATTATTTTGTATGACTTATATCTTTTGGCTTAGTATTTCAGATTGATCAGTTAAGGTTGTTTTCTATGCTCTCATTGTGATGAAAATTCATGCTAAAAATACAAAAGTTCTATAAACCTTGTCATCACATATGATATTGAGGCTTTCAATATTTTATTACTTGCATCACATTTATTTTTAAAAGATTATTAAAGCCTTTCTAATAAAAGGATCAGATAGATTTATATGGTTTATATCAGTCTCATTATATCTCATAGAAGGATGACTTTATTAAAAGCCACATGGCAGTGACCAAGTTATCAACAAACTATTGAGAGTCATCATTGATATTGGATTAATGATTCATTTATCATAATGATGTCGGTGAAATTATAATGTTCATATTGGGTTGTATGAGACATAGCATACATAGTTGAATTGGTGACTTGGCACAGCAGCGTATGTTTGATTATGATGTGGCAATAATGTGTGCCAACATTCGTGGCAGAAGACTTTTACATCAGACTCAAAATCATTATGATGTCTAATTAAATCATGCATATTATTGAGATTTTTTTACTAGACTTCAAAGCATCTTTGTTTTTGATAAAGTCTTTGAAAGACTTTAAGAAAAGGAAAAACTAGGGCAAAAGACATTTTGAATGGAACCCTACTTGCCATGGACATTTTTGTTGTCTGTAGATTATGTAATATTGAACTTGTTGAACATATTTGCATTCTGTGGTAATTGGAAAGAAGGTTGAGTGTTGAATGTAAAAGCTGGAAAGAAGGTTGAGTGTTGAATGTGGAAGATGGAAAGACAAGTCGCAAAGCTTATCGATGGAGGTCTTTAGCTAAGTAGTTATGGAACTACTCGGTTGGTTTTTATGGCTTTTATTTAGTTATCTTCCACCGTGATCAAGTAATGCAAAATCTTTATGGACTTGAGTAAAATCTTGGTTTTGGAATATTTTTGTTAAGGGTATTTTAAGAGATTAACTCTTGTTGATTATGGTTAAAATAAAACCATTAGGGTTTCTAGGTATCTCTTCTTCGATTGCAACAGAATATATTCCTTTTTTTGTTTTGAGATTGATGTATTTGCTTAGATTTGTTAAAAGAGTTTGTTGAAAGCTCTTAACTCGAGCTGGTCAAGAGTTATTCAAACTACATACAAAGGTTATCATTCACAGTATCTTTAAAAGATGGTTCTCAGGCATTTTTTTGTGTTACCTAAGAGAGGAATATGAAGCTTCAAACACATTGTGCAAAAATAGTAATGCATTGAAAATATTTTATTATGATTTTCATATTATTGTATTTAAGGAAGATGTTGATACACAACATTCTTCAATGAACTTGATGAGGATATTCATAGTCTTCTATTGTAATTCTAGGGTTACAAAAATTGCACTTCTAGGGTTCTGATAAAGTGCTATAATTTGTTATGCATTAAAAGGAGTTGGTGCTCATGTATCTTGTGGAGTTGGTGCTCTTGTATTTTGTGGAGTTGGTGATCCTAAATGTTTAAGATTTGGTGCTCTAAGTGAATAAAGGAAATATTTTTTGAGTGGTTTTTTATTCCCCAAGAGGGTTTTTCCACTTAGAACAAATTTTGTGTTATGTGGTGATTTTATGTGTGTGATATTTTTCTTATCAGTCTGATTTTAATGTGTTATCAAATGTACAATTATCAATCCTTCATATTTTGTCAATGTTATGCCACATTTCATATCAATCTTTCATATCTATCAATGCACATTTCATGCATAAAAGGTTCTAATTTAAACTGAGCTTTGATACAGGTGAAAGTGTTAAGTTTCACCTCTGTTAATGTTTCATGTTTAATTCATGGTTCATGCAAATACAATATTGTTCATGCACAAGTCAAATTTTTTCTTTGAACTATCAATTGGTGTTTTGATTTAAAAGTTAAGTTTGCTTCACAAACCGTCATTTGTCCTCTCTGTTCAAAAGTAAACTTACAATCTTGACTTTGAAAATTTTGTGACTTTCATAAATCACTTATTCACCCCCCCTCTCAGTGATTTCAGTCTTCCAACACCCTTGGATACCAAAATTAGTGTCCACACTTTGCATGACACTTTGGTTTCTATTGTTAGGAAAATGTAATCCCAATGACCATAGTAAATGCAATCACATGTTCACCTTCCAACAATGAAATAGGGGGCAACTATAGCAATTAATATGATTGTATTTTATTTATGGATAGCTTATCATTATCTTCACTGTTATCCTCTAGCTATAAATGTAGCTTCTTGGAGCTGTGAGAAATATTATCATATAATGATTTCTGATAGAAGCTATCAAAAGAACACTGCAGAGTTCCAAATCTCCATTTGTAATGTATTGAGATCAATAATGCTTATCATTCCAGCAGCAATATGATGTTTAAATAAATTATAATATTTTCAATCTCTTTGTTAAATGCATCTGTCTACTATATTCATTTATATTATTCTTATCATCTCCCTTTGATCCTACATTTTATATCAGAGCTAGGCATGAATATTGAGGGAGATTAGTAGAGGAGTAGAAGGTCGTTGTTGTCTTGTGAGTTTGCAGTCAAAGGAAAAGAAAAAAGAAAAAGTTTTCTAACATAGCTACAGTTGTTAATAAGTGTCAGAAGAAGAGCAAGTTCAGGAAAGATCGAAGTGATCATTGTGATGGAAGATCAACACTTTATAAGGAGATCAAAGGTGTAGCCAGTAATCTATGTAAAGGAACATAAAGAATCTTGAAGTTTGCTAAAGAGGAAGACATGAGACAAAGATTGGGTGAAGGAAGCCATCAAAAGAGAGTTTCTTGCAAAGCTATCAAAGTCAATGTCTAAATTGAAAAAAGATATTAACCATCGTTGTTGCTATATGGAGATTTCCCAGATCGTTATTATGTTGTAGATCAAAAGAGATTATTGTTCTCAAGCACAAAGGTAGAAAGGTGGCAAGATTTATTGCAGTTTTTAAAGCAGTGAGATTGTTGTCAAGATTTTTTTTGGAATCAGTCACTCTAAGGATCACCGCAAAAAGTGTGGATCACCAAGCCATAGTTGTGGAGAAACCACCAGTGTTGGATGTTGTTGGAGATCATAGAACTTAAAGAAGAATCGGTGGGTGAAGAGGAAGCTTTTTTAATCCCAAGGCCGCTTTTCAAAGAAGAAAAGAGGACGTTTGCAATGCAAATCGTAGATTTAGTCGAATGAAGGTTTCCTATTCACAATGCAAAGAGAAAAGGTCAACACCAACAGATTAGCTAAAGAAGATTATCATTTAAGTTGTAGTTAAGAAATTCTATTTCGCTCCTAAAAGGAGAGCATGTTAGCCTGAAGCCATCATTTTTATTAAGTAGATCGTAGACAAGACAAAGGCCACGTTGATCGGTAAAGGATCCAACTCAGGAGAAGCTAAAGAATCTGTCGCTATTAATATATTTCATAGTTGTTAGAGGAGTACTTGTTTGAAAGGTTGTTGTTGTCGATGGCAGAAACAAAATTTTGTAAGTCACTGTCATTTATAACCTGAATTTTTTTATTTTTGAAGAAATGATTTATGATACATATAGTTTAGTATAATCCACCCTCAGTAGGACCGAAGAGATCCCTGAAAGAGCTTATAGGTGGAAGTCACCAAAAGGAAATTCGTGCCAAAATTCAAGAGGACAACGAATTCCATTGTAACGCCCGTCGTGCAAACCCCAGAGAACACACACATAATGCGAATAATTTTTTTTATTTTTTTTTATTTTTTAGTAATAGAAATAACATGTAACAACATTAAATCATAACACATAGCATAACACATAACATTAATACACTTGGTTCTCTGGGGCACGCGAGGTTACATTGCAACCACACACAACATAAAGATAATGAAAACAACATAACTATTTTAATTTATAAAAACCATATACAAGATACAACTGATAGCCATGATGCGAGTATGACAACATCGCACAATTACATCCATGATAAATCTGATAACGTGATCCAATTCAAACCTAACTATTACATCATTGAAATAATATTACATTACAATCTTCTTTTGATACAAGAATTACATTGAATTTCCCAACATGGGGATTGATACAAAATAAGGGAACATGAAGTACAACTGATCACTGGAACATCTGCACTGCGGAAAGCTGGGATGATAAGACGCTAATGGGGAACCCAACGGGTGCGGAACACGTTCCACCCAACCATGTGAATTACGAAGTAACTCACCCCCCGTGCTCAGAGGTGACGAGGAAGTGAACCCGACCATGGATGTCAACCGACTCAATCACAATACAATATAAAACAAGTACAACTCAAGCATGCAATGCACAACCAACGACGTACTCAAATCACATAACCAGTTAAACCAAGAACTCATCACAATAACATGAAGTAATATCGCTAAACAGTCACAAATCAAATTCACAAGAAATCAAAGATACATCACAAAGAGATAACATCCAGAGGCAACAATAAAAAAGCACAAGGGTGTCAAGTGGAGAGTGTCATCGCATAGCTCTCATGGGATTTCCTGGCCCTTCCTCCAACTGAGGCGCCGGCACCCATCTATGGATATCCTGGCCCTTCCTCCTAACTGAGGTGCCGGCACCATAGGGTAGCTGATGCGGAGCCAATAGTCTCTCGTGAAGACGAAACTATGACTATGCCGACCACGGCCTTCTCAGTCTATCACTAGTCTAAGGTAGCCCTAATGCATAGCCGAGGAATCCAAAGTTTTATTATCTTGTGTGATTAAACTACCCAACCCCCTAAATCTATTGATTAGGTTATCACTTGTTTACTACTCTTCGAGGGTTATCCTGGCCCTTCCTCATCCGAGGCGCCGGCGCCCACGAAGAGCCACTCTCCCACCTATGACCCCTAACAAATCTTAAAACAGGTAAGGGTTGGACTACCACATATAAGTCATGAAACCAAAATCCAAAACACGAGGCATAAACCATCTCGCAACTGCACATAAGCAACAACTTGCAAACCCGTCCAACCCTTCCTAGCATAACACCAATACGCTCAACAGCTTAAACAAGAGAAATTAACATTTAAAATTCACAAGCCTCTGGAACCAAAATTTCACAGACCAATATGGTTTCCACATCGACGACACAGAACGAGGAAACTACAACAGGAAAAGAAAACTCACATAACATAATTAAGGTTATACCCACACGTTTGACTCCAATCCGGTTTATGAACTAAATATGGTTATTTCAACAAGGTCTACCATCATAATTAAAGACTAAAATCATATCTTGCTCATTTGTTAAATCCAATTCGTAACTTATTCAATGCTCCATTTAAAATAAATAAAGTTTACTTAATTATAATTAAAATTAAACATTTTAATACCATGCACAACTACATTCTAAAAACGTAATGAATTTGCAATACAATTAATTAATTAAAAATTCATTTAAATAAATAATTTAACTAATTATGATTTTATTTTATATACAAATAAAGATGTCTCATAACTTTATTTACACAAAATAACATTAACCACATAACCAAAATATAAATTTAAATATATATATATATATATATATTTATATATATATATATTTATATATTAAAACAAATAAAATAAAACTAATAAAATAAAACATAAAATTTAATAACAGCCGTCGGCCCTTATGATGGCCGCAGGCTGTACGCAGCAGCCATAAAGACTGTTGCACACAGCAGTCTTTATGACCGCTGTGTACAGTGCGCGGCCCTTAAGGCTATTGGGTACGCAGCAGTCATTAAGACTGCTGTGTACGCAACAGTCTTAAGACTGCGGCTACGTACACCCAGCAGGAGGTACGGTGGAGGGAACGGCTTCGGCCGTCCCTTCACCGCCCCTGCACTTATAAATTATTATTTATTTTTTTTTAATCAAAACACATTTCGATTTAAACGAAATTTAAATAAGATTTGAACAAACACGAATTTCGATAAAAAAACGAAATCACAGTACGAAATTTTTTTTTGAAAAGAATAATTCCATTGAAGGCCAGTACGGCCAACGCATTGTAACAGCTCAATAAAACAAGTATATATATATATATATATATTCATTCTGGGTATATACAGACCAATATAAATCAGAATATTATATATATATATATATATTCATGGGAAACAGATCAATATAACAATAGTAGATCTATATATCTTCTGGTAAAAGTACAGAGGCATAACAAAACAAATAAGAGAAACAAAACAATAATTATATCCATTTATATTTTCAATAAATTGATTAAACCCCAAATTTATTATCTTCAACCAGAGAATCATCTTTTCTACAATCCTATCGTTTATAGGTTGAAATGTTTCAGAGGATCAGGGTTCCTGTTTTAATAAACAAATTAGACAGTATGATTTTTCTATGATCCCCTTTGTTTTCCAAACTACTAACTGATCTAGTTTCAGTTTTCAACAGAAGTTTTTCCTATATTCACAAAATACATTTTAATAAAATCTATTTATTTCTTTTTCTGAAGCAAACAGAAAAACAGAAGAGGGTAAAAGAAAATAACAACGAGAGGAACCTGGAGTCCAATGCGAGTTTGAAGACGCCTACTTGACTCTGATGCTCTCGAATCCGATTCCAATCCTAGTCCAGAATGAACTCCACCTTCACTTGAGCACTTCCAACCTTCTGTTCTTCTGTGTGTGTGTGAGAACCCTCAAGAATGCATAATTAAATAAAATATATCCTTCCTCTCTCCAAAACTCTCCCCAAAAATCCAGATAAAAAGAAAAATCAATCTTTAAAACAAGCTTTCTTTTCAACACTCCAACCCTATTGGCCCACACTGTCTTTTAATTCTTTTATTTGTTTTAATTACTTTAATTCCTATTTTTTTTTAACTTTTCTTGCACCACACATTATACATTTTATTTAATTAAATTATTCACATCATTATCCACCACCAAATTTAATTAATTAAAATAATTTAAGCAGATTTATTATTTAATTATTATTAAATTGCAATATATGATTTTCAAAATAATTTAAATATTTAAATAATTAAATATTATTTAATCCAACATTTAACATAAATAATCAATTTCAAGCGTTAAGATAAATCATAATTATCAATGCCCACCCAAAATAAGACAAGACACAAACACAGCAGGCAAAGACGACAATAACACAACATCGACTATACCAACAGATGAGACAACCTGACATCATGGGACGGGAGGACTTCATCGTCACCTTTGTATCAACATTTATCCGTTGGGTTATTTGGTGCTCGCCCTGTCCTGTCGAAGCAGGTGGAATCGAGACTTATACCTGCAATCCTGCATACAAACGAAGTTGTGTACATGTGCATATAAACATATATATATATATCAAAGCATTAAATCAAGTTACTGCATTGTGAGAAGGAATTGCAACATAACAGGGCACTCGCGAACGAGTGATGCTATATTGTCCTTCGTCACACCTATTCTAACAATAATAACATAATCAATGAGTTACATTTCTAAATAACAATCATCACATTACATATTAAATTAAATCATTGCATCATATCACAATTCATAAAATTAACAGATATAATCAACCATATCATATAAGGTAATCATGTCCAAAATGAAATAACAGCATCAACTAGCATCTAACCAACCATATCAAAAATAACAGTATCATCATAGTATCTGACTAACCACATCAAACAATAACATAACACCACTGAGTCCAACTAGCAACCAGGAGGGTTATTACATCCATCACCCAAGCAGTTGAAGCCGGGCCCTCAAGGAAATCACAGAAGGATAGTTGCCAGATCACTGCTGTAGTAGTTAAAAGAAGATTGCAAATGCAAAATGGTGGAAACCAGATTAGAGGTTGAAGATAGAAAAAACCCAACAGTGAGGTCAAAGAAGAGTTTAAGTCTGCGACACTCGTTTAGAGGATCGCTGAAAGAATAGTCAAAGGAGGCTTTTTATGTAGTTTATAGCTATAGCTATTTAAAAGGAAATCGAGGAAGATTGGATGCACATGAAGCTACCAAATAAAATAAAATTTAAGTGCAAAGGTAAGGTGATTTAAGATCATTTTTAATGGGAAAAGTCGGTAAACATGTTAAGAAAGAAATGTTAAGCAATGCAAATCAAAATTGATAGAAGATTTAAGGGAGTTTAACATAAAAGAGGGGTAAAAATTTATTAAAACAAGAGAAAATTACAAAGCAAAGTCATTACATAGCCTTATCAAGCTCTACCAAATGGTCCAACTGTTGAGACAAATCCGGGGGTAATTGACCCTGATCAACCAAATTCCAATCATGAATATGATCAGAAGCCTGTTTAGCCAAACAATCAGCAACACCATTCCACTCCCTAGGAATATGAGTGAAAGTAACAAACTCAAGAGAAACACAAAGATTAAGAATTTGTTCAATAATCAAAGCCAGATGCGAACTAACATCATCTAACCTCCGCCTGTTCACCAAGTTCACCACAACCTGGGAATCAGATTCACATATAATCCTGCGCTACCCCAACTGACTACCCTGCTCCACAGCTAGTAAAATTGCTTGAGCCTCCATAAGATTATTAGTATGAAGACCCTTATAAATAGAGAAAATAAATTGAACATCCCTAGAACTATCCCGACGAACACCACCAATTCCAGCATGAAATTGGTGGTGTTGGTCAAAGAAGAGATAGGAAAGAAAATATATGAATATTTTTGTGAAAAGATCATCTAGAAACAAAATTGAAAAATCTTAAAGAAAAAAATAAAGAAAAGAGAGTTAGGAAAGAAATTTAAGGGAGTTAGGAAAGAAAAGATATGAATATTTTTGTGAAAAGATCATCTAGAAACAAAATTGGAAAATGTTAAAGAAAAAAATAAAGAATTAGAGGAAATATTAAAGTTGTTTGATGAAATAAAAAAGAGGAAGAAAAATTTGGAGGAAAAAGTAAATTTGTTAGAAAACGAAAATGGTTTACAAAATGATAAGATATCGAGGTTCAATGAACAAAATAGTCAGTTTAATTAGATGTCAGTAGCCTACCAAAAGGAAAATGAATGTTTGAAATCAAAGGCATCAATTTGATTGAACAAAATAGTCAATTTAATTAGGTGTCAAAAGATCTATGTTGTTCATTTGATCAATCATTTGATAGTTGTGATTTAGTTGAAACTGTTTCCGATAAAGAATGTAAGGATGTAAATGATAATGTGTTTGAATGTGCAAATATGGTTAATTGTTTTGAAAATAATATTGGTTTGAAAATCATGAAGAATATGGGATATAAAGGTAAAGGATTAGGCAAGTATGGGAAAGGAATGAGAGACCCTATTAATCCAATAATAAGGCCAAAGTATATAGGTATTGGATATGTAACACGCATGAAAAATGATGTCGCAAGTGTTACAACTTCAAACAAATTGGTTCAAGGAATGCAATGTATGTAGTGTTCCCATTGTAATAGGGAAGGCCATAAGAAAGACATATTTTGGGATCTACATCCATAAAGCATTTGTGGTTTGAGAAACCATTTTGAAAAGATGTGTTGGAATAGAGAGTGGAAAAATTAATATATTGAAGAATGCATGCAGATGGATTGTGGATGGAGTTATGGATCAAATTGGAAAAATATTATAGGTGTGTTCAATTTTTTTTTCAAGCATAAGTGTTCATATGTGAAGAACGATAGAAATCGAGAGAGATTTGAAGGCTTGAGAAAGTGATAGATATTGTCTTGTAAGACATCAAGTAAAATGGAAAACTACATATAGTGCACTCGCAGGAAGTAAACATCTAGATTTTAAGTGATCCAAAGGTCTGTTGAAGATGAAGGTGCATGATGACACCAAGTTCAAATCATCATAATCAAAAATGGGATAGAATGAAGTTATTATAGAAAAATGTAGTAGCATGAGGAAGAGTACTTTCCAAAAATGAAGAAATTGAATTAGAACATTGCAGGTCTAAAAATTAGTATGTAGATATTTTCACCAAGCCATTATGAGAAGAAAGATTTGAGTATCTACGAGATTGTTTGGGAATTCTAAATGGTGGTAGTTTTGATTAAGGGGGAGTGTTGGAAAATATAATCCCAACAACCATAGTAAATACAATCACATGTTCACCTTCCAATAATGAAACAAGGGGAAACTATAGCAATTAATATGGTAGGCTTTAATTTATGGATAACTTATCCTTTCTTATCTTCACTGCTATCCTCCAGCTATAAATGAAGCTTCTTGGAGCTATGAGAAATATTATCAAATAATGATCTTTGATAGTAGATATTAGAATAACTCTGTAGAGTTCTTAATCTGCATTTGTATTGTATTGAGATCAATAAAGTTTATCATTGCAATAGTAATATGATATTTAAATAAATTATGTTATGTTCAATCTCTTTGTTATGCTTTTGTCTACTATATTCATTTATATTGTTCTTGTCATCTCCCTCTAATCCTACATCCATCACCTACCACCTTTTGTTTTTGATAAAAGGAGATAAACATGTTTTACAGGGACCCGAAACCACAAAGTAACATTACAAAAAAAGACCAAAATAGAGGTCCAAAAGACAAAAAGGCTGCCATAGAGATAAAAACCAACTAAAACAGACAGCCACAAAAAGCTTCAAAAAGCCATCAGATGGCCAGCAAACAAACAAAACTAGGCCTAGCCACAGCTAATCCATAGACTTCAGAAGCTTTTCAGTAGCCTCTTCTAGGTCCATCATATCCTGGACCCCCTCCATGAAGATCTGAGTCATATTTGGGGTAGTCAGGGCTCTTCTTTTCATACTTGATCTGGTTCGCTTAGAGATCCTCGCTTCCTTATCCTGTCTTTCTCCTGATCAAGGTCGACAATCAATGCTCTTTTCTGGGTTTTCTCCAATCTTTCAGTCATGGCTTTGATGATTAAAGAGTTATGTCTGGCAATTCTGCAGTTCTGATCGGCAATTTTTTTCATGGTTCCTTTAATTTTATCAAGGTCATTTTCAAGAGTGCTATCCTTTTGTATGTTATCCTTCATAGGGGTATTCTTCTCCACTTCGAGCTGAATAAGCCCCGCAACTTTGGCTTCAATTTCCCCCAATTTACTATGAAGAGATAGATTTTTGGTCTTCAACTCACTTATGTCGGAAGTGATTGAGCAGACACCTACCACCTTTTGTTATTCATGTTCATATCGTTTCATTTTGATTTAATTGGGTATTAAGGCTTTCCAATTATAGAAAAATATATTGGCAAGTCTGTATGTTTGGAAAATGAGATTATTGATAAAATTTGTATGATGAATTTGGACTTCTCCAAGAAATACCTTGCAAAAAATTACATTAAGGTTAGGGATAGAAATTTAGAGGCATCTAGTGGATTGTGAAAGAAAGGAATTTCAGATATAAAAATATTTTTTATGCACGAAGGTCATACCTCTTAATGTAAAAGGAAAGCTATTGAATTTTTTTGAGCTAAATTGAACAAGCCCAACTTATGGGATTGAACAAAGTCTCATCATAAATCATATTATTAGTCCATAACATAAGGATAATAATCTTTTTAGTGTGTTTTTTTTTTTTTTTTTGTATGAATCTAACAAGTTACTTTATGAATCATCAGGTTGAGGATACCTCAAGAATAACTTAAAGATAATTTTGAAAATTTCATAAGATGATTTCAAGTACCCATGTTGTACTAAAAAGATAATGTATTGAGTTATACAAAGTATGATTAGATCAAGATGAATAAAAGTAACATTTCGTAAAAAGAATACATTTAATGGATCAAAGATCATCCACTATAAATAACTATAACCTAGTCATAATATGTTTTTGTTACGAAAAGAAAGAGGGAGAAGACTCATTAAAATGATTTGATCTTTAATATACTATATCTCACCAAAATCCTTTTTTAAAAATCTCAAATACCTAACCCAAATTAATTAGCAAAAGATTCTTTTATAAATTAATATTTACGTTTTAAAATCTATTAATCTTTGTTTGTAAGTCTTCCAATTTTAATTTAATTAGATCCGTTTTTAATAAAAAGGAAACCGAAGTGTGCACAATTTCATCTCTTACCAATAATTTCAATCACATTAAAAATTATTTAAATCAGTAACTTTTCTCACAAATAAAAAATATCCAACAAAATGCCATATATTTCTATCATTATTAATTAGTAAACAAAATTGCATTAAAAATATTTTAAACAAATAATTTATTTTGCAATCATAAAACATTAAAACTATGTTATAGTTTTTATTATAATCAAGATTCTTAATTAAAATTAGAAATAACAAACAAATAATTTAATTAAATATATTATAAAAAATGATAATAAAAAATAGTAACACTTTAACATAATCATAGGTGCTACAATTTTTATTGAGTGATAATTTGAGGAAACATTTACACATCTCTTACGAAATAAGAGATGAATTACGACTCCTCTTTATATGGAACAAACGATACTATCACCAATAGTATATTAGGACATTTAATTATTACAAACAAAGAACCTTAACTTTATTCTAGAAAACCAAGTAAATAATATCTTATAATTTATGATAAATCATTTTTTAAGTTTCAATTGATTGTCCTACAATTTTTCCTTATTTCTCCATTGGTACCAATGAGAGTGCTAATGTTTCCCATATTCAACATAACTGTTGCAAAATCATTGACGAAGGTAACTAGATTGTTACTATATGTAGTGACCAAAGCATTGGAAGATCCTCCATCAAACAATGCTTGATCAGAATAGAGGAGCCCTTTTTGAATTTTCAAATTTTTATAGTAGTTATTATCAAATAAATTTGGAGTTGTAAAGTCTAAGGGTGAGAGGTTGTTGTCACCACTACTACTTGGACAATTTTCTTGGAGAGAAGTAGAAAATGAAGAGTCTATATTGGTATCATTATATATGCGAGATCTAAAGGCTACACACCTTGCTTGACCAATTGTGTAAGCACCAAAAATATAAAACATATAAGGAATTATAAGTTTCAAATATTATCTTGTGTGCATAAAATCTAAATTTGTCTTTTTATGATGTTAGATAATACACATTCTTATTAAAAATAATTGATAAACAGGTGATATATCACTTTTTTAGATCTTATCTCACTATATAACACTATCTCTTTTGATAATTTAAATATTAAATTATAACTTGAACTTTGTAAATAGGTATTTAATAATTTCAAATACCTAAAAGAGCAATCTTATTATTTGTAGAAAGTCCTTCAGCCTAAAATGTGGAAATTAGTGAGCTAAGGTTTTCGAATGCAAAAGGGAGGTTACTATTGGCACCACTTAGACTACAGTAGTAGTTGAATCTCTTCTTCCCAATTGCATCATCCATGTTGGCCCTCCCAACTAACAATTATATATTAAAACCAACATATAAATTAGAAAATTTATTTAAAATGATAAATGTAAAGAATAAATTTATATTTTAAACTTTCAAGTCTTTGAAAATAAATTGAAATTACAAATTGTAATAAACTAATCTTATAATATTTTATAATTAACATAATAATATATCTTAACTACAATTAAATCTAATACTAAATAAACATTATTTGTATATATTTTAACAACAAAAAATAATTGTCATTTTTCTCATATGATAAATAAATCACTAAATGTTATGTAAATAGAAATTAAAAGTTCTTTACAATAAAAAAAATATAATTGTACAATAATTTTTTATATAAAA
The DNA here is from genome assembly GCA_007258455.2 of Sequoia sempervirens. Taxonomy (NCBI): domain Eukaryota; kingdom Viridiplantae; phylum Streptophyta; class Pinopsida; order Cupressales; family Cupressaceae; genus Sequoia; species Sequoia sempervirens. The sequence continues at coordinate 454,147,683 of VDFB02281492.1, read as the reverse complement.
TTATGTATAATTTTTATCTTCATTCATCATTAACTCTTTCAACTCAATTCTTTACAAATTAATTATTTATGGAGAAATATTTTGAAAGAATGGCTCGAGGATAACAATATCTTGGTGACAATATTTATGCACTTAAAAAGTTGGGGTACTAAGAGTCAATCTTATTTCACATACTATTTGAGGAGGTTCCCCTATTTATAACTCATTGAATATGTCTTATTGTTCTTCTCATCTATTCTTAACCCGAATATTTTTTTCCATCAATAATCGATAAGAAAGAGATTTTGCTATAAAAGGTCTTACGAAAAGAAAGATCATGGATAAAATCTATAATATTTTGAAGAAAGATCTAGAACCTTCGCTCTTTCCTTTTTTTTTTGATACAATAGGGTGTCCCTAAGATTCAGCCTAGCAGTCCAGCAGCTCGTACCTTGAGTACGTGTGGTGAGCTGGAGTGAGACTAGTCCCCTACCGGTGAGATCCTGTGTCCGCAAGAAGTCTCACCTCTTAAACCCAAGAGTGGAGTCGAACCTTCACTCTTACACTAATAAATTAATCTAAAAACAAATCATTGAAATCATAATTGGAATTGCACAAGGTTGAGAGTTTCCCACCATTAAAAGGTAAACTGAATACACTGTAGGAAAACCCAAAAGTATTATAAATTCTCTTAGAATACAGAATGAAATATTTTATAGCCAATAAGTTTAACAATTATATATAGAAGGAATAAAATAGATAATAGAAGTTTACTTTGACAACAGAATCACGAGCAGCAATTGCCACAATATCAGCACAAGACACGACCCCACTGCAAGCAGTCTCTAACTGAGTTTTAATGGTGTCTATCACGTCGAATCCTCTTAAAGAATTGGCATTTGCCAGTCCACTCTTTTCTCCAGTGAATGTCGAGGTATCATCCAACAGAACTGACCCATCACATCCCTGCAGGAAAATAATATTGATTCGTGCTATTTTCAAATCTATTACAGATGATGTCCATATAAATTTGTGGGAACTAAATTTTTACCTGAACAAAACAGTCATGAAAGTGAAGGCGTAGCAGAGATGCAGCCATCCTTTTCTCATTTGCCACAGCTTGAGTAACGACTTGCTTGACTGTAGGTAATGCTTGGGGACATGATGTAGCATAAAATGTTGAACTAAGTTGCCCATGGGCAACAATTGAACATAAAATGACTGTAACAATGATAATAAAGCTAGAAAGACAAACAGTCGTCATGCTTTATTTGCTTTGCTATGAAGATCAACACAGGAAGACTCAGAAGAGAATGTGGTGTGAAGAGTTTAGGTAAAGCTGGGCCTTTTATAAGCGCCGAGGAAGTTCATCTTTGTTGAACTTGCATTCATAGAAAGTGATGGACTGTGCTAATAATCTTATTTTTGATTTGTGGACTTGACTATAATAAAAGAATTGCTACAACCTGCCAAATAGAACAGTTGTCCAATTGTTCGAGTTAGGACAAGATGCAAATTTAAAACGAAACAAAATAAATTAAAAAATAGATTTCGAGTGTTCTAAAATCATAAAACTCTTCCTGTGCTTCGACGCAGGTTGCTTCCTATTGCACTCGTGAACGTCTATTTGGAAGGGAAATTAATGATCTATTTGTTTGCAAGTTACCTAAATCCCTGCGTTGACAATTGGATTCTATTAGAAAATCTTTTTCCTAAGATTTCTCAGTCGAGGCGTGTAGATACGTTGGTCTCTAGCTGTTCTCCACTCTGCAAATGCAGGTAATGTGTGCAAACTGTAAAGGGACTACATTCGCAATTAATATATGGCGGTTTCATCGCATAATTTTTCAAACATGCTAACGTTACATCAACATATGTATAGAAAAATGTAAACTAAGTCAATTATGGCTGCAAGATAAGATGATATACTGTTTCAAATTATATGCAAGTGCCGGTGAGAGTACAATAATTGTTTAAAGTTGAATTATATTCAAAGAAAGTTTGACGAGGGAGTAAATCCGAGACACAGAATAACACTCACAGAATAATATTTTATTCAAAAAAAATGGAACTCTTACATGCAGAGGATCTCAAATCCTCGAGCTCTGAGATACATGCAAATTACATACTTACAGAAAATTACCTAGATCCCCTTTTCTCAGCATGCAAACTTCTTTCCCCAAAAAGTTACTCAAAAATCAGAAACAAGCCCATAAATAGACCCATTTCGGTTTGGAACCAAAAACAACCTTCGAGATAAGATTTTTGGCAGTTTGGTACCAAAATTACAATTTGAAATTCAGATTTAAATTCACATTAAAAATTAGCACATTTCTAAAATATTCACCAACTTCTGGAAGCCATAACTTTTAATCCGACCGTTGGATCTTCAATGATAATACCTTTTCGAAAAGGTCTCGAAAAGACAATTTTTACAAATTGGGCCTATGGTAGACTACTTTGGCGTTTCCGCAAATTTTTAAGCCCATCCGAGACCGTTTAGTGCCTCAAACTGAGCTCGGAAGGTTTTTCAGGGCAAAAAGCAGAAACTGGAACTTGAATAACTTTCAAACCGTGAGTGATCTTGACCTGATTCTTTCACCAAAGTGCTCATTTTCCGTCCTGAACCTTCTCATAAATTTCTGTCTTCCCACGCCTTCAAATTCATATCTACTAAAAATAGCAGTTGAGCAAAAACAGTAGAAAAATAGTTCTGAAAGTTGGAAACTCTTATTCGACGAAAAGGGTATCCAAAAATGCAAAAAATCTACAAAAAGAAACAACATGAACAAAAAATGGAAATCATCTTTTTGGGTGATGCAAGATTGCCCTCACACCACTGGATGCTCCTGCATCAAAGTTTGACGTAGATCAATTATTTTAGTAACAAGTTTGAAACGATATAACACAAATAAACATCAAAGTAATGGAAATAAATCTAAATGGTATATAACATTGTGAACCATAGAATCAAATAATAAAAAAATCTATTATATTAAGTGTTGGTGACAGTACAATAATTGTTTAATGTTAAACTCTATCCATGAGTTTGATAGTACAATAACTGGTTAATGGTGAATTATACCCACAAGTTTGATGTATAATCATTATCTTAGTAACAAGATTGAAACAATATAACACAAAAAATGAATTGGAGCAATGGAAATAACCCTAATGGTAAATAACCTTGTGATCCCTAGAGTCAAATAATGAAATACCTATTATATCCAAGTGTAGTAAGTGCCAGTCAGCATTGATGGTAGTACAATAATTTTTTAATGTTAAACTCTACCCATGAGTCTAACAATACAATAACTAGTTAATTTTCAATTATACCCACAAGTTTGACATATAAACATTACCTTTGTAACATGCTTGAAATGATATAACACTAAAAATGAGTTAGAGCAATGTAAATAACCCTAAATGGTAAATAAACTTGCAAGCCCTAGAGTCAAATAATAAAAAATATTTTCTCTATCATCAACCTTTCAACAACAAAATCATTACTACATATATATGTGTAAGATAACAATGGTATTAGTTCTAGTTAGTACTTCATTTTAGATATATCAAAGAGGATGTAAGGGGTCAACCCCAAGCATGGAGGCCACAAATGGGGGAACTCCTCCCCAACATGAATGCAAGAAGCAACCCAGACTCGTGAGCATTGTAGCCCAGCAGGAGAATAGACCCCACAAGCACACCAACCTAGTGAGGGAATGGGCCTCATGCATGAACTCTTGGCAAATGGCATGAATGCCAATAGCAACACCAATCCTACAGATCAAGCGTATGAGCACATTAGATTGACGAAGGCATAGTTCCTATGATCAGAATAGCCCAGTGGAGACTTGAACCTTGGTGGCAAAAAAAATAATGCCATTATTTAACCATTCCACTATGGGATGAACCCTATTTCTAGTTAGTACTTTTATTAAGGTGGTTTTTAATTTCAAAAAATAGAAGTATTTTAAAAAATAGTTAATCAATAAAAATCAACTAGTACATATATATTTAATAAATATATAGATTATGTCAAGATAGATAAATATTAATACATTTATTGAATTTAATATATATATAATTTAAATGGAATAGTTTTAAAATTAAATCGACTCTTTGATAATGATATCTCTCCAAATAATTTATATATATTTATTAACGATATATATGCTAGTAGGAGGGTGATCCCATAAAAATGGTTTATGATTCCCTTCTTTAAGAAAAACTACCAAAATGCTCCCATGAAAAAATTTCATATTCTTAGGGCCTCACTTGAAGGGGTGTGTTCAAGTGAACCCAAAAAATGGGTTCAAGCAAATCCCTCCTTCAAGCGAACCCCTTTTGGTGATGTTATTCCATTTGGCACCCTTTTTTAATGAAAACAAAGGAAAATTCAAAGAAAAGGGGAGTTTAAGCAAAACCCCCTTTGAGAAAACCCCCCTTCACTCAAAGGGGTCAAGGGGGGTTTGCTCAAAGGGTGTTTCACTCAAACACCCCTTTTTTTCCCTTCTCCCGCTCTTCTACCAAATTTCTACAAAAAAATTCCTTTTGAAGCTCAGGTTGAGGATGAAAATGGAGGAAACTTCACAGACCCAAATAGATGATGGTAGTCCTCAGAATGAACTATCCATCCAATATAATTTTAATATATTTTGGTTTTATTATCTTTTTTTTTAAGTTTATTTAAACATAGGTTTTTCACCGAAAATCAAGCTCTCTATTCTGCACATGTGGAAAATAATAGATTACCAAAAAACAATATGAAAAATATTTATGCACTACATATTGATGTCCTTGATCTGACAAAAAGAAAATGAATTTTGATACATACAAAAAAAATTGAATTCTTGAAGCAAACTACACTTCCTTTGTGAGATACAATTAACATATCGATGGATATCACTAATGAGGAGAAAGTGATTAAGATAGGAAAGTGCCTTGATGAAAATGAACAAGAAGAGCATGCAACTTTACGTCATGACTTTCCTAAACTTTTTCCTTGGACTTATTCAATATGCCCGGAATTGATGCTAAGATAGTGACACACAACATAGTCCTTGCAAAAAATGCTAAACTAGTTAGATAAAAAATACAAAAGATGAATCCTAAGATAGCCTTATTAGTTAAGGATGAGATTGATAAACTCCTCAAAACTAGTTTTGTACACCCTATTAATTATTCTCCTTAGATCTTGAACCTTGTTGTAGTCACAAAACCTGATAATCTCATTATGATGTGTATGAACTTTCATGATTTAAATAAAACTTCTTTAAAAGATGTCTTTTCCCTTCCTAATATTGACATGGTAGTGGAATCAACTATGGGACATGCTTAATTTTCATTCATGGATGGATTTTTTGGATATAATCAAATCTTTATCAGCCCTCAAGATCAATACAACAAAAATTTAGTACAACATGGGAAACATTTTGTTGGGTAGTCATGCCTTTTCGATTGAAGAAAGTAGGCACAACATATCAACAAGCTATGACATTGATATTTTATGATTACATACATAAGATTTTGGAAGATTATGTTGATGATATTCTAGCAAAACCTTTAAATTGACAAGACAATGTGAATATTCTTTGAAAAATATTTGAGCGAATGTGAAAATATAATATGAGCTTGAATATGAAAAAGTGTGTCTTTGGCGTACATAGTGGAAAAATTTTAGGTTATGTTGTTAACTAAGTTTTACCTTAAGCTTGTCTCACAAAAGGAAAATAAATGTCAAGCCTTGACCAACCAATTAGCTGATGCTCCCTCTCCCCTCACATTACCTAATAATGATTCATTCCTTGATGATAATGTGTTGATGATTGAACCTAATACATGGGAGTTATACTTTGATGGCTCTAAGTGTAGAATGGGCTTCGATGTAGGGGTTATAATAGTCCCACCTGTAGGAAATCCTATTCCCTTCTCCTACCACTTGAACTTTCTATGCACAAACAACACAGTAGAGTATGAAGCATTAATTGTTGGATTACATGCTACCTTAACTCTAGGAGCTCAAAATATTACAATATTCAGTGATTCACAATTATTTATTAAGAATATAAATAGATTGTATCAAGCAAAGCATGAAAAATTATCAAAATATAAGGATCTCACAATGACTTTGTTAAACACTTTTGATTCATATACCATTGATAACATCCCACAAAAAGATAATCGACATGCGAATGCAATGGTGAGTGTGGCTTCCCTTGTATCTTCTCTAGATCCTTCAAAAGATTTCACATTCATTGCCCATACAATTATGAAACAATAAATAGAATCTAAATTTTAAGAAGTGTTATCAACCACCATGGAAATCTCTAGCAAATGGTATCACTGATATTTAATTATTTAAAAGAGGGTACCTTTCCTGAGCAACAACTAGGAATATTTGATCCTACCTTCGAAAACTTGCATGTAGATATATAATCCTTGCTGACATGATGTATAGAAGGTCCTTTGATGATATTTTGCTTAAAAAATATGTAATCCCCATAGTACTTGAGAAAGCTCATACAGGTGCTTGTGGAGAACATTTTAGAGGAAGATCATTAGTTCAAAAGTTAATCCACATAGGATACTATTGGAGAAATATGGAACAAGATTGCTTTGAATATGTTAAGAAATGTCACAAATATCAAGAGCATAGCAATTTGGTTCACACTTCTACTTCCAATATTCGTGCACAAGTTCCTATTTGGCCTTTCTTGGTATGGGGTCTAGATATTATTGGAAAAATATCACCACCTTCCTACACTGCACATACATTTATAATTACCACGACAGATTACTTCACAAAATGGGTAGAAGCCATTCCCCTTCATTCAACAATTACTGATGTAATATGTCATTTTACATTGGAATACATTATCGCTTGCTTTGGACTTCCTTCCACGTTATTTTTAGACAATGGGACACCATTTAAGAATAATGACGTAAAGAAGTTCTTAGAAACGTTTAACATTCAATATCATTTTCCAACACCCTACTACCCACAATATAATGGTCAAGCTAAATCAACTAATAAGACTCTTGAACTAACCCTAAGGAAAATAGTAAAAAAACATAATAAGGATTGGCACACATAGTTGACATATGTGTTATGGGCTTACCATACTTGTATTAGAACATCAATTGGAAATACCCTTATAACCATGTCTCTGGTACTGAGGCAATAATGCCCAGCTAGAGATTCCTTCATTAAGAATCACTCTTCAAGGACTTATTGATGACAATACTTATAAAGAACAATGGTTGTGTCACCTTGAAATGCTTGATGAATAGCGCATTAACACTGATGAGCATATCCAAGCTTATTCTAGAACAATGCAATGTCATTACAAGGATAATGTCATCCCTCACACATATGCTAAGCGTGATTTGGTGTTATTTGAGAATCAACATAACATCAATTTTCCCCAACTAAAAAAGGAAAATTTGACCCTAATTGGTTAGGACCTTACATAATTGATGAAAGTTATGGGTCTGGAGCATACACTTTAATAGAAATGGATGGTACACCTCCTAAAGAACCTATTAATTTTGCACATTTGGGCCGGTATTATGTCTAATCTTCTTGAATAGTGTGAATGATAAAGTAGTGGTGTTAGGTTATTAGATGAAATTCTATGTTCTCTTGCACTACTTCATTCTTAACAAACTATCATTTGTGTGTCTTGAATACTAAAGTAATTATTTAAATCATTTTTAGGTGGTTACTTTAGGTTTCATACTATTCAAGTTAATCTTGTATGTTGTGTTAGATTAGATCCTTCTATTCATTTATTATTCTATAATTAAATCATGGGAAAATTTAATTTAGCATAACATACTTAATCATAATGTTGCATCTAAAAGAAACTAGGATAGTTTTAATTAGATCACATAAAAAATGTGAGATTACGAAGACATTTATTAAATAGTCTTACAAAGATTATTTGATAAATCACATCGCCATGTAACTTAAACACATAAGCATAAACAATAAAACATAAATAACCATATATATATATATATATATATATATATATATATATATATATGTCAACAAGTTTTACTAAATGTCAGAGAATATACAATGCTAGTGTGTCATGTGGCTACCAGATCCCTTGATACTTGGTGATCACATCTATCGAGAGACAACCTATTGAGAGACATTAGTATCTGATTGTGCACTAATAAGAGAAACTAGTCCACACTATAGGCCCCCTACTTGTTGGATAGTCGCAGCCTCCCATCGAACGGCCTCCAAGCACTCTCTCTCTATGCAATCTCTATCCACCTGTAGCTTGACAACCTCTACATGAAGTCTCTTTACCTCTGTTGGATCCTAAGATGACTAAAGCTCCTCATAGGAAGCCTGTAGTGTTGATAGATCACCCTTAGCTTAATCAATGCACCTAGTAGAGCCCTCGTATACTCCTCTCAGCCTATTAAAATGATCAAACAACTCTAGATGATGCTACATGATAGGTGGGGGCATGATGCATGTTCTGATAGCCTCATCCCTGATTAAATGAGGTACTATCTCTGCAACCACTCATCGATAGAGATCATGTAACTCTTTCATAGACCTTGCAAGATAGAAACCATAAAGCTAATCAATACACATCATAATATATATATATATATCAAAATCATAATCATAAAATAATAAGCATGATCATAAACAATATTTCATCACCTAGATATCTTATAGGCTATTTGAAAACAACCTCATCCTGCATAGGAGGAATAGAAGATATACTAGCCTCTCCATGTTCATATGTGCTAGTGCATGCTGCAACTTCTAACTATGATCTAGTAACATGAGTGGGAGCTAAATATCTATACTCATGGGAAACTAGACCCTCATATGTTGTATCACTTCCCTCACTCATGTTATTTGTCCCTTCTCCTCCTCCTCCTGATCTTCATCCTCATCCTTGTCCTTGTCCTCCTCCTCATTCTCCTCCTTGTCCTCCTCGTTCTCCTCCTTGTCCTCCTCCCCCACCTCATAGTTTGTGTTTTCCTCCTCATCATAGTCCTCAACCTCTTCTACAAATAGGTCTGTAGCCTTGACCGCTACCTCCTCACCTGTCTCCTCCTCCTCATCCCTCTAATCTGAAAGAGGCCCCACAAAGCCTATAGGCTAATCCATAGGAAATACCAAAGATGGTCATGCTATGACCCACCACTCCTTATATACATTTATAGCACCAATGTCATTAGCGTTAGAGACTTGGGGCATGTCAAGATCTAAGTCATCTGAGTCATTAGAGACAACATCGTTAGCTATGAGTCATCCTATATCTCCTAGCCTTTGGGCAGTCTGCACTAATCAACTGTAAAATGGTCATGCTATTAGTGGCACCTATACCTGTCTAAACTATCTCATGAAATGATCATAGTAGAATGGTCTTACTACGTAATTGTGTCTACCTAGTAAAAACATATCCCTCTACATCCTCCTCAACTGGTGGGTCTCATCTGGCCACTATGGTATCAATTGTTAGGGCCTCCATAAGATCTCCTAATCTAGGTGGTCAAATTTGACTCTCCAAAAAAGCAGATCTTCATATTGTCACATTTTTTCTTAGTGGATAACTAAAGGAGCATGGGTATCCTAGGGTGTATATAGAAGGAAATTTTGTTGACCTAGTGCATGTGATATGCTTCAGGTACCAAACTTGTAGTAGTGTACAATGCACCATGCTCTCGACATCATGATAAATGAATCATCCCAGATCATAGTAAAGATGTGTAAGCATGTTGCAACCCCATGCATAGATAGTCCTACGATGCTCCATCTCCTATAACATGTCAACTAGGCCTCGATCTAGGTGTGCCCCCAGCCATCTGGGACTAGTACTAGTGCTATAGTTAAAATCATAATCCATTTCAGAAATGTGAATCATGTGTAGTGTAGCCACTATAGCTCAATATGTGGCACCATTATCTCATCCTAAACCAATCCTCTAAGACAGTATTGTATATCTTCTCTCATCTAGCTGTATGTTTGGTCCTTTACGAAATGGAAAGTCTTGCCTCAAATGGGAACTTGAAGAATACGATGTGCATCCTCTAGAGTGATTATCATCTCACCAATCAGTAGACAAAAGATGTAGGTATTTACATCCCACCTCTTTACTAATGCCATTAGCCTAGCATCATGGTATCTCATAGGAGGCATGAGATATTCCCAAATATATCCTAGTAGCCTATAAATTTTTGTATCCTCCTCCGATAGTGTTGCGACTAGGTCTTGTAATCGAAAAAGTAATCTACCACCGAGATGTTGTCACGACCAAGGAGGAATCTAAAAAAAAAGAAAAATACTACCTATAAGCATTCTAAAATCTTAAATTTATACATCAACAGTGAAAAAGTGTGTTAAATTTGCTCTAGGGTAATTTTCTAAGCGTACTAGACACTTTATTCCCTTTTTGGGAGACTTCACAAAGAAACAAGACATTTTGTGAAAAAATGGGACACTTTGTGAAAAAGTGGGACACTATGAAAAAAAGGGACACTTTACAAATTTTTCTTCTAGGGTCCTAAATCTATCTAGGAATGTGTAAAACATAAAATAAGTGCATTTAAAAAAAACTCCAAGGTAGAGATGAATTAACTCACTAGATGGTGTAGATCAGCTCACGCTACCTCCTAATGTAGGTTCTTGAGTCTCAGAGGCATGTATACTCGTACACTTTGCATTATCACTCATTCTCCACCAAAATAAAGCTACATGAAGGTAAAAGAACAAATGATCACAAATATTTCACTTTTTACTCCTATATATGTTCAAATTAGGTCATTTGTGCATTATGGTTAAAAGTGAATTTTCATTTCAACGAGCATATTGGGGGCAAGAGAGATCCATTTTTGACATTGTTTGTTGTTATGGATTCATGATCTCCCTCCCATTGTCATCACATGTCTATCACTATGTGGTATGGTACTTGGAAATACCCTATGATATGACATGCAATTTCATGTGGTTAGACTGCTACCTTGATTCCACCTCCATAAAGCAAGCAGAATCAAGAGGGACATACATCTACCCTCGAATTTGATTTTATAAAGAACTTAGATAAGATGATTTTAGAACAACTAATGAATTGGTTTTGCAAGATGCAATTCCTAACATTGTGGTTTTGCAAATAGCTATAGTGGGGGCTTCATTCACCCATGCTTGCAAATGGATCCATATGAGTATCCTTTTATGAAATGAATCTTATTGTTTGGAGTCCTTTAGCTTGCATATGCACATAGAGTCATATGAAAGCTAAAGTGGGGGCTAAATGTAGTGTAGAAAAATGTACTCCCATCGTGGAGATGGTACAATTTCCCACTTAATTTGGACCTATTTTAGTACCCTTGCATTCATGACCTTTTAAATCATCATTAATAGGCCCCTAAGACCCTTTATTTTGGATCCCAAGGATTATTTTGACTGAAATCCCACAAAAATCAACAAAGGCATTCAATTTTCTAACATCCTGACATTTTCTCACCCTGAAAAAGTAGGGTGGGACTCATATGCCACCTTGGGTGTATGAGTCCCCCTATGTGGGACCCATATGCCACATTGGATGTATGAGTCCCGGGTGGCCCATTTTTAGGGTTTGAGCAAGAAATTAAGGTTTTGAATTCAAATTTTTGGTTAATGTTGGAATTTGGGATCTAATAAATTGTAAATTAGATGAAGTTCCTATATAAACAAGGTTTCAAATCACTATTTCACCTAAGCATTCATAATATCAACTTGAGCACTCAAGCATACTTTCACAAGAGCATTCAAGAGCAAAGAGCACATAAAGTTGAAGTCTTGGAGCAACATTGTAGTGTTTTTGTAGGTCTTCAATCTCACTTTCAATTCAAGATCTAACATTTTCAAGGATTGGTGATGGTTGTCTATGGAGAATCATGATGGATTCTAGGTTGGGAAGATGCAACTAGCCATCAAACCAAACCTAATGACATGTTTCCTAACTGATTCCATACTCCATTATCATTGTGATTTCTACCTAATGGAAGATACATGAATTATTATGGCTTATTAGGGTGATTAGAGATCTCCTATAGTGAGTCACCATCTCTATACATTTCATTCATTCATCTTATTCTAGCACATTAGAATAGGGTTTTATTACATTTTAGATCTCCTAATCTTAGATGCACTTAAGACTGGGGCTTGCACTCATTACTTTCAAGATCTATTATTTATATCAAGGTTTATCTACCAAACAAGGGGTTTTACCGAGGCAAACCCCCCATAAGCCCATCCATACAATATTCTATTTTGTAGGGTTTTAGCAAATTTAGATATCAAAACCAAGTTTAGAAGGAAGAGTAGAGATAGGAGAACAAATTAAAATCTTAACTTTCTGAAAAAGAAGAATGGTATTGATATGCCACTTTTGGCATATGAGTCCTAGTATGGCACTTTTTTCAAATTTTGGAGGACTCAAACTTGCCACTGTAAAATTCTAGTTTCTTCCCAGAAACCCTAAACTAGGACTAAATCGCCCAACCTAGCGTATGAGTCCTAATATGCTTTAACAGTCATATTTTTATTATTTCAAACCTTTTTCTAAGCCTCTCCAGTGTTCCAAGTGTACCTGTATTTATCTCTAGTTTTTTATTCTAATTTGAGTTCATTTTCTAGGTTACATTGTTAGGTTTTGCATGTTACTTTCATTACTTGTCTTTCTAAGCCTTTACTTAGTAGTGAACCCCCTTATTCTCTTTAATCACACCCTAGGACACCTTATTACTGATCTCTTTCCCTAATTCCATCCCTAGATTGAGATATTTAAGGTTTCATTGAATGAAACATGAAGGAAATAGGTGGAAAGGTCCTAAACCCTAGCCTTTGTTCCATCTCCCCCTAGGTGGAGACAATATTCCCCTTGTTTTCAAATACAATATGCCAATAAATAAGTCACCATATTGTCATGGTCTCTTCAATAGGTAGGATATTTCTCAAGTATATGTCCATGCTTCCTCTGTTGGATATCTCAAAGTCCACATATTTATGATTTATTTGAATGCCCATATCGAGAGACTATTGAATGCCATCAAGATCTATGTGTCAAAATGATAATACAAACCAATATCATAGTAAAGATGGGATAGAATGCTTTTCTACTAGGTGCACATGGTACATTGGTCCTCCATTATGTGTATGGTGTGCATAAGGCCCTCAAGAAGGTGTGTTCCTTGTCCATTAGGTGCTACTACAAGTGTTATGATCACTATCAATACTTGACATATGATAAGGATGTCTACATCACCATGTAAAATCCTTCATATGTAAATATATCTAGCCCTTTCTATCTTCAGGCATAGCTTGGATGATACAATATAGTCGATTGGATAGGACATCATCTAGTATCTTTAAACTATAGAATTTGATTCATATCCTCGAGGTTCATGGCCATCTTTCACATTAGAAGATGAAAGGTAGAGGTATTTGTGTCCCATCACTATATGAGTGACATCCGCATTGCATCACCACATTTAGCATGGAATGGTATATATCACTGGCATCTCTGAGGTTCCTCTACTTTGATTGTGATAGTAATGTCACATGGTGACATACAAATTCTATATACGTAACCTCCTAAGTGCTCTTACATGTATGGTAGTACCTATCAATCATCGAAACATTCAGTCATCAATATCAAACTAATCTTAAGTCAAATTTATAATTCTTAAATCAAACTTCTTGTTCAAGGGTACTAGGGTTCCTATATTAAACTATAACACTCACATAGATCCAAGGTTCCTAGTTTAGCCAAGGGCACCCCAAAAGTGACCAAAATTCTTAAAAATTAAAAATTGATCTTATAAATGCATGGAAAGTGAAAACATGACTTACCTCTCACATTCACACTCTATTGGTGATGTGCTCTCTTAGGGCTTCTATCCCAGGTGTATGATATAGTCATTACTATGGAATTTTCATTCCTAGGGATGCTCATACTCAAGACACCCTTAGACTACAAAGTCACAATGAATGGTGAAAAAGTTAAAAGTACTATTACTTATCGTAAAATCAAGCAGTAAAAATCTATTGTATATATCATTTTAAAACATCTATTTATTAAAATCATCACAACTTAGGCTTTCCAACTCTGATTTGCATGTTGTTTGTTGCATTGTAATCTTGGTTCCACCATTATTCTCCTCTATTACTATTAGTATTTGTGTTGGTTTTATAAATGACTGTACTAAAGGTATTTTTATCAAAACCCCAATCAATTCAACATAGAAAGGATCACCACCATGTTTCCACGTCCATAAAGTAAGCATAAAAGGGGGCATACATCTACCCTCAAGTTTCATTATCATTAGAATTTTAATATTAACAAATTTTATTTGTATATGCAAGATAATTTCAAATTTCTAACAAGATTGATTTTGCAATATGTGGTTCCTAATGCTATAGTTTTACAAGATACTATGTTGGGGGATTTTTTTTCTCACTTGGTGATGTCATGTACCCTCTATAGTATCATTTTTATGTTATAGTTTAATTTTCCATACTTTGTCTTACATATGCACGTAGTGTTATATGACTACTAAAGTGGTGGCTAAATGTAGCATCATAAATTATTCTCTCAAAAGGTGAAAACATAATTTCATGCTTTATTTGGTGGTTTCTTTGATGTTCATTCCCTTAGAAAATTTTAGGACCACTTGTTAGCCTTAGCTTTTACCCTTATCCTAGGAGAATATGTTAATACTACCCTAAAATTCCCTTCACATTTCATCATTTTAACCCCAAAAATGGTTGTTTCCTTAATAAGTATTGATCAGAAAGACCCAAAACTCAATGATCATGCTTGAATATTTTCAAAGCATCTATTCAAGGTTGTGGGATTCTTAGACCAGGTGTTTTTCTTGATAATTTTAATCTCTAATTTATGTCAATCCTTAAATTATGCTATGTGAATCCAATTTTGAAATTTGGCTATAAACTAATCCTATAAATTCAAAAATAAATGATTCCTCCTACACTAATTTATTCCTATGTTCCAATATATAAACATGAATTCATATTTCAACAATGAAAACATAATTACAATAGACAAGCTCTGCCAATTTTTACATCTTATTTTCCATCATCACAAGTAATTTTAAGATTTGATCAAAGTTAGGAAAATGATTATATTTCATATCAATCAAAGAAAAAGATGGAATATAGTGTTTGTAGATAGTTTTTCTTTTATTAAAAGAAAAGGGGTAAAAAATTATTGAAACAAGAAACATTATAGAGCAACAGGAAAAAGCTCGCAAAAACCACCAAACTATCTCGCAGAAAAAGTCCCCAAAGGGACCCAACCAAGGAACCAATTACATGCAAAAGTCTTTCATGATTAACTTCTTCAAGGAAAAAGAGAGATCTAAGGACAAAAGTCCGGAGATAGTTTTTTCTTATTTCAAGTACCTAATGACTTTTTTTCAACATGTTCTCATCTTCAAACTTAAATATCCTTGCTACTTTAAGTAAGGTACTTGCATAATGTGATTTTTCCTTGAGTATTTGACTTTATCTTGGGTTGATATTTATTGTGTAATTTAGGAATCCTTCTCTTACATAGTTGAGTAGGGATTTACCATTTATTTTGTATTTTATAGCTCATTATAGCCTTAGACACACTTAAGGTTCAAAGCACACAATTTATCAATCATCAACATGGTTATCCATAAAGATGAAAATATCAAAATAGGGGTTTGAATAATGTGTAATCCTATATAGCCACCCCTTTCCCTCTCTTTGTTATGATTTTGTAGGTTCAAATCTAAAGACAATAGGTTTTATAATAGCAAATAATAGTGTTGACTTCTAAGTTACAGATCAGATTTTTGAAGATCATAAATCTCACTTCCTAATCAAGGGTGTCCTCACCCTTGATTAGTCAGATTCAACCAAAACTTTTATGATAGGTGAAAAAAATTCTACCCTTCTCAAATATGTCATGTTATTTGATCAATCTATTGTTTTGTCTCTATGATTAATTTATATTTTTAGATTAAGTTTTCATAGTAAACTAGATCAATAAATTCACACAAAGTAAATTAATTTCCTTGGAAAAAAGAACTAAGTCGGGGGTAGATTGAATCTCCTTCTAGGCTATTAATGAATCTCAAAAATATTTTAGTTTGAACTTTCTAATGTTGATGCAATAAAATATTGATTGATTTGGGTGATCTACTAGTTAGATATAGGGTCTCATTTTTTACACCACACTATTTTCTAATGCTTTTATTTTTTATAAGTTTAAACAAGGTATTGAATGCATAATCAATTCATGATTAAGTATCTCCATATTTATTTTTCAAAAATGAGTGGAAAGATACATAGTATGTATTGTGGCTATATTTTCTAGCACGATGTTGTGTTAATTAGTTATTGTAAGTAGGGATCTGTATAAATATTTCAAATTAAATTTGAAAAAATCTTTTAATATATCATCTATTTTTTCTTATCCAATTGATGATATTATCATGAATATTTTTCTATATATAGATATTTATTTTTTTAATAATAGATCCACACTTATGATTTTTAATTATATAATTGGTTCTCATCTTTATAACTACAAGTGTGTCTATAATTTCTCATTAATGTTTGATTTAATTGACCATGTATTCAATGCAAAGTTCCATAGAAACTTATCCTCTCAACATAATCTCAAATATATTAAATACATCTTTCATATCTTTTCATTTTTAGTAAACTGTTAGTTTTTATCCTTCCTAGTACATGGTTCAATTTTCTCACTATTCTAATATCTTTAGATTGCTAAAATTTTATACATTCTTATAAATTCATGCATGTGTTTAAAATTTCTACATGTATATAGAAGGTTAAATCAATTTACCTAAAGGGTTTAAATGTTGTCATATATGTTGGTGCACGTGTGCATAAATTTTATCTTCTACTTAAAGTGATGTATTGTAGGCCTATCCACAGTACCCATAATTCATGGTCACTAAAGGCCTAAACTATATATATATATTGTCTAAATACCAATGGTAATATACTTCTAGATTTAGTAGATCCCATTGTTTAGAGTAAATACTCTCTCATATTATTTTGTGCCTAGTTATTCAGTCTTTGGTGATGAGCCTTGTCACTCCATGATACAAGTTAATTTTTTACCTTTTCTCTAATATTGAGTGCATTCTTGAGAGAGTGTAGAAATAGTTTTCACTTGCAATATTATCTATAAAATAAATCAAATATAGCCATATAGATTATTCTATTTTAATTAATGATATTTATAATAGTATAAAAATAGTTTGACATTTATTTCTCACCTATCATTGGTAATAAATGATGAATAAACTATGTAGGGATGCACTTTTAACACACAATTACACATTTATATAATTGCATAACACATCTAATGGTATCATATATGGTCAGGGAGAAAAATTTTAAACATATTTTATTGTTAGTGTATTTAAATTATCTTGTAAATAAATAGTTCATAATTAAAAAGACCATGCATATATTTCTTCTATTAAATTTCTTTTTTTATAGTGCTAATGTTATGTTATTTTCTGGATGCATGTCCATATCATATTCCACATACCTCATTTTTATATTCATTTGGAGGATGTTGGCTAAGGTGGTGATGGAACCCCTGAAATTTTTTGGTTCTATTTCTAAACTATATAAAATTTAGCCAGTTTCAGGTATTTGGACTTAGGGTTTGTCCACTATTATTTCCTTGGTATTTTGTTGTCAAGATCTCTCCTAAGAACCCTTAAGTATTAGCCCTTTTCAATGTTATGATCCATCAATGACCTTCTATTGCCCATCCCTGGTCAAGTTAAGACATCTTGAGCCATTGAACCCCGTAAAATAACTAGCACCTTGTGCCTAGGCATGAAATACTTTTATTTTAAGATTGAGTGATTGACCTTATTTGGCATCTACATCCTTTGAAGTATCATCTTTTAAATCCTTTGAGAAATTTTTATACATTTTCCTAGGTGGTCCCCTTCCTCAATACAACTTATGAGCACATGCTAATTATTTCACTTAAGTTTCATCCACTACCTTTGTCCATCGCTCATTGATGATGGCTTTGGGAAAATTTGATTCATATCAGTGATGCGTGATGCTTGAGTTTATTTTTGTATCGTTGGAGGTTTAGGTTATCGCTAATTTTTCTTAAGTTTTGAGTGTTGAAGTAATGATGAGCGATGACCACAAGGCTCTTTGTATTTCTTTTCATCACTTATCGTGGATGGTTGCACACTTTTCTTGCTCAAATTAGTGATGAGTGATGAGGTCCCTAATCGTGATGAGTTGTTGTTTTGAAAGGGGTGAATTAGCGATATTTTTGTGCCATTGATTTTGAGTGAAGATGCACATGGCCTAATCTAGTTCCATCAATCTACTTTTCATCTGTCACTAATGGGGTCTAGAATTTCAAGCACAAATCAATGACACATGATGTAAGGTAAAGATTGCTAAAGGAGGACAATAATCCAATGGTCAAGATTTCATTGCGTCATTACTCTTGTCACTCATTGAACTCTGAAAAGCTAGGGAAAATCCGCGATGAGCGATGGGATATTTTAGGGAATATTCTTTTCAATGTCAGCTCTTTGTACTTCACCAATGCAAATGAAAAATATGGACCAGGATGAGGATGCATGATGATTGTTAGATTAAAGATGATTAATGAGATTAATGGTAAACATGGCAATTTTATGAGGTGGTATCGTCATTTTTAAGCAACAAGTTTTAAAAGCTAGAAATGATGCTTGAAGATCACCATTGATGGTGTTTAAAATACAAAAAATATCGACGACCCATATTCAAAGTTGATTAGCTAAGTTGTCAGCTCACTCACACGAAGCTCTCCTTAATCATTAATGGCTACACACTCCTAATTGTCTACTTAATGTGGATTTCCTATTGTTTTATCTCACCATTTGTAGTCTTCAAGAATTGAGAAGTGTGAGCGAGAGAGGAATTGTGTGAGTCTTAGGCTTTTAATTGTAGAGGTATTGCAGTGTTTATCCTGGGTAAGTTGATATGAGTTCTACTTGAGTTATGCTTTAGTTGGTTTAAGATTTTCATTTTTCTTGGGATAGTGAGAGTTTTGATTGTCTATAATTGTCACTGGGGCTAGTTGAAATTTTTTGGGTTTGAGGGTTTTCTATTCTACAATTTCAATTCAAGAGCTTAGGCCGGTGTGTCTTCTCGTAATTGATATTTTCATGTTCTTACCTTGTGTCCTATAAGAATGGGTAAGTCAACCATGTCTATCAAACTAATTAGGAGGTCAAGTAGGCTTAGTGTGTTTGAATTTCAAGAGGACATATCTATAACTAAATAAGAAGTACTGAAAGCTTCTACAACACTGAAGGGAAAGAAGATGGCCCATGGTAAAAACAAGAAAGATGGTGTCAAGAGAAACTATAATTTGAGGAGTAGGGTTGTTTTAGAAGAATTGGTCAAGTTTAAAGGGAAGGAATTAGTTGATCCTATGAAGAAACCAAAGAAGAAGATTAAGTACCACAAAGCTTATCTAGGGAGGCACAACTCTCTCATTGCGGTTTTAGATAGCCCTTTGGGCGATGGAGGAGACATTGACATGGAGTATGGCCATTACCTTCTTTCTCTAGTATCATACAAAGATTCTGATGAGGGAGAAGTAGTAGCTCCTCCAGTTTCAACGCGAACACAGAGCGGACATGCATACTCTAATGCCAACAAATAAGAGTAGCATCATGGCCCTATTTTTGTTTTTGATGACACCATTGCGACTACAACAAACTCATCCTCTTCAACATGTATTTTTTTTTTCTTTAGTGCTAACATGGAAATCTCTTGGGCTAGTGTGAGGGGGATTCATTGAACTCCATGTCTTCGATGGAAAATATTCCTTTTTCGATTAGTATATAAGGTTTTGCATTGGGTATTGATGGAGAATATTCTTTGGTTGATGTGGGAAAGGGATTTTGGCATTTCTATAGCAGTGAATGATGCCTTTTGGAAGGCTAGTTGGTGTGCTTCAACCCACTACATGGGGTTTTATCTTTTAATTTCCCTTGTTTTGAAATGATTAAGTGTAACCGTCTGGGAGGTATCTAAACCTAAAATGAAATGTATGCCATATGAAATGTAATTGAAATGGTAATTTGGCCAGAAGCTTGTTGCTCTCTTTCTTCTATAAATGGGATATCAAGGTCGGTTATTGGCAGTTCAATTTTTTGGTCTAACATGGTCTAAGTGGGAAAACTAAGCTCATTAAGGAGCATATTGTAAATTCATGCATAGATGAATAGGTTAGTAAGGAGTCTAGCGTATAAGTTGTTTTGTAATGATCTCAAATAGTCTTATTGTAGTAGCAATTTAAAATGAAAATGCTAGTTCAAAAGCACATTCTCTCATATGTAATTTTCTTCCAAATTATAAATGAAGTGGTTAATGATCTTTTCATTTGTCTTCAATTTTTTTAATTGAATGGGTGATGTTATTTTTGCTTTGATTCAAAGAATTGATTAAATGCTAAAATAGGGTCACATATTTGTAAGGAAAGAGCATAGGATCGATAAGTAGTTGTGTTTTAGGCACAGTGAGTTGAATATTGTAATGCAGTATATCAATAGTCCACTAATTACTGATTAAAATTTGGTTAGGTATTATTGGTTATTATGAATATGACTCTGCTACCACAAAATAAGGCACTAGTTTTTTCATTTGGTTATCATAAAGATAAATGAGTTAGTCATGCACTTGACCAAGGGCTTGATATGAGAATGAAAATAATATAAATCACCTTCAATTACAATATACCAAGTTGAAGTATCATCTTATTCCTTGTAACAGATAGTAATTCATTTAAAGGTTAGCTAAGTCTTTGATGAATGTTATATATTTGTGCTTTATAGGGATTTATTTGTGTATAGAAATATTCTTGATCAAATGAATACCATATGAACATAAAAGGGATTACCCTCCTAGGTTTCACAGAGCCTGAAGAGTAGAAATAAGGACCTCAGAATCCTTACTTGTGTGTTGGTCAATCCTTTCCCTTACTCATAAATGAATGCTAGCAGATTCATAGGTAAGTGATAAGATTAAGTTTGGTTCCAAAAAAAAAAAACCAATAGGTGGGTGAGTTAATCATCACACCTATAAATTGTACATGATTGACATTCATTCTTGTAGCATTTGAGAGTGACTCAAGCTATATTGTAGCCCTTGTTTGAAGAAAATAATGTGACTACATGTTAAAGATTCATTTTATTTTTCAAAACTATAGTAAGAAGAGCTACATTAAATTTTAACATTTCTTCATTTGCAAATATTAAATTCTTTTGATAATTTCAAGTGCTTATATTTTGTATTTCAATTTAAACAATAACTTTTATATATCCTTTATAATAATTCAGAGGCATATAACTAATGTCATTTATATAAAATAAATATGATAAAAGAGAAACGTTGAATTTATTTCAATATTATGTCTCCAGCACTTTGTGATCTTGTTACATAACTTTTTATCAAATACATTATATTATGGTAATTGATTTTGCTACAAACTTTTCTAACTTCTCCATTGGTACCAGTAAGAGGCTTAATGTTTCCCATCTTTACCATTGTTGTAGCGAAGTCCTTGAAGAAAGCAACTGAATTAATACTATAGGTAGTAACTAGAGAATCACTAGAACCTCCATCAAATAATGCTTGATCAGAGTGGAGAAGCCCTTTTCTAGTTCTCAAATTTTTAAAGTACGTATTGTCAAAGAAATTTGGTGTGACAAGTTCTAATGGTGAGAGGTTATTATCACCAGTGTTACTTGGACACTGTGCTTGGAGAGATGCAGCAAATGTAAAGTCAATATTGGTTTCATTGTAGATGCGAGTCCTGAATGCAGCACATCTTGCTTGACCAATTGTATGAGCACCTATAATTCATTCAATCAAATCGCATAGAGATTTCAAATAATGTATTGTGAGATTAATCTAACTTATAACTTTTACTATAAACAATGCCATATTACATAGACAATTTCTATTTCTTAAAATATAACACTAATAGTTTTCTTAAATAATTTTAATATAAACGTTTAAACTAAATCCTTGTGAATTCACATTTAATACTTGCAAATTAATACCTGAAAGAGCAATCATGTCATTTGCAGAAAGACCTTGAGCTTGAAATTTGGAAATAAGTGTACTGAGGTCACTAAAGGGGGAGGGCAGGTTGCTACCAACACCACTTGAGCTTGCTGTAGTTGAGTCTCTTCTTCCCAACTGCGCTATCCATGATGGTCCTCCTAACTAACGATCACAAAAAAATAGGTAAATTTATTTCATTTCAGAGGGAAAATATAAGCTTGGGAGAAAACCATGCAAAAAATAATGACGCTAGAATAATTTTTTTTTTTTTCTTTCTAATTGACTGCTTCGCCTAGTTGCTCCTAGAAAGTGGAGGAATGAAAAAAAGAGCAGTGGTATACCAGGACAACAGAATCACGAGCAGCAATGGCGACAATATCAGCACAAGACACAACTCCACTGCAGGCAGCCTCTAGCCGACTTTTAATGGTTTCTATCACGTCGAAACCTCTCAGTGAATTTGCATTTCCTAATGCATTCTTTTCTCCAGTGAATGTCGTCGTATCATCTAGCAGAACCGATCCATCACATCCCTGCAAATAAGTTTCTCTTATTCATATTTACGAATATCTTGGGAAACACTCTATGGAAAGGAAAAATATGATATACATCACAGAGATTATATTCTTACATTAACAAAACAGTCATGGAAGTGAAGGCGGATCAGTGATGCACCCATCCTTCTCTCCTTTGCCACAGCCTGAGCTACGACGCCCTTCACTATCGACAATGTCTGCGGACATGACTTTGCATAATACGTTGGGCTGAGTTGCACATTGGCAATTGCTGAAGTTAAAATGACTAAGGGAACAATACATGCAAGAATACTACAGGTCATCATGGTTGATCTGCCTTGCTTGACAGGTCAGTCAAATCAGATAAAAAAAGAGAGTGCAAAAGACTCTGGTGTGTAGAGTTTAGGAAAACATGGGCTTTTTATAATGGCAGAAGAGATTCATCTTCAACGAAATTCTCTACAATGAGAGTGAGTGAGAGCGAGAATAAGCTTTTAAAATCGTCGACAATGACTTGGATAAATGATTGCTGCATAATGCCAAATTGGACCAGTGGGCAATGAAACAATGAAACAAGATCGTCCAACTTCAAGCTAGTTTTGAGTTAGACCAAATCTATTTAATAGATTTCATGTGTTCTAAACTTATAATCCTGGATTATGGGTTGACCGAGTATTGCTCTTTTTCAAGAACTGTACAAAAAATAAAATTCGAAAAGAGAAGAAATATCTATGGAAGAAGGCTGTATTGTTTGCATCCAGACTCACAATCAAGGCATCTGCACGCGTTGAAAAACTCCTCTCGGTTTATTAAATGAAAAGAGTGAACTGTTTTGGATGAATAGATAACGACGCACATGCGGTCATTTCATCTCCCTATCTTAACGCATTTGATTCCATCGCCAAGTTGCAAACCAAGTCACGAGAGTACACATAGAAAATAGTCCAAATATTGTAGGAGCGGTGGGTCAATGTACAACTACTAGTTTTTATAATAAATATAAATCATTTTTTATAATTTATATATAAATCCAAGTCTTATAAAATAATAGTTCAAATGTTATAGAAGTAGTAGGTCAATGTATAACTATTATTTTTTAATAAATAAGTCATTTTTTATAATTTATAGAAAACACATTTTTGAATATTTATTTATAAGTCCAAGTCTTATAAAATAACTGTTCAAATGTAATAGAAGTAGTAGGTCAATGTATAACTACTATTTTTTTCAATAAATATAAACCATTTTTTAAAATTTATAGAAAACACACTTTTGGACATTTATTTATAAGTCCAAATCATTGGCATACAACCTTAAGAGTTGGCAATATCTAAAGTATGAACAAGCATGAATGCATTATAGCATAGTAACAATTACCATTATTTAATCTGCAAGTTTATGTGTGTGCGTGTGTCTTCAAAAATAATTCAATAGTTAGGTGGATTCTTCTTCCAACAATAAAAGTTTATCTTACAACATAAGAAAAAGAAGGAAGAAAACAATAGTAAACTCAAACAAAAAATAAATATCAAGAAATGTAGAAAAGGAGGAGGATTCAGATGTGCCTTGGAGAGATTTAAAACTCTTCCTTTCCTTCTCCAAATCTTTCTTGCAACAACCAAATAATGCTTCAAAATATGTAAAAAAAAAAATTGCTGATTCATTATATAAGATTTGGGTTTTCATATTTTCCTTAAGATCTCATAGTATCCCATGGATGAGATTGATTGCTTATTCCATTATGAATCTTAATGGAAAAATTATCATTAAGTCTAACTAAATCATTTAATTCAAGGGGTTAAACCATGGTGTGGTCCCATTAGTCTAGGTACCCATAACTTAATAGCTACTATTTAAATTGTTTCATAATAACCTTTTGTATTTAAAATGTAGTAGTCTTAAATATCTAGAAATGTTGTCTTCCCTTTTTAATTTATAAATTATTTAATGGAGGCTTATAAAGTGAAGTTGCATCTTTGTGTTAAAAATAAATTTTATTTTAAATATTTGGTAAGTCTTATTACTAAAATTTATTAAATGTTTAAAATTCATTCTCTTGGGGATTTATTTTAAGGTTGTGCTCATTAAATTAAATATTCATTTTCTTTAGCAATTTGCATTTTTAAATATAGTTAAGTAATAGGAAGTAAATATTAACTATTAATTATAATGATATAATTATTTGGTATTCTACTTTATTTAATTATTTAATTTTGTTTTTCATATTTAGGTCTCATCTTGATGATTGGACCTCTACCATGTCATATAGAAAATTCTCTTGGGAGTGTTGTGGAATGCACCTCTCTTTTAGCTTGTTTTATCACACACCTACTTATTAGGTTTACATCATTGTTAGGGTGTGTAGAAGGGATTTCTCAAACCATACCCACAGTTTTACCCTCCCCATCTTCTAGATGACATCATGGTTATGCTATCATACATGTTGTCACTAGGTGAACATAATAAATTTTAGAATCTTATTGTTTGTTTAAAAAAATTAAGATTGTTTTGTTGTTCACTAAGAGAAAAATATTGAGATGAAATTAGGTATCAGAACATGATTTCAACTCTAGGATCTTTTTGGTATTTTAATTGTTGATTAAATTAAATTTCTTTTGCTATTCTTTAGTAAATCAAAGAGAGTTCTTCCTCATGCCAATTATTCGAAAGGAGAAAAAAATTGAGGGTATTATTTTGAAACAAACCATTCAAAGAGTAATCAATTTCAAAATAAACCAAGTTTAGGCCCTCCATTTTTTCTATCATTACAAAATTTAGTAGGGGTGATTGACGCGAGGTTACCACTAGTAGTGTGGGCTCAGAAAGGGAAGTAATGCTAACCATCAAATTAGGAGCACATGTTTTCTTATAGAGAATAGCAAAAAGTCCCCTCCAGTTCATAAGATGCATGTCGAGCAGATTTTTTATGAGTTTATGTATATTTCGCACCTCCCCAGGCATGAGCATACCAGAGATAGGGTTGCACCAAGAGCCAAACATGATGCAATAAATTATATTAGATTAGATTCGATTACATACCTATGAGAGAAATCTGAAGGCTTTCTTTTTTGGTTGCTTGCTAAGAAGGACCGCTTCTACTTGGTGGTATTAGGAGGATTGCAAGTATTATATTATTTTGGATTCCTTGATTCAGAACGTTTTTGTTATATTTTTCAAAGAGAAATGTTACAGTATTTCTATTAGACGTGCATCGATGAGTTCCATAATTTGCAGCAGAGAGGTCTCACAATGGCTGAATATGAGAGAAAATTCTTGGAGCTATTGTGGTATGTGGATTATAGCTAGGATGATATATTACTCACGAGCCACTTTGTGAGGGGTTTGAATCCTAGTATATCAGGTCCTATGTGTATGGAAAATCTAGAAAACCTTTGAGTGATAGTAGAAAAGGCATATCTTGAAGAGGAAGGGAATAGGATGTCATAGGATGCATGAGAATGGTCTTAAAACTACGGCCAAGGATAGCAAAATAATATTTTTGTAGAGAACCATTCCCCATAAAGAGGGGATCTATACCTCAAAGAATTAGGAGACCTCTACTACAACAATAACATCAGTGACAAAGATGATGAACACATACTTATACAAAGAGGGGTGAAGGTGAATCAATATAAGACAATGTTTTAATTTTTGAAAAATAAACAACCATGTAATAATATCAATTAGACAATATATAATAATTATTCAACCCATGAAAGAACACAAAATTTATGTGGAAATTATAGGCACCTAAAATATTACCTTACTCAACCACACCTAATTTTAGCTTATCCTAAGCCTCTTCAATTAAATAAATATTATTCCCATCCTCTTCCATATTTATCCCAAACCTTTAATTATAAATATTTAAACTATTTATTTAATCATTTCCCTTCACATGATTCCATTAATTAAGTAAATATTTTAGTTATATAGTTTATTCCCTTTTATTCCTAAATCCTTATCCATCTAATCCTAACCATTAGATTCATTCACATGGACCACAATCTAAACTTGTTATAATGTGACAAGTGTCCCATTAATTTATATAACTATGAACTTGTCTAGATTTATTGAACCTAGAAACTTCCCAAAATTCAAACTAACTTTATATTAATCCATTCATTTCATATCATACCTCTTAATACTAGCCATCGATATAAATGTGTTTCTCTAATGCATATTTTAAACTCTCATGTGACACTCGTCACATGACCGAATCCTTATCCATCTAATCATAACCATTAGATTCATTCACATGGATCACAATCTAAACTTGTTATAATGTGACAAGTGTCCCATTCATTTATATAACTGTGAACTTGTCTATATTTATTGAACCTAGAAACTTCCCAAAATTCAAACTAACTTTATATTCATCCATTCATTTCATATCATACCTCTTAATACTAGCCATCAATATAAATGTGTTTCTCTAATGCATATTTTAAATTCTCATGTGACACTTGTCACATGACTACACCTGTTGATTGATGTCCTAATCATCATTCAATCCTATCATTCCATTAACCAATTTATGCAAATCAAGGACCTTCTTTAGGTCAGCCACTCAAAAGACAAGGTCTTCTTACACATTTCTCAATCATGCTCCTAGGTGCACTTCACTAGGTCTCTAGAATTGATCTTATTTGGGGCCTTGATCCAAATTGTTTGGAAAAATCTAGATGACATGGTAGACTTGTCTTTGGGCTCAAAATATCTTTAAAATGATCTTGGAAACTTATATGTGGTGATGACCCAACCATACAACAACTCATTGGCTTACAACTTCTTGTATTGTTGCATCTAGTAGAGACAACTTCATTGGATTAAGAATCAACAAGAAAAAATGGTTTTTAACACTCAACCACTGATATGGGAACCCTTACACCTTGCATACACATTCTTTCAAGGATTTTTCAAGGTCTACACACACTAAAAAGGTTCACACTTTTCTAGTCATGGCTTGAGGGCTTCAATGTCTAATGTAGTCTACTTGGGATAGTTATGAAATTTTCTCATATAAATGCCAACATTTATATCCAACACCTTTACCAGGTCTGTATGACCTTCTAAGACCCCTTACCAAAAAATAATATGCACAAACAACACTTTTCGACTTGTATTTGTTCAACCTTGAATTGCTACACCAACACTGTCATACATAGTCCTTATAGGACAATCATCACATTTTATCAAATAATTGCCAAGAAAGATCAAAAGCTCCTTGAAAATGTTTGTAAGACCTTCATACACACCCTCCAAACCTTCTCTAATCACAAAACATACCAATCTTGCATTGATGGCATACAAACTACCCTTCACAATCTTCACAGTCTGATACATACAAAATATCAGACCTCCAGTCCAATAGAAGCACATGCAAACCTCAATATGGGCCCCTGAAAACTTGGAACAAGGTAAAGTACATATATTCAGGCCTCACCACCCATTTTAGAGATTTGGAATATATTTTTGGGTCCTAAGGATGCTTGCTCTTACACTCCTAGGGTATTTCATCTAAAAGGGGAGACATCTAGGTCCCAAAATGTTTATGTAACACTCAAATTAGGATGTATGGTATGTGAAATAATGTAAATGAACTTTAACTAAATGCAATTGACTAACTAGAATGAACTAAAATGAATACAAAATTACAATTTAAGCTCTATTTGAAAACACATTGTGATATGCAAATAACTATGAAAATGAAGAAATAAAGCAAAACAGAAGGTACAGGGGTAAATATAAGTGCACTTGGATGAAATATGAGTTTTCTAAAATGTCTGGAATGTTGATGAATTTTACTAGCTTTTCACAATGGGACTCATTTGCCCAGGGTGGCCAATCAGTCCTCCTACTGATGAAAAAGTGTCAAGAACTAAATTCTGACCGTAGGGATTCAAAATTTGAAAAAATACAGATTTTCAGAGTTCAGGTGGGACTCATTTGCCAAGGGTGGTGAATCATTCCACTCCTAGATTTCTCTAAAATCAAATAGCAACTTTGCAACACCAGATTTGGGAATGTTTTAATATCGAGTTGTTGAAGTCACTTCTATAGGAAATAGATAGAAAATACTCAATAAACTTGAAATAATGATATGTTGACTTGATTTCCACTTTTCAAAACCTTTAAACATGTCAAATCTACAAAACAAAGGCTACAAAGACACATGCAAAGGGGAAAAATATTGGAGGGTTAGAAAATAGGGGTTTGCCTTGGTCAAACCCCACATTAGTAATCAAACCCAATAGAAATAAATGAAATGCAAAGGAAATGTAAACTAACAACATGCAAATGCTATTAACTCACCAAATCCTTGATCTTGTAAGTCTGAATTAATGTCAATGGCTGCTTCAAAGTGCTTCAATAGTTTCTTTTGTTGATGATGTAAGATGCTTGAATTAATTGTAGAAGATTATGGTAGGATTGCTTGAATGACTTAGGAGATGTAAAATGAGGTGAAAAACACTTATTTATACAATTCTTGTGCCTTACTATCCATTCATACCTCATCACGAGCCGACAACAAGTGACTTTTAATAAAATCATGAAAGGAAATTTGAAATATTTTGATTTTGGGGCCAAGCGAGACTCATTTGCCACCCATGGTGAATGGGTTCCACCTAGGACATAAAAACAAGTGTTAGAAATAGTGTTGTGTTTAATGTTACTTGTTGGGATAATATGCAAAAATACACTTAATTAAGCATGGGGGCATAAAGAGACAAAATAAAGCATGAGAAAGGTGTAAATAGGGAGATGTGCCTAGAAAAGTGTGAAGGCTTGTTACAAGACTTTACAACACTTCAATATAGTACTTGTTGATGAGTAAAAAGGTGATTTTTAGGTGAAATGCATTAAATAGAGTCTAGAAGAATGTGGAAATGTCTTACAACACTTCATAAATCCTTCACAAGACATCGTTCTTTAAGTTTTAGTACGTAAATAAGCATGTTCAAGCCATGATACAACATAAAATCTAAGCAACATAGTTCCAACACCATGAAACAAGACCTAAAAGGCCATGAAAATGACAAAGGGCCATTTTTCTAAGGAACATTTAGACCCTACTTTAGTGCGAGGATGAACTTGCTTCCTCACACTAAAGTAGTCATGAACATCGAGGAGAGGGTTCAAATGCACTTACATTAGCAAGATTGAATGCAACGATCAAGAGGGATGATCAAGCCCCTAGGATAAAGATCCCATGGAAAGCTAGACATAAGGACAAAGGAACACACAAGTGTTGAAATGAATTGAATCAAGATTTGATCATCAATCCAACTAGTTGTGAAAAGGGATCTAGGCTAATTGTTTGAAAAGGAAAATGTACACTCACTCTGGGGCCACGAAACTAGTTGTCCACGGGGTGAGAAGGCCCAACTATATACTCAGTTTAGGTCCATAGAACTAGTTATCTATGGGGTGAGAAAGCCAAAAAAATAAGTAAGAGACATACGCTAGTTCATATGAACTCACAAACACAAAAGTGGCTATGGGGAAAAGTCATGCTGCTAGTTGGGCTTCCCGCTCAACCATGTTAAAGATATACCCATTCGATAACTTTAACAAGGTGCCACAAATCCAAATGAAATGTAAATATCATTTTAAGTTTCATGTGACAATCAAAATAGGATGGAACCAAAGATATGCAAGTTGTGTTATGCAAGGTGGTCAAACAAATAAGATAACTCCACAGGCATGCAAGTTGTGTTATGCAAGGTGGTCGAATGAGGATGCAATAATGTGAAAGATTGTTCAAAGGAGTCTTGTTCAGTTTATGCAAGGTCAATCAACCTAGAAAGCTCTATGCCAAGCCATGTGTTTCAAAGGTAGGTTGCGTCCTGTCAAGGAAAAATGAAAAACAAATAAAGGGAGGAAGTTTCCCCCTAGAAAAGAAAGTACACCAAATATATAAGAGATCTATGGATTTGGGGTCAGTATGCTTGTTGCTGCAATGTTCTTATGAAAGAGCGTGAAACTGTCATCATTCCCCAAATACACATAAAAATGGAAGAATGACACAAATAGTGCAAAAGAAAAGGAAAATGAAAGTCCATTTTGAGTCAACATGGAAGAGACATTGCGGTCTCAACACTTTGCATCATCCCCAAAAGGAAAACACAAACGAAAAGAAAAGAAAATGAAAAGGAAAAAACTTTTGGGTCAACATGAAGGAGACATGTTGGTCTCAAAGCCTTGCGTCATCCCCAAGAGGGAAAAACAAGAAAAGATAAGAGAAAAATGAAAAAGGGACCATTTGGGTCAACATGGAAGAGACATAGGGCATCTTTGTGCTTTGCGTCATCCCCAAAAGGAAAACACAAAACAAAAATGAAAGGAAAAGAATCATTTGGGTCAACATGGAAGAGACATAGGGCGTCTCTATGCTTTGAGTCATCCCCAAGAGGAAAACAAAAAATAAAGCATGAAAAATAAAAGAATAAAGGTACTAATAGAAGAAGTGTACAAGGAGAGGAAACATCAAATGCATGATACGGGGGAACAAGATACACATACGAAAAGAAAAAGAAAACAAAGAATAAGTAAAAGATAAGAGACTAGCTAGGAAAATGCAAGTCATCCATCAAGTCATCCACCTCCCAATCATGTTCATTATAATGTGAAGGTGGTTGGTTGTCCAAAGGAGGAATCGCAAGTGCTGAACTAGGGTTTGTACTAGGTTCTTCACTTGGTGGAGAGGATGGATCATTTAAGCTCATTGTAGATGAAAATAAAGAGTTGAAATTGTTATTTATTTCTTCATCTATTTTATTGATTTTCGCATCATCATCATTATCATCATGATTAATAACGATGGGAGGACAAAGGGTGATTTCTAAGGATGGATGTATGAAGAGTGGTGGTTGTTGAATGGATTGGTTTTGCTGCAATTTTTTGGTTGAATTATCATGTGGTAGGTTAGGAGAGGGAAGGTGGTCATCTATTTCTTCTATCAAGGATGGAGGTTGATTTTCTTGATCATCTTCCATACGAGATTGATGGGAAAGGAGATGACGGCGACGCCAACGTTCCCAAACACCGTGATTTTGTTTAATTCTATATTAGAGTTTTTGAGGTGTAAGATTGGATTGAGCTGTCATAGTTTCTTCTACTTCTAAAGGGGTAAGATTAGGAGAAATTGAAGAGGATGAATCAACCACTTTCTCTTTTTCTTTATATACTTGTTTGATAGGAGGAGGTAAGACAAGAGTTGTCATTTGCTCTTGGTCATTTAAAAATGGCTTAGAAATTTCAGGAGGATTTTGTTCAGAAGGTTTGATGGTTTTTTCAATATCAGATTTAGGTGTAATCATGGTTTCATTGAGGATAGGATTAGTGGAGGTGGACAGAGATGTGTGAGGAAGAGATAATTCATCGATCTTTTTGGCTTTAAAGTTTTGATAAGTAATGTAAAAGAAGTCCTTACGAGGAGTGATAGGTTCCATGGGTTCAGGCCAAAAGGTTTCTAATGAAAAGTTACCTTTGGAAGATAAAGGGTTAAAGCCACTATGGTGTATAGTGAATATCTCATTGCCATGTGGAAACTTCAAGCACTTATGAACAATTGATGGGACTGCTTTCATTGAGTGAAGCCAAGGAAGGCCTAACCATAAACAAAATTGGTCAGATTGTGGAATAATGGAAAATGTTAGCTCTAAAGTCTTAGGTCCTATTTGTAAAGGTAGCATGATCAATCCAATCATAGGGCATGCAAAACCATGATGTGTTTTAATCCATGCATTTGGTTGATTATAGTCATCTTGATATAGATTATGTAATACTAGAAATTCTTCTGTGATCATATTCCCACCATAAACCGGATCTATTAATATCACATTAGTAGGTTTATCATAGATTCTTCCAGCTATGTAGAGAGGACCATTAGGAAGCTTTTGTAGTATATCCTTAGCAGAAAAAGTAATATCAAGTGATTTAGTGGTTTAGCCCTTGCGAGGGATAACGCCTATCATAGCTACATGTTTATCCATATGACTAGCTTGGGCAACAAGAGGAGATGCATCAAGTTGTTTGTTATGTGTATCAACAGTCATTACACCAGGCTTGGAAGGTTCACTAGCCATGACAAACGAGGTGGTGTGTTTAGGCATAGGGTTGGTGAAGATTTGCAAATTTTGGTTAGGGGGTGCTACAGACTTATTGCCTTCATCATTAACACCCATAATGGTCATTTCACCCGAATAAATGATGTCTTGAACTAAATGTTTAAGAAACTTTCAATGTTTGGTGTCATCGTAATTTTGACGATGAAAATGGAAATAAGTGTTAGGTTTGAAGGTAGGTGGTAAGGGTTGATTGGGATCAAGTGGGTGAACAAGTGGTAAGGTGAGCATTCATTTTTGAATTAATTGGTTCACTGTATGGTGGAGGGTGTTAGGTAAAGGGGTGAAGTGTCTATTCAAATCACCATAAGAATAAGGCATGTCTATCTTAGTAGCGGTCATTGAACTTTGAACTTGTTGAGTTGGTTGCAGTTGGGGTGGAGGAGGTGGATTAAACTATAAAAAGCCTTGGTTAGGTTTGTGGAAGTTTTACGAGTTATTGTGGTTTGGATTGTTATGTTCAAGTTTTCAAACTTGGTTAGAAGTGGATTTTGACTCACGACTTGAAACCAAATTTTGATAATTGCATAAGGTTGTGCATAAATGCATTAATGAGGGGAATTTCATCATGGTAAGTTTATCTTGAAGATTGGTGTGAAAAATCTCAATCAACATCTTCTACAGATGCGCAATGAGAATTTTGACATCAACTTGAGTGTATAAGGATTGGTAACAGGAGATGAAATCTGTCACTTTTTCATCTATGTTTTGTCTACATATCATAAGGTCAGCCATTGTATTTTTAGGTGTCATGTGCACTTGAAAGTGACTAATGAACGCTTCCACCAATTCTTTAAATGAATGGAGAAAATTATTGGGCAAGTTGGAAAACCATTCTAAAGTGGTATCTTTCAAATTCTGTGGAATTTTTTTTGCCAAAAGTTTATCATCAAGGACAAAGTCACTACATAATGTGGTCTAAGCATTGATATGGTTGATAGGGTCTCCTTTTCCTCCATATTTCTCAAATATCAAAATTTCTATCCCTTGTGGCATCAGGGTAAATAATATTTCTAATGATAAGGGGTTGTTGTGGACAAGATATGTGGGTGGAGCAGCTTGACCTTAACTAATGGTGGAAAGTTGGTGTTGCATGGATGAAACAGTGTTAAGGATTTTTGTAATAAAAGGATTAGGATAATTGGATCGAGGTGGAAGGGAAAATGGTGATGGAGTGTAAGTGATGTTAGGGGAGGTGAAAGGAATACTAAGGGGTGTGAAAGTGGTGGAAGGAGGTTGTGATGCCACTGACGAGGGTGCAACTCGAGACACATAAATTTACGCACAAACTAGAGAATAATTTATTATTCAAAAAATTGAACTTCTTACATTTGAATTATCATATTTTTGTGGTTTGGCACCACAATTTACATTTTGAAATTCAAAATTTAAAACATAATTAAAAAATTAGCACATTTTGAAAGTGTACCAACTTCCGAGAGCGATAACTTTTGATCCAGTACTCTATTTTTTGAACCGTTTGAACTGTTGAAAAGGTCTCGAAGTCAAGAACGTGCTTAAACTGAATTACACCAATTTTGACAAGTTTTCAGTTCGTTTTAGGGCCGTTTAGTTCCTCAAACCTGATTTGGAAGGTTTTTAGGTGCATTTTTGGGAGACTAAAACTACAATATCTTTCAAACCAGGAATGCTCTCGGCCTAATTCTTTCACCAATATTCTTATTTTTCTATTTTGAATCCTCCCATATATTTTTTGTCCCCAAACACCTTCAAATTCCAATACCTACTAAAAATAGCAGTTGGCCAGAAAAAGCAGAAAAACAAAATTGAAAGTGGGGAATTACATTATGACGAAAAGGGTATCCAAAAATGTAAAGACATCTACAAAAAAAAAACAAAAGAAACATAAATGAAAAACATCTTTTTGGGTGATGCAGGATTGCCCTTACACCACTGGATGCTCCTGCATCAGCCACAAAAGAAGTAGGAATGCTACTGGAAATCAGGAAAAAAGTAGCAACATAATTAAGTTGATGCATAGTTGTGTGGAATTTTGGATTGGTGTATGTGGGTATAGAAGCTATAGTGGAAGGAGGAGGAACTTGAGGTGTTCCTTGGCTTACAGGAATGTTTGCGGATTGGGTATTTGAAGAGACATGTTTATTGTAAATCTCAGCAATTTGTTTTAGCACTTGTAAGCCATCATCACTCTCAATTAAGCGATGAAGGTTCTCAATAGCAGGTATAGTAGTGGTGGAAATTTTTTCAAGTGACAAGTCTTGTTGTAAATGTGCAAAATCCTCATGAATATTAATGACTTTTTCTTACAGGATAGATTTGGTTTGATTGTCAGCATGCATAGGATGGAAAGGTGAAGGCATGGAAGTGGTATTGTCAGGGCCTAATGCACCATTGTCCATACTAGGAGTAGGAGATCATGAAATCCTAAGGTCCACAATGAAAGTGCTATTGTTGGATGCCATGAGTCTAAAACTTCTTCTCACTAAAGTATTATCAATAGGGCACCAAAAATTCATGAAAGTACCACAAAGGAAGGGTGGATGGAAATGCAAGCTATTCTAAGAATGTGAAATGCAAATAACAAAAAATCTACTAACTGTAATAGACATGTAAATACAAAAAACAAAAATGTAGGAAAATGCCAGAAAAAGCATAAAACTATTGTTTAAAAAGTACAAAGGGATTGATTCGCCCTAGGTGGTGAATGAGTCCCAAGATGTAATTTTTTTGTGATTTTTAGAAATTTTGAATGATTCTAAATGCAACATAGAATGTAATCAAGTATGAAGAATGTGGATTTTTTTAGTTTTTCAAATAAATTCAATGCAAAATTGAAAACTATATGAATGTTTCACTAATGCAAAATGAAAGGTCCTAAAATGCAACAACAAATCAATTCCCTAATTGAATGCTAATGCAATAGAAACAATGAATGCAAGATACAAATGTAATCAGAAATTTAAAGTGTCCAAAAGTCAGGTTCACAATAATGTGACATAGAATTTGGGGCCCTAAGGATGCTTGCTCTTACACTTCTAGGGTATTTCACCTAAAAGGAGAGAGATCTAGGTCTCAAAATGCTTATGTAACACTCAAATTAGGATGTATGCTATGTGATATGATGTAACTAAACTTAATTAAATGCAATTGACTGATTAGAATGAACTAAAATGAATGCAAAAGTGCAATTTAAGCTATGTTTCAAAACACATTATGATATGCAAATAACAATGAAAATGAATAAATAATGCAAAACAAAAGGTAGAGGGGTAAATATAAGTGCACTTGGATGAAATATGAGTTATCTAATTTTTTTGGAATGCTAATGAATTTTACTGGTTTTTCACAGTGGGGCTCATTCGCCTAGGGTGGCGAATCAGTCCTACTGATGAAAAAGTGTCGAGAACTGATTTCTAACAATTAGGATCTAAGATATGACAAAATAAAAAAAATTAGACCTCAGATGGGTCTCATTCACCAAGGGTAGCGAATCAATCCACTCCTAGATTTATGGAAAATCAGACAGCAACACCAGATTTGGGAATGTTTGAATGTTGGGTTGTTGAAGTTCGTTTTGTAGGAAACAAATAGAAAACACTTAATAAACTTGAAACAATGATATGTTGACTTGAAGAGCCTAGTTGACTTGATTTCCACTTTTCACCACCTTTAAACTTGTCAAATCTACAAAATAAAGGCTACAAAGACACATGCAAAGGGGAAAAATGTTGGAGGGTTAGCAAATAGGGGTTTTCCTTGGTAAAACCCCACTTTGGTAATAAAACCCAATAGAAATAAAGGAAATGTAAACTAACAACATGCAAATGCTATTAACTCACCAAATCCTTGGTCCTGTAAGTCCGAAGTAATGTCAATGGCTACTTCAAAGTGCTTCAATAGTTGCTTTTTTTGATGATGTAAGATGCTTGAATGAATTGTAGAAGATTATGGGAGGATTGCTTGAATGACTTAGGAGATGTAAAATGAGGTGAAAAACACTTATTTATACAATTCTTGTTCCTTACTATCTGTTTATTCCTCATCACAGGCTAACATCAAGTGACTTTTAATAAAATCCCGAAAGGAAATTTGAAATATTTTGAATTTGGGGTCAAGGGGGACTCATTCGCCACTCATGGCAAATGGGTCCAACCTAGGACCTAAAAACAAGTGTCAAAAATAATGTTGTGTTTAATGTTACTTGTTGGGATAATATGCAAAAATACACTTAATTATGCATATGAGGGCATAAAGAGACAAAATAAAGAATGAGAAAGGTGTAAATAAGGAGATGTGCTTAGAAAAGCACGGAGCCTTGTTACAAGACTTTAAAACACTTCAATATAAGACTTGTTGATGAGTAAAAGGGTGATTTTTAGGTGAAATACATTAAAGAGTCTAGAAGAATGTGGAAATGTCTTACAACACTTCACAACACCTTGACAAGACAACATTCTTTGAGTGTTGCTACCTAAATAAGCATGTTCAAGCCATGATAAACATTAAATAAAAGCAACATAGTTCCAACTTCATGAAACAAGACCGAAAATGCCATGAAAATTACAAAGGTCCATTTTTCTAGGACATGGGAGATTTTCCACCTGTGGGATACCAATTTACATCATTTTTTGTGCTCACTAGTTACCCTAGATAGGGTTTTACAAGTCTTCAATAAAAATACAATAACTTTCCCTATATAGGACCAAAATTGATGAAATAAAAAAGAAAAGAAAAGTAGATTCACAGCTTAACAAAATCCAATAGCTTTTAGATCACTCCATGGGTCGTACAGGTCGAATAAGAAAGAAGAATAGATTGGAACATTGGAAGAAAAAAACACAAAAACTTGCTTTCACTCAAAAAGCTTCAAAATCAGTTTTTCCAACCCTCCATTCAACTTTGGAGGATGTTTTTCATACATTTTCAACCAATCCCAATTTTTTTGCAATGGTTTCTTGATTTTCATGTAACTGTTTCTTGATTTTTGACACCTTTCCAAAGTTGCATGACAATTTTTTAGCAACATGACAACTTTTTACACTTTTTATCATACTATGAAACCAAATGAAAGTGCTAGATATCATAGTTACAAATCTAGATTCAAAAAAATTAGAATTTTCTCCTTAATGGAAAAAAAGTTATTTTGTATATGGTGAGCATCACTCCTTAAAAATGGTGTTTACTGAAAAAAAATAGTGTTTGAAGGAGATGGAAAAATAAGTGCAATATGACTCAAATTTTTTTTGAAAAAAATATATTTAGAATCTACCGATAAAATTTCACAAATCACTAGTTTGCATCATCTTGAAATTCCTCACCGTTTAGCCGCTATAGGTGCTCGAAAGTGAAGATTTAGTTAGAAAAAAATAGTTTTGTGTCCAGTTTGGCTAAAAATTGTAAACTAGTATTATGGGATCACCCCTCTTCTTTCTAAGATGGGCTAGAACCATATCCCCAATCTTAAAATTAACTTCTCTCTTCTTCATATCAACTTGTTGTTTGTATTTTTGCACACTTCTTTGTAGGCAGTCCTTGACTTGTTGGTGAATCTCCTTCTTAGCCACAAAAAATTGCTCAGCCTCAACATTCATCGTATCCATTCCACTAACATCCCTCAATTCAATGACCCCTCTAGGCTACAAACCATAAACAACTTCAAAAGGACTCTTACCCACACTTCTATTCACTGAATCATTATATGCAAATTCTACTTGAGGAAAGATGATATCCCATTGAGTAGAATACTCACTCTTTTGTAAGACATCTTAAGAGGTTAGCAAGGCTCCTATTAACCACTTCAGTCTACCCATTATTTTGAGGGTGATAGGTAGAACGAAACCTAAGGTTAGTGTCAAGTTTCTTCCACAAAGTTCTCCAAAAATTCCCAACAAATTTACTATCTCTATATGAAACAATACTCAAAGGAAAACCATGAATCCTTACCACTTCTTTGAAGAAAAAACCTACAACATAAGAGGCATCCTTTGTGCTCTTGCATGAGATGAAATGTTCCATCTTGGAGAACCGATCTACTATAACATAGATGGAATCAAAACCTTTAGGTGTTTTTGGTAAACCCATTAAAAAATCCACACTTATATACTCCCAAGGCCTATTTGGAATAGGAAGAGGCTGATAAAAACATGCATTTGTGCTACTCCCTTTTTCCTTTTGAAAATGACACATTTCTCAACAAATTTCCTTAAATCAGTTTGCATTTTAGGAAAAAAATAGTTCCTTCTTAACTGCTCCAAGGTCTTATCAAGACCAAAATGACTTGCAATACTACCACTATCCTTCTCTTTTATCAAGTTATCTCTCATTGAACACTTAGGGACATAAATTTGTGCTCTCTTGAACAATAAACCATCTTGAATCATAAAATCAACCCACTTATCATTATTGTTGCTGCAAGGCTACTTACAAAATGCATATATTTCTTTGAAATCTGCATCTTCAAGATACAGACCTTTCAAGGATTCAACTCACACACTTTGCAACTGAATTTATTGCACTATTAGAGAACTTCTACTTAAAGCATCTGCTACTTTATTGGACTTCCCCTTCTTGCATTTAATGGTGAAAGTAAAACCTTGCAAATATTCCTCCCATTTAACATTCCTGTGACTATATTTCTCTTGACTATTCAAAAATTGGAGGGCATGGTTATTAGTATAGACTATGAACTCTTTGGGAAGTAGGTAATGTATCCATCTTTTCAAGGACTGAACCAAAGCATACATCTCTAGGTCACAGGAAGAGTATTTCTTCTTAGCCTCATTAATTTTTTCACTAAGGAAATGGGCCTGTCCTCTTGACTCAACACCGCTCCTATTGCATAGCAACTTACATCACACTCAATAGTAAATACCTTATTGAAATTCGGTAAGGCTAAAATGGGTTGCTCTGCTACCCTCTTTTCCAAATACTCAAAACTCTTTTTAGCTTCACTAGTCCAAACAAACTTGTTTCTCTTATCTCCCTTTATGGTATCAATGATTGGAGCACAATCATGACTAAAATCCTTAATAAAATTCCTATAAAAACTTTCCAAACCATGGAAACTTCTTACCTCAACAACTGATTTGGGTGGAGGCCAACTTAGAATAGCTTCAACCTTGATTGGATCTATTTTCAAGGTGGCTTTTGTAACCACAAAACCAAGAAATACTAACTTTTTCTTCATA
Organism: Sequoia sempervirens; assembly: GCA_007258455.2. Lineage (NCBI taxonomy): Eukaryota > Viridiplantae > Streptophyta > Pinopsida > Cupressales > Cupressaceae > Sequoia > Sequoia sempervirens. The sequence continues at coordinate 454,107,737 of VDFB02281492.1, read as the reverse complement.
AACTCACATTTCTTCAAATTAATCATTAGTTTATCTTCATTCAATCTTCTTAAAACCAAATCCAATTAGTGCAAATGCTCTTCCTTAGTTTTACTAAAAACAAGAATTTCATCAAGATAAACTACTACAAACTTACCAATAAAAGGCTTGGGAACCTCATTCATCAACCTCATGAAGGTGCTCAATGCATTTGAGAGACCAAAAGGCATCACAAGCCATTCATAAAACCCTTCAGTTGTCTTAAATGTTGTCTTCCATTCATCCCCTAGTCTGATCCTTTTTTCATGATACCCACTCTTGAGGTCTATTTTGGAAAAGTAGGATGCTCCACCTAGACAGTCGAACAAGTATTCCATCCATGGAATGAGGAATCTGTATCTAATTTTAATCTTATTGATGGCCCTATAATTAGTGCACATCATCCATTCACCTCCCTTCTTTGGTTCTAGGAGAGTGGGAACCAAACAAGGACTAAGGCTTTCTTTGATTATCCCCTTATCAAGCAATTCTTGTACTTCTCTCTTAATCTCCTCATTCTACTGTGGTGTCATCTTACATGTTTATTTATTAGGGAAGCTATCCCCTGGTATGAAATCAATGTGGTGACTAATATACCTCATAGGAGGTAAGGTATTTGGGAGTTCATCGACTACTATATCAACACACTTCTTTAGCAAGTTTTGAATTTCCAAAGGCAACTCTTCTTTCTTTGTTGTTGTCACAAAAGACCTAGGCTTAACTATAATGGAAAATCCCATATTCTCCTCTTCCATGGCCTTTATGAATTCCTTCTATCCTACCAACATCACATTGGATTACACTTGTGGTGTTTATCTTCATCGTTCAATGGTGTTAGAGTATATGAGACTCCATCCTTCTTTATGACATATGTGTTTTTTCTACCATCATGTTTGGTATTTCTATTATATTGCCATGGTCTATGAAAAAGTACATGACAAACATCCATAGGGATGATCTCACACAAGACCTTGTCCTTATAACCCCCTATATGGAATTCTACCCAAGTTTGTTCATTCACTAACACTTGCTGCCCTTTGTTTAACCAAGAAACTTTGTATGGAGTGGCATGAGGCAATTTTTGCAACTTTAACTTATCTACCATTTCAACTAAAACCAAATTGTTAGTACTTCTAGAATCAATGACAACCTTACAAAATTTACCTTGTAATTTTCATGTAGTCCTAAAAATTGACTTTCTTTGAGGTGGTTCTTTTTGTGCACATTAATCAAGGTTCTTCTCATCAATAAGGACTCTCCAACTTCTGGTTCTGCATTTTATGATGGTGAATGAACACTTTAAAACTTCATCTCCACCTTGTGAAATTTTATTTCTCCTTTCACCCTTAAAAGAAGTAGATGGTTGCTCCTTAGGGAACTGCCATGCTTGATGGTCTACAAATTTATTACATTTTTAACATTTTCCTTTGAATCCACTTGATCCTCCTCTATTGTCAAATTTGCCTCTAAAATTTGGTCTTCTTCCTCTAAAGTTGCCCCTTGAATCTGATTTTTGTTCTTGTGAGTTACTTTTCTCTCCTTAAGAGATTTTGGATTTTCCTCTACCAGCAAAAGTTCCCCTTCCACTAAATTTTTTCCTTCCCCTACCTCTACTTTTCTTTTCTTGTCTCTTTTTCACCTTGTCTTCAGCCTTTATGGCCAACTGGTAGCACTCTCCTATGGTTCTTTGACTTGTGAGACTTAGTTCATCTTCTAGGCTAGACCTTAGCCCATTCAAATACCTTGCAACTTTTTCAACATCTTCTTGCATGTGACCTGATCTTATGCTTAGTTTGTAGAACTATGCTATGTAGGTCTTCACATCCATATCTTTTTGCTTCAAATTTTGCAACCTTCTATATAGCTAAATGTCATAATCACTAGGTAGGAATTTACCTTTCAATTTTGCAACCATTTTCTCCCAAAATGTAATGTTTTATTTTCCTTTCTTTTTCCTCTCTTCTTGTACATAATCCCACCATAGGGATGCAGGTCCTTTTAGTTTAGTTCTTGCCAATTTCAATTGCTTCCCCTCAGTTATCTCTTCAAACTCAAAATACTTATCCAATTCTCCTATCCAATCTAGGAGTTCTCCTCCATTCAGACTTCTTAAATATACTAGAAGTTTTATTTTTACCATGGAACCATCATTCTTAACTACCTTTAGCAATATCTCCAACCTCTTCTCTTCAGCATCTCTTTCTTCTTCTTCTCCAACTTCTTCTTCTTCTTCTTGGTCACAAAATATCTCGTGACTACTCCTCTTCTGAAGTTGGTCTCAACTAATGTGAGTTTTGCGTTAAGGCTTTCCCTTATTGGTGCAGGGGCACCATGTTTGTTCAATTTTGCAAATAAGGTATTTTGTAATACGTCTTAGGAGTTTGAGTCTAATATCATCAATAAGGTCATAATAGACCATTTATGATGTAGCTTGAGTCATTTTAGGGTGGTTAGCATAATTTTTTTAGATTGGTGTCCATTATCCAAAACTCATCAAAATGCAATATGTAAAAGTGAAAAAAATGCAACAATGGGAATGCCAATGGTCAAGGAAGTTTAAAATTCAGTTTGAGTCATTTTATTTGGTGAAAACAAGTTTAAAAGGCCTTGAAAGGATCGAAGAATGCTTGGAGAGTTGATTTTTGAAGATCAAACAATAAAGTCCCCTATTTTCTTTTATATTTTAGTGTGTTTTCATTTAATATTACTGTTACAGGCATTTGTACTTGCCTGTACAGGAGCATATTGGCCTAAAAGTGATTAAAATAAATGGTAAGATGAAGTAGCAATGATTTGGTTTTACTTTGATTTAATTTCATAAATATTCAAGACTTTTATTGCAATTCTACTACAAGTAGGTTTGTAACTCAGAAATTGGGTTTTGAGAGTATTCAAAATGCTATAAACACCCATTCCATCATTCAATTTTTCTGTAACTTGGTGGAATGGGTGAATTATGATATTTCTATATGTTTATGGGGTTTCTAAGAGAAGGGGTGGCAATTGGTAGACTTTTGTGTGATGCCAGTTGTATTCCATGAGGTTTTGGGGTTGAGTTTAATGGTTAAAAGTTAGGGTTGGTTTTAAAACCCTTGTAATGAGGTTTGTGAAGGTTGGAATAGCTTAGGAAGACTTATTATGGTGTGTTGGAAGTGGTGACAAGTTGAGAGAAGGTCTAGAAATGGGATTTTCAATAAACCCACCTGGAAAGTGACTTAAATGAGGGTTTTATGATTTGTTGAATTAGAGGATAATAAAGGACTTTCCATAGGAATTTTGGGTTGGAAAAGAGTTTAAGGTGGTGTTGCTTTGTAAAAGTGGGCTAATTGAGCCCCTATTCAGTGTACCCATCCTCTTTAGAGGTTGGTGTTCTAGAACAATCATATGCGCAAGTGAGATATGTGGAATAAATCCTTAATGGGTGTCTAAAAAGCTAAAATGGTTGGTGGGTTTGTGAGGTATTATGCAAGATATTCTTTGATTTCTCTGTTAGGATGGCTACAAGAGACATATGGAATAAATGAAGAAAGTGGGAATGTTGTGATTGTTAGAAAATTGTCTCCTTTCTCTGCATCAAGTGGTATCATAGCATAGGAAGTAGATCTTTTGAAGAATAAAAGTTGAAGGTTCAGAAAGGTAAAGTTGGAAGTTGAAGAGACAAGATGCCTCAAAAAGGGAAAACTGTGGCTAGAGAAATTGGTGAATTGAAATATGAGCATGCTAAAGATATGAGAGAATTTAAGGAAAGGGTTGTTGCTCTGGAAACAAGGAAAAAGAGAGATGTGGAAATGAGTGATGAGAGTGACTCCGATGAGGAAGAGGAAACTGACAGTGAAGAGGAAGATGAATTGGATCATGATGATCAGAGGATGGCTAAGTTTCTAAGAGTAGTCAAGGATGATAGACACAAGGTGAATATTTATGTGCCTAAATATGGAGGTAATCTAAATGATGAAGAATTGTTGGATTGGATTGCAACACTGGACAACTACGTTGAGTGTGAAGATGTTCCTGAAGAGCAAAGGTGAAGATTGCTAAGACAAAGTTGAATGGACATTCACTATTGTGGTGGGATCATGAGCAATCAAAGAGAAGAAAGAAAGGTAAGTCAAATATTGTATCCTCAGACAGAATGGTGGCTAAAATGAAAGGTAAGTTTTTTCCTTCTAATTATCCTATTCAAATGCTTAGGAAACTTCAAGGATTAAAACAAAAGGAAATGGATGTTAAGACATATATTGAAGAATTTTACAAGTTAAGCATAAAGGAAAGTAACAAAGAGGATGAAGTGGAAAATATTGCTAGGTATTTGAGTGGATTGAGCTTTAACATTCAAGATGAACTAACCTTGGTAAATCCAAGAAAAGTTGAGGAGTGTTACCAAATGGCAGTAAGGGCTAAAGAAAAGGTTAAGAGAAGGCAAGATAAACAAACCAGGGGTAGAGGTAACACTTCAAGAGGAATAGGATCATTTTCTACTCCAATACAATTCAATGAAAGCCATGAAGATGCAAGCAAAAGAAAGGAACAAGTTGTTGATCAAAGAGGTGGCTTTAGAGGTTTTAGAGGTAGATTTGGTGGTGGTAGAAGTTCAAATAAATTTTCAGGTAGATGTTACCATTGTAATCCATTTGAGCATCCAACATTTAAGTGTATTAATAAGCAAGGTTCTACATCTAGTGGTGGTGATAAAAGAGTGCAATTGGTGCAAGAAGATGAAAATGAGAGTGTGAACTCTCAAATGCAATATGCTACTCAAAAAGTGAGAGAATCTTTGATGGTGAGTAGAAAAATCCTAAAACCATCCAAGGAGAAGGAGATGACACAAAGAATGACATTTTTTAAGACCACCTACAAATGTAAAGGTAAGGTGTGCAAAGTTGTAGTAGATTTATGGAGCACTGATAATATGGTATCTAGAGAAATGGTAGATAAACTAAATTTGGAGAAAATTCCTCAGGAAGCACCATATAGAGTAGCTTGGTTGAATGACGATCAATCCATTTTGGTTAATGAACAAGCCTTGATTGAGTTTAGTATTGGTGGCTATAAGGACGGGGTTCTTTGTGATGTTTTACCAATGACTTGTCATTTATTGCTTGGAAGGCCATGGAATTTTGATAGACATGCCATTGATGATGGGAGAAACAATACATATCAAATTGAGAAGGATGGGAATGCTTTTACATTGACTCCATTGGTTGAGGATGTTAAGAAATAGGGTAAGGCAGAAAAAGTGATCAAGATGGGAAAGGAGTATATAAAGGTTGGGGAAGAAAAAAATGAAGAATGTGCAACCACTGTAAAGGGAGAAGATGTTGAGACAACAAGTGTGAAGGATAATTCAAAGTTGAAAGGAAAATATGTATGTTGGTGTCACAGTCTAAGACATAGAAGGTCAAGGATGAATTGATGGAGGAAGTACAAGATTGCTTAGACAAGCATGATAAGATAATGGTGGGAAAAATACTTTTCTCTATGGTTTCAAGAGAAGGTAGTAGGAAGTCAAATTTTGTTAAGGAAAAGGTGTGTAATTTTGATAAATAGAGAGTCTTAGGCCAAAGAATTTGGTGATAGTGATGAAGGAAAAAGATTGAATGAAACAACATGAATGAAAAAAGAAAATGGATGAATTCAGACATGTAGCAAGGGTAAAGGAAAGATCAATTCAAAAAAAAATTGGTATAGGTATGTTGACAGGTCAAAAAGTAGATTTAATATCATCTCCAAGTAAATAGAAATTCAGGGAACATTCACTAAGTCAGTTTGCAAAGTTGGTGAAATGTTTAAGTGGTCAAGAGTGTATAAATGCAAAGAATGATGGAAAGATTCAATACCTGATCCAATGGAAGGGGCTACCAGGTGGAAGGATATTTGGAGACCAAGGAGATGTGATGTTCAAGCATGATCCAATGCAACATAGTCCTTAAAGGGGCCTGACATTTTTTTTCAGGCTGGGTGTATGGTACAGGGGCACCATGTTTGTTCAAATTTGCAAATAAGGTCTTTTGTAATACGTCTTAGGATTTTGAGTCTAAGGTCATCAATAAGTTCATAATAGACCATTTATGATGTAGCTTGAGTCATTTTAGGTTGGCTAGAGTAAAGTTGTTAGATTTGTGTCCATTATGCAAAAATTGTCAAAATGCAATATGTAAAAGTGCAAAAAATGCAACAATGGGAATGCCAATGGTCAAGGAAGTTTAAAATTTAGTTTGAGTCATATTTGGTGAAAAAAAGTTTCAAAGGAATTGAAAGGCTCAAAGAATGTTTGGAAAGTTGACTTTTGAAGATCAAACAATAAAGTCCCCTATTTTCTTTTATATTTCTAAGTGTTTTCATTAAATATTGAGGTTACAGGCATCTATACTTGCCCGCATAGGAGTATATTGGCCTGAAAGTGATTAAAATCGATGGTGGGATGAAGTAGCAATGTTTTTGCTTTACTTTTATTGAATTTCATAAAGATTCAAGGATTTATTTGCAATTCTACTACAGGTGGGTCTGTAACTCAGAAATTGGGTTTTGAGAGTATTCAAAATGCTATAAACACCCATTCCACCATTGGATTTATATGTAACTTGGTGGAATGGGTTTCTTAGGATATTTCTAGATGTTTATGGGGTTTATAAGAGAATGGGTGGTGATTCGTAGAGTTTTGTGTGATGCCCTAGTTGTATTTCATAAGGTTTTAGGGTTGAGTTTGATGGTTAAAAGTTAGGGTTGGTTGTAAAACCCTTGGACAGAGGTTTGTGAAGGTTGGAATACCTTAGGAAGACTTATTATGGTGTTTTGGAAATGGTGAAAAGTTGAGAGAAGGTCTTGAAATGGTATTTTTAATAAACCCAAGTGGAAAGTGACTTAAATGAAAGTTTTATGATTTATTGAATTAGAGGACATTTATTTGGTTAAAAATTATGAATTTTGAGGTTTTGTAGGCTAATAAATGACTGTACATAGGAATTTTGGGTTCGTAGAGAGTTTAAGGTGTTGTTGCTTTGTAAAAGTGGGCTAATTGAGCCCTTGTTCAATGTACCAGTCCTTTTTAGAGGTTGGCGTTCCAAAAAAATCATATGTACAAGTGAGATATGTAGAAGAACTCCATAATGGGTGTCTGAAAAGATAAAAAGGTTGGTGAGTTTATGAAGTATTCTACAAGATATGATTTGATTTCTCTGTTAGGATGGCTACAAGAGACATATGGAATAAATGAAGAATGTGGGCAAGTTAGGGTTTTAAGAATTGGAAATTTGTTTCAAAAGGATTGAATTGTGATTGTTAGACAATTTCCTCCCTACTCTGCATCACTTATGGCTCTCAATTCTGGGGCAAGAGAATCTCTCACCTCTCTGATCAATTATTCTTTACAAATTCACCCTTGGAGGCATCTTGGTTGGTCTTCAAACTCAACTTATTCGTGAAATATTATTGATATTCCTTTCTTTGATACCAATTTGATGTAGAAGAAAGACCTTCTTTAGAATAACAACTCAAAATACAAGGTTTTCTTACACATTTCTCAATCATGCTCCTAGATGCACTTCACTGGGCCTCTAAAATTGACCTTATTTCATGCTTTGATCCAACTTGTTTGGAAAAATGAAGAAGACATGGTAGACTTGTCATGGGGCTCACAAGATCTTAAACATGATATTGGACACTTTTATGTGATGATGACCCAATTGTACAACAACTGATTGGCTTAAAACTTCATTTATTGCTGCACTAAGTAGAGACAACTTCATTGTATTAAGAATCAACTAGAAAAAAATGTTTTTTTAACACTTATCCACTTATGCGAGAACCCTCAAACCTTTCATACAAGTTCTTTCAAGGATGTTTCAAGTTATACACACAAAAAAAAGGTTCACACTTGACTTTTCACGACTTGAGGGCTTCAATGTCTCATGTAGTCCTCTTGGGACAGTCACAACATTTTCTCATATAAATGATAATCTTGATATTGAACACCTTTACTAGGTCTATAGGACCTTCTAATACACCTTTCCAACAAATAATATGTAGAAAAAACACTTTTAGACTTGGATTTGTTTAACCTTCAATTTTTGCACCAACACTATCATACATCTAGTCCTTATAGGATAATCATCACATTTTATCAAATAATTGCCAAGAAAGCTCAAAAAGTCCTTGAACAAGAATGTAGGACCTTCATACACACCCTCCACACCTTCCCCAATCACAAAAAACACCAATCTTGTATTGATGGCATACAAACTACCCTTCACAATCTTCACAGTCTGATACATAAAAAATATCGGACCTTCAGTCCACTAGAAGCACGTGCAAACCTCAATATGAGCACCTACAAACTTGGAACAAGGTAAAGTACATATACAGGTCTCACCAACCATTGTGGATATTTTGTACTGGTGGGAGGCCAATTTACATCATTTTTTGTGCTCACTAGTTACCCTAGGTAGGGTTTTGCCAATCTTCAATAAAAATATAATAACTTTCACTATACTAGACCAAAATTGATGAAATCAAAAGAAAAGAAAAAAAGTATATTCATAGCTTAACAAAATCCAATAGCCTTCAAATCACTCCATGGTCCTTATAGGTCATACAAGAAAGAAGAACAGACTGGAACATTGAAAAAAAAATACACAAAACTTGCTTTCATTCAAAAAAAAATCAAAATCATTTTGTCCAACCCTCCATTTGACTTTGGAGGGTTTTTTTCATACATTTCCAACCAACCCCAATTGTTTTGCAATAGTTTCTTGATTTTCATGTGACTATTTATTTATTTTTGACACTTTTCCAAACTTGCATGACAACTTTTTTAGCAATATGACAACTTTTTACATTTTTTAAAAGACCCTATTGACACTCCAAAATAGATCAACATAATCCTACATGGTCATGAATGACCACATTAAACTTCAAAACACACAAACAAGCTAAAAATCAAAAATAACAGGAGAATGCTTAATGAGGCTGTTGATGCCCTTGCACCACCAATCCATCTTGGCCCTTGATTTATCTCATGTAAATTTTATAATGAGAGGCCCACCTACCCATTTACATCAATATTCCATATTTATAGTATTATGTTGTGGAATTTTCTATCTATTTCTCTCATTTTCTATCTACTTACTTCATAACTTAGCTAATATTTCATCGTCATATCCTTATAATCATAATCCTATCATCACACCACTAGTTTTATAAACAACCACATTCCTCCATCAACACATCAAAAGAGAAAATCAAGTGGAGCTAGGGTGCACTCTACTTCACATCTATCTAAGGAGAAAGAAAGGTTTTAGGTGAAGGTATTGTATGTGTATTTCATTATCTTCTCTATTCTTTCTATCCATTTTCTTATCCTCAAAAATACTTTCAAGAAAAAATACTACAAAATATTTCTTATATTTGACTTTTCTTACATATTTTGTAGGAACCAACCCATTGGAAACACCAATCCCCAAAGTTGAGCACCAACCCAACAAGAGACACCAATGTCTTCTAATGAGAGATACTAATCTCTTGATCTCCTCAATTAAGAGGCACAAACCTCCTAATGAATATTATAAGTATTGTTCTAAATTATCTCATTCTTCATTCCCTCTTCAAGGTGCTATCTAGAGTTCATTCGCTTTCTTTATCTACTCCTTTGCTCCTTTTCTTTTCTTTTTAATCCACCCCCAATCTCGAACTGTGTGCCTCCTTCCTTGTGTCCCCCCCCCCTTCTCTCTCTTTGTAGCTTGCTTTGGTCCGCAACAATCCATTTTCTCCTCCGGCTCTCTTTCATCCTGATGATGGATCATGTAGTATGATTCGAAACGTTGATGTGAAAAACCAAAACACAATCAAATCCAGAAATCTTATTGCACCAAGTATTGTTGCTTCAATATGCTTTAGAAATCTTCCTTAGTAATTTCACAAAAATATTTTATACTTCTTGAAACAAAGAAAAAGGTTCACCCCAAATGAATTAAGCAAAGGGATAAAGCTAATTTTTGGCATTGTTGTTTCATTCAATTATGAATGGTAGAATGCATAAATAATAATAAAAATAAATTGTAACTATTATAACAGAAATGAGGAAGGTTTTTAGATGCTGAAATGATATGTGCCCTACTAAAAAAGTGTTGTTTTGGGCCTCACTAAGGACTCATTCACCCAGTGGTGAATGGGTCCCTGGTAGGGTTTTGGAAAAGTGTTTTCTAGGTTCTGTTCTTCAATGTTTGTACTCCCAACTCCCATATGTTCAACTCCCAAAAGTCAGAAATAAATTTTGTAGAGAATTTTTTGTGATCTTGCAAGTAAGATGAAAACTTTCACAAATTTACAATCTTGACAACTTTGCAACTTTTTTTCTCCACTTGATCTTCAACCTAAAAACCTACAATCACACTTCAAGAGAGAATATTTTTCTTTTTTTTAGGGAATAGGGGTTTTCCTTGGTAGAACCCCATTTTGGTAATTAAACCTTCTGATGAAATAATGCATAAAGGAAAGATGAATGAACAACAATGTGTAACAACTCACCAATCCTTAATTGAACCTTGTAATGAAAATTAAAAAATAAGCATGAAGTGGCCATGAGGAATATATATTTTGATCATGAAATTGACATAGGATAATGGCTTTGAAGACTTGAACTTGATCACCATTGCTACAACATCACACTAGCTCAAAAACATGCATGACTTTGACATAATGAAAGAGAACCTTGATTGCTGCAATAAAAACTAGATAATTTTCCCTTGAATGGCATTGAAAATGCTTCTTGAATGCTCTATATTTCTCTTGAAAACTCTTAGGATGATTGCATAAATAATCTTGTATGAAACTATGTGAAATTTCCTTATATTTATATTTATCTTAAGATTTAATTATGAAATTCAAATAACACAAGTTGACATCAGATCTAGGATTCAAAAACACTAAAATCCTACTAAGAATATGTTCAAAAAGGGGTGTCCTAAGTTAGTGAGGACCCATTCACCATAGGGCGAATGGGTCCTAGCATAGTCAAGTAGGACCTAGCTTTGAGGATATGAAACATGTAAAAAGGGGGTCTTAGGACTTAGGAAGGACCCATTCTCTAGGTGGAAAATGGGTCCCAAGTTACTAGTCTAGGACTCAAACCTTTCAAAATATTTTTTTTTGAAACATTATTAATGAGGGTTGGGATTTATCCATTAGAAAATACAATAAATAAGGCTTGGATTCAATTTAAAGGGGCCAATTAATCTCTAATGAGCCTAAATTAAATAATAAAGTCCTAGATTAGTGTGAAAGTGCAAGGAAACACTTTACAACACCCTAAATAAGTCACAATTAAGTCTATTTTATCATTAATCAATTATTTCCAATCTAAGTGTCAAAAAGGGTTACCTTTTTCTATGCTACATTTTTCCCCCATGAAAAACTCACACTAAAGTAGACATTCAAGACACCTATGTATGTAGAAATGATAAATATATACAATAATATCCTATCAAAGACCAATAAAATAAAGGAAAATAAAGGATCAAGCATCAACCATTCCAACACAATGTGGAACATGGCTGTTTATTTGAGAAAAAAGATCAAGCTTCGATAGTATATCCAACACTATGTGATCTAGGTCTAGGTTGTTTGTCTGTAATAGACGTTCTCACTCGAGTGAAGTGGAACCTTAAGTTGTCCACTAGGTGAGTATCCCAATGAGCTAACAAATGAGAGAATCATATTAGCCTCCCATACCATAGTGAAGTTATCCTATTGACAACTTTGATAAGGCACCACAATGCTAAAAGCTTTTGAAATGTTTGACTATAGGTTTTTTTTTAAAGGGATTTCACTTTATGTAAGGTCTTCTTCTTAGGGTTCATCATGCTTAATGTGTCCAAGAGAGGACAAGTCAAGAGTATCAAATTGCCACTAATGGGATGCCTCGTTTCACATCATGACACTATGGGAAAGTCATACACTTAGAGATATCACACTCTTGGAGGGAATCAAACCCAATGACACCACAAAGAAAAGGAAACTTAACAAGAAAGAAAATCACACCATGAAATATGAAAATTTTCATTTAAGATGTCATCAATGTATGCCCCCACTTTAAATTGGTTGCTAACACCATAACTGTGAGCAACTACTTTAAAGTATCCAATGTTTTCTCCTAAGACATAAGAGCTCTCCTCAGAAAAACCTATGATAAGTCATATGTTTCTAAAATAAAGCTACATCATGAACAAGGAGGGAGGGGTTTCCCCCAAGAATACATAAGGGATCTATGGATTCAGGGTCAATATGTCTTTGCTACAATGTTGTTATAGAGCGCAAAATTATCATTCTTCCCCAAATACTCATAGAACTAGAAGAATGATACAAAGAGAGCTGAAAAAAAGAAGAAGCCTTTCGGGTCAACATGGAAGAGACCTAAATGTACTAACGCCTTGTGTCAAATTGAAAATGAAAACACAAGACAAAAAAGAGATAAAGGACAATCTTTTCGGTCAACATGGAAGAGACCTAAATTTCTCGACACCTTGCATCATCCCCAAAAGGAAAAAACAAGACACATTAAAAGATAAAGGTTTACAACATAGAGAAGAATGTGGTTACATATAGAGGAATGCACAAAAAAAGAGAGAGAGATACATCGAATGAAACATCACAAGGCATCACATTACACACATGCAACTACATGAATAAACATGAAAGACAAAGAAAAAAACTAGTAAGGAACATGTGAGTCAACCTATAGTAGGTCATCCACATCCCAATCTTGTTTGACATATACAAGAGGAGGACAACTAGCCAAAGGGACAACAACAATTTACGAACTAGGAGAAGCACCAAGTTCAACTCTTTTTTTAGGAGATTTATCATTTAAACTCATAATAGAGGAAAAAAATGTATTTAATTCATTGTCCACTTGTTCATCTATTTTTTTAACGTCAATGTCATCATCTAGATTAATCATAATGGGAGATCAAATGAAAATTTCTCTTGAAGGTTCCTTTTTGTGTTGCGGCGAGGCTATAGAGTCATCATGCATTCCTTCAGGTAAGTTTAGATAAATTTATTTTCTATGTTATTCCTTTCTTCTAGATTTTGTAATATAAAAGCAATAGAACGTCATGTATGCCTACGCTCTCTAGCATTTTGGTTTTGTTTCAATCTATTGTCAATTTGCATTTCTGTAGGAGAAAGAATTTCAACCAAAGGTTTCTTCTCTTCCTTTAGGGGAGGAACAAAAGGAACCATAGGACGTTTTTCAACTACTTTCTCTTTATCTTTATACACATGTTTAATTTTAGGAGGAACAATAGAATTATTTTGGTTCTCTCATGGTCTCTTATAGGAAATGGTAGGAGATTTTTTTATAGGTTGCTCTTGGATGGTCATAAGGAATTTTGGTTCAATCATTATTTTTTCAAGGATAGGTTGTTCGATGGAGGGTTGAGGCATATTTATAGGAGATAATTTTGCTATACATTTTTCTTTGAAATTTTGATATGATTTGAAAAATAAGTCCTCTCAAGATCTAATAGGTTCAATAGGCTAAAGCCAAAATAAATCCAATGAAAATTTCCCTTGAGAAGACACGAGATTAAACCCACTATGATGCATAGTAAAGATATCATTTAGAAAGGGAAACATTTAACATTTATGCACAACTAAGGGGATGAAATTCATGGAGTGAAGCATTGGCTAGCCTAACTTCACATGAAATTGGTCTAATTGTTGGATGATGTTGAATGAGACATTTAATATTTTCGGTCCAACTTTTAAATGGATATCTATTGAGCCAATCATAGAACAAGCAAAACCATTATGAATCTTCATCCATGCTTTTTGTTTTTCATATGTATCTTGATAAATTTCATGCAAAAATAGAAATTCTTCAGTGATCACATTCTCTCCATGGATGGGATCAATTAATTTCCCATTAGTGGGCTTGTTATTGATTCTTCTCGCTATGTAAAGAGGACCATTGGTTGTACTTTTCATTATATATTTTTGTGAGAAAGAAATATCAAGAGGAATTTTGATTGAGACCTTATGAGGTTTAGCTTCAATAAATGCTACCAGTTCATCAGTATTTTCATATTTTATGTTATCATTATTTGTGCCATCATTCATCACATCATTCTTTTTTTCACTATCTTTGACAAATGAAATAGTATGTTTCAACATGGGATTTGCAAAGATTTGTAAATTTTGGTTGGGAGGAGCTATGGACTTATTGGCTTGATCATTCAAACCTCCAATTAGATTTTTATTATTGTCAATAAGTTCTTGCATAAGATGTTTAAGATGCTTACAATATTTTGTACCATGTTTATTTTTTCGGTGATAATGGTAATAAGAATTTCATCGAAAGCTTGCAGGAAATGATAGATTAGGATCACACTCCTTAACAAGAGGTAAGGAAAGAATATTCTTTTCAATAAGTTGTAATTTAATATTATGAAGGGTATTGGGTAGAGGAGTATAATTTCTATTCCTATCCCCAAAGGAAAATGGATTTTTCATTTTTATAGCCGCCACCTGGTTATTAGTTTTTTGACATGGTTGACGGGAGTTTATTTGTAAAAGTCTCCTATTTTGTTTCTTGAAAGGTTGGTAATTAAATTTTGATTTGCGGATTCACTTTTCAAGAAGGCTAGGGGGTTTTTTCACATCATGACCATAAGTTATAATATGATAATCATGATTGGCTATCCATAACTATGTAAAGGATGAGAATCTCAACATCTCAAGTTTCTTTTGTAAGTTGGCAATAAATATTTGTTGAAGGTTAGCATTAGGAATCTTAATGTTTACTTATGAATAAAGTGTTTGGTATCTTGCTATGAAATTAGTCACTTTCTCATCATCCTTTAATTTGCATGTCATTAAATCATCTAGGGTGATCTTGGGACCCATGTGAATGTGGAAATGGTTTTAGAAGGCATCAAAAAGTTTATTGAATGAACCGATTGAATTATTCAGTAAGAAAGAGAACCACTCTAAAGTAGTATCCTTCAAGAATCTAGGAAATAGTTTAGCCAAAAGTCTATCTTCAAAGATGAAATCACTACAAAAGGTTGTAAAAGCCAAAACATGACTAACAATATTTCCTTTTCCACTACATTTCTCAAATTGGTGAACTTATATACCTTGTGGCCTTTGTGCTCTCAATATCTCCAAGGATAACTCATTGGTTTTGATGTATGCAAAGGTTGAACATTGTTGTTTTGATTTAGGGCTACAAATTTTTATTGAACATATGACATGGTTTGTATAAGTGTGTTAAGGACAACATCATTGTTATTGTAAGGTTGAGGAGAATAGGGTGGAGTGGTGTATGTATGTGGAGGGCAAGTGAATTTTACGTTTATGAGGGAGGATGGTTGAGGAGATATTGTATGTGAATGCACAAGGCTAGAAGGATTCCCCATGGAAATGCCTAAGTGTTTACACTACTAGTTGGTTGAATTTTTTTGGTAGGTTGAGTACTAGTGTATGTAGGAATGGAAATGGGCATAGCAGAAGGAGGAATAAAATTTCCACCTTGACTTTGGGTCCACCCCAAATCTTGAGTAGAACTAGTAATGGTAGGGATTGTGTTTTTAACATTAACCACATTGGTTGTAGGAAAGGTATTCATGGGAAATGAAGTATGCATAATATGATCCATAGGGGGTTGATTATCAAAACTATTAGGAAGATAGCTAGAAAACCCAAGATCCACAGTGAATGGTATATCATGGGATGACATGAGCCTCGAGCTACATCTAACAATAGTATTGCTAATGGGACAAAAAGTTCTAAATCTCATACAAGTTTTACAAACTTAGTGTGCAAACCCTAAATGGAAGGAGGAAATGCAATGACATAAGATAAATGAAATTTTCAGATTCTAAACAAGGTAATTTACTAATCACACTATGCAATAAATTGAAAATGAAATGTTGTAAATACAATTTTGAATTTTGACAATGCAATAAATGTGGAAAATTAAGCTCGATCTAATAAAACTAATGAAAGAAAAATTTAGTAAATTGAAATAGAGATGTAACAAAAATAAATAGAAGCACAAAATAAAAGTTTTGAAATTCTAGAAACGTAGTTTTAGGTCTAATCAGAGACTCATTTGACCTAGGGAAAAATGATCCTAGATTAGGGTTTTGCAAGTGATTTTTATATATTTTTAAGCCCTTTCTATTTTTTTTCAAATTCGGGTCTACTATAGTAGGTTGTTTCATATTTCTATAAATGAAATGTGACATGTAAGATGAAAATGTGATAAAATGATGAATTAAAAGACCTAGTTTGATATGCAATTTTGTTTCAATTTTCAAATGCAAGTTTGTATGATCTAAATATATGGAAGATTTTTTATTTTTTTTTCTATTTTTCAAATTTAAAGAATGCACATAATGCAATTCTCGGACCCTAGATCAGATTTGAATTTGAATACAAAATAAGACACCTGAAATGAGATCTAATTCAAAGCAAATGAATGGGAATGAATGCAAGATCTAATATAAGATGCAAGAGAGTCCTAAAATCATAAAACTACAATATTCAAGAAGTTGGGTTCACCAAAATGAAAGAAAGAAAAAGAGGTTCACCCCAAATGGATGAACCTAATTTCCATTTAGCTCCTAAAGTGATTAACTCTCCAACGTCATAAATAAATTTTGTAGAGAACTTTTTGTGATCTTGTAAGTAAGATGACCAATTTTGAAACTTTAGAATCTTGACAACTTTGCAACCTTTTTTCTCCGCTATATTTTCAACCTAAAAAACTGCAATCACATATCAAGAGAGAAGAAAAAAAATTGATTTATAGGGAATAGGGGTTTTCCTTGGTCAAACCCCATTTTGGTAATTAAATCTTGTGATGGAATAATGCATAAAGGAAAGATAAATGAACAACAATGTGTAGAAACTCACCAATCCTCAATTGAACCTTAGAATGCAAATATGAAACTTAGCATGAAGTGGCCATGAGGAATGTAGATCTTGATCATGAACTTGACATAGGATAATGGCTTTAATGACTTGAACTTGATCACCAATGCTACAACATCACAGTAGCTCACAATCATCAATATAATCATATAAATTAGGCTCATTGTGTGCAAGTGTTTTTATGGAAGTGCCAGTTTTTTGTTGTTATGATCTTGTTCTTTCAATGAAGTAGAGGAGTAACCTTCTACTTTGGGGGGTCTCATAGAATTTCTATCTTTATCTCTTGCATGGGGGATTGCTTCTTTGAATGGAGGAGTAGATCCTATTTTGTGTGATTCTATTACTTATGTAGAGCACTATGATGACTATTTTAGAAGTTTACTAAATGTCACTCATGCATTTATGGATCATACTCTAGAATCATGGTATTATGTATATTCTCAAATTTAGGGGAATTTGTGTATTCATGGTTGAGTAGTGTTCCATATGTTCACTCAAGTAGTGTTTTGTATCTCTTACCTTGATCTACATTTACTAAAGATTCATTGATTCTTGCAAAGACCAGTTCATCTTTGGCAGAGTTTACAACTTTAACATGCTTCAATATTTCTTCATCATCATGTTCCTATCTTCATTGGACATATTTTTATAAGGTATTATTCTTCCCTTTATATTTTTAGAGAGGATTTTTGTGAGTTAATTTGTTTTGCATAAGAGAATTTGGAAGATGGACGAGGCATTATTATGTCACATCTAGCTAAATATGCAATAGAAAAGGACAATAGAGGGAAGTGTAAGGATATTATGAATTACCTACATTCCGATCACTATGTTGTGGTTAAATTTGTAGTGCACAATGCCCATATTTTTTTATTTATAACTACATTCAATTTATTGTAGATCCATAGTTATCTCTATGTGCTTGAGAAATACTTTGGCATCAATATTTCCACCTGAAATTCTTATTCCATTGCCAAATCATGATGCCATATCACCCCCATAATTATTTACCATGTCATGTAGCTTCCATGTGTGGCATGATAGAAGTGCAAGACCAATAGGAGCATTATGCCATACATCCCAAGGGTTTCCAACATAATCTCCTCATTGTAGGACAAATGTGTAGTAGAAGATACAATCTATTATTTTAGCATGATGGTTGTGAAATCAACAAAAGGAAGCTCCAAAAATTTGGTTGTTGTAGGAATAAGGAAATAAGGGAGTGTTTATCAGCTCAAAGGTTCTAGTGGTAAGTGCTTTATGAATCAAATCAATGAAAGTTGACTATAGCATACAAGAATGTGTCATATCATTTTTGATAGCCTAGTGAAGATCATATCTACTCATGTTGTGAGAGACATGCCAAGAATTACAAATCCTATCAATGCAATTTGTAAAGAGTGTTAGTTTAGAAAAAAGAAAAAGAAGACATTCAAAACTAAGGAATAATCTATAATAGGACATTTGGAGTTGGTGTATACAAACCTATGTGGACCTACTAGAAAAAGAAGCTCTCAAGGTGACATGTATTTTGTGTTGTTAATACATGATTACTCTAGAATGACTTGGGTGACATTTCTCAAAGAAAATTTAAAAGATCTAGATAAGTTTAAAGAATTTAAATCTATGGTTGAGAATTAAATGGATCTTAAAATAAAGTGTTTTAGGTCTGACAGAGGTGGTGAGTTCACCTCCAAGAATTTTAATAGTTTTTGTGAAGATTGTGGGATAAGAAGAAATTTATCAACTCATAGGACTCCATAGTGGAATGTGATTGTGGAAAGGAAGAATAGGATAGTTCATGAAGTAGCAAGGACCGTGTTGAAAGAAGCAAATATACATGTCTATTGGAGAGAAGCTATTCATAGAATAACATGCATTCTCAATAGAGTTCAAGCAAGAGTGAATAGTTCAAAGACCTCTATGAGCCATGGTATGGAAAAACTCCTACTATGAAATTATTTGTAGAGTGTTTGGAAGTAAATGTTATATCAGGAGGGATGAAGAAAACATAGGGAAGTTTGATGCAAGATTAGATGAAGGAATTTTCCTTAGATATTCTACAAAGAGTAAGGCATATAGGTGCTACAACAAAAGGATAAAGAAGATAGTTAAAAGTGCATGTGTCAAAGTGGATGACACATCAAATTATAGCTCAATGTTGATAGAAGGATATGAATCTAATGAATCCCCTTGTAGAGAAGAAGAGAAATAATAAGAGAAAGAAAACGAGATGCTAGTGGAAGAGGAAGAAGCTTTGGAAGAGAATCCTAAGACTCTTAATTATGTGTAGAAGAATCATTTTGAGGATCAAATAATTGTAGAAAAAGGGAGAGGTTTTCTGACAAGAAGAAAAGGTGCTATGATAGAAGAACAAGTAAAATTTTATTTACTTTCTCAAGTAGAACCTAAAATAGTTACTAAATCTTGCAAGGATGAAAATTGGGTCAAATATATGGAAGAAGAGATGAGGTAGGTTGAGAAGAATTAGACATGGGAATTGGTCCCAAGACTAGCAAAACATAATATGATAGGATCTAAATGGGTTTTCAGGAACAAATTGAATGAGAATGGAGAAGTAATCATAAATAAGGCAAGGCTTATGTGTAAAGGCTACTCACAAGTGGAAGGAGTATATTTTTATGATACTTTTTCTCTAGTGGCAATAATGGAGGCTATTAGGATGTTTATGGCTTTTGCAGCATGTAAAGACTTCAAGGTATATCAGATGGATGTAAAGTCTACATTTTTGAATGGTGAGTTAGAAGAAGAGGTATACATTGAACAAATGGATATTTTTTTGTTACCAGAAGACCTTGACATGGTTTTTAGGTTGATAAAGGTATTGTATGGACTTAAAAAAACACATATAGCTTGGTATGAAAGATTGGACAAGTACTTATTGTAGCAAGGCTTCAAAAATGGTATTGCAGATAGCAACCTTTACTTCAAAGTTGAGAGAGATCAAATTCTAATTGTGCTTGTGTATGTTGATGACATAATATTTGGACGAAATGAGATAACACGTAAAATGTTTATAGAGGAGATGCAAAATGAGTTTGAAATGTCAATGTTTAGGAAGATGACTTTCTTCCTTGGGCTAAAAATTATTCAATTAAAGATATATTCATTACATAGTCAAAATATGGTAAGGAAATACTAAAAAGGTTTGGGATGAAGGACTCTAAACTAGTATGTACTCCCATGGTTAGTGGTTTTAAATTGAGAAAAAATGATTAATTACCCAAGACAAATCAAACCAAGTATAGTTCTATGATTGGTGGATTACTATATCTAACTGCAACTAGACTAGATATCATGCATGCAGTATGTCTTGTTGGAAGATTTCATGAAGATCCTAGAGAATCACATGTGGCAGCAATCAAAATGATATACAAATATTTGAAGAGAACTTCATACTATGGTCTATAGTATTCTAAGGATACTGACTTCTCCTTTGGGGTCAGTGCAGGATCATGGGGGTCTAAACTAGGCCCCTAAGTGGCAATGAAAATTTTGAAAAATAGAGTTAGGCAACTTGACATAAAAATTTCAATAGGTTATTAACATAATTTGAAAAACATGTAATTTTTTTTTTTTGTAGCAAACTAAATGTAGTTTCTAGGTTATGGGTATGTGCAGGATCATCATGGAAAAAATAGGCACTTAAGTGGCAAAAAAAGTTATAAAAATCAGAGTTAGGCAACTTGATGTAAAAATTTGTATAAGCTATCTATATTATTTCAAAAATATGTAAGAATAGAATCTATAGAAAATTGAATGTAGTTTCTAAACTACTAGGTTTTTTAAATCTATTTGGTGAAAATTTGAAATTTCAATCTGATGGTACTTAAATTTCAAAAGGAAAAAATAAATGTCTGTCCTAACCACCCTAACCACAATAAAATGATAATATTTTTTTTTATAAGATTTTAGATATAAGTAGAGGACTCATGTTCAATGTGATGCATGTTTTTGGTAATTTTTTCCAAGTAAATAATTAATTATAAAATTCTTATTACAACTTTTAAAAAATTAAAACTTGTATGTAAACCACTTAGCTTAGTCAAAACTTCATGAAATTCATTTTTTTTGTCCTATAGTGAAGCATAGAATGTAGTGCATGTTTGATTCAAAAATGTGATACCGTTTGAAAGCTATAAATATTTTTCAATGGCCTATCAATGGGACTTTAGTCATAATTCAAATAATGAATAATAATATTTATTAAATTCAAAGTAAAAGCATAATTTATATTAGTGGAAAGTTGAGAATCTCCTTTAAAAACCCTTTTAGTTTCCAATTTTGGTAAAAAAAAGTCACTAGCCACATACCCATCATATCGCCACATTTTGGCCCACAATGATCTTGCACATACCCTTACGAATCATTTTTTGGAAAAAAAGTATATCTATTTTGCGAATTTTTTTAAATTTCAATGTAGTAGTACTAAATTTTCAGGAAAAAGATAAGAAGCAGGTGCATGTTTTACCACTCTAAGTACAAGAAAAAAATAATATTATTATTTATAAAACTTTCAATATATGTAGACACATGCTCGAATGTGTCAATTTTTTTTTAATTTTTTGCATGTAAAGAATTAGTTAGGATTTTTTATTAGAACATTTCAAAATTATTAAAACGTGTTTGTCTAACCACCATAACTTAGTCAAAAACAAATAAGGCATATCTTATATTGGTAGAAAGCTGACAAATTTTTCAATCAACCCTTTTCGTTTCATCAAATTCAGATAAAAAAAGTCATCAACCACACTTGAGCGAGCTTCAAAAAACTAAGGTAATTTTGTAAACACATTTTTTTAGTTAACTTTCCAGGTTTCCAAATCCCATGCCTACTTATTTTGTTTAAAAAAAAATAGATATCTATTCTAAACAGATATTTATTAGAAACATATATTTGTTGCCTCTATTATTTATAATACAAAATATTTAAGATATTAATATATACTAATATACTAATATATTATATATGTTATGTATTATATAAGGGTAAAAGCACAAAGTTGTGTCACACTTTCAGCCAACATATCAGCACAACTGAATTTAAGTATTTCTAACTAAAAAAATATTTTGGTCAAACATATGATCTAGTAAGATTCATTCTAGCTAAGTTAGATACTTCCACAACTTGTTCAACTAAAATTGTTAGCTAAAAATATATGGAGCACCACTTTGAGTCCAATTTACCAACAAAATAAATTTATTTGAAAAACTTGAAGTTTCAATAACTCTTGCTAATCTAAATAATATTTTAAAAAAAATATAAAAATACCCTTTTGTAGATCCATAAGTGTAGTTTTCAAAAATATATTTATTTTAATAGTTTAATTATTTTTTATATTCTATTTTTTATTTTTACTAAAAGTAGGTTATCAGCACAAAATATTAGGTTGATTACTATGTCAAGGAAAAATACTAAAACTTATTTTAAAAAATTAAAAAAAAATATGATGCACTAGATAAAAGAATCTATTTTAAGATGGTTTAATTTTTTTTCCATTTTAGATAAATATTTAATATGAAAATTGACGTCCAATGAAAATAGTTGTTTTTTTATTCACGCACATTTTAATATTTATTTAAAAATATATATTTATCAAAATTGGAAAAAAATATATCCATACACTAAAATTTTAAGTTATAAATACAAACAAAAAAATTGAAAGAAAAAAAAAATTACTATAAAAAGTTTGACGTCCCATGCAACTTCAATTTTCAGTATTTTATCAGCAACTAAATTATAGTTTTAATTTATTAAAAGCTAGTTTAAAATAATTTTTAAATTTTTTTAAAAAAATAAAAGCATAAAATATACTAAAAAATACATATTTTACTAGTTTACATCATTTCAAAATTCAAAACATATATACCACTTTTTAGTGATTCAAGTTTAAAAATTGGACTAGCATTGGCCATTTCCTTTATAAAGTGTGACACAACTTTGTGCTTTTACCCATAATATGTATTATATATTATATTATATATTATATATTATATATTATTATATAATATATTATTATATTATTTATTATTTTACTATATTATATATTATATACTACATTATTATATATATAGTTAGATAGAGAAAGGGGATGTGAGAGATAGAGGGATGGAGATAACTTAGAGAGAGAGAGACAAAGTGAGAGAGAGAGACTTGAGAGGGAAATGGAGAGTGAGGTAGACCTAATGGAGAGAGACAAAGAGAGAGAGGGGGGAGAGAGAGCTAAGAGGGAGAGTGAGAGAATGAGAAAGACCCAAGAGAGAGATGGAAAGTGAGAGAGACCATAGAGAGAGAGAACTAAGGGGGAGATGAAGAGTGAGAGATACTTTCAGAGAGAGAGAGAAACTGAGAGAGATATGAGAGAGAGTTATCTAGGTAGGGTTCCCAAGGGAGAGACCTAAGAGAGAGAAGAGTTGCGAGGGATACAGGGAGGGAGATAGGGACTTAGAGAGAGTTGTCTAGGTAGGGTGGGAGTGATAGAGGGAGTGTGAGACCCAACAAAGAGAGGGTGGGATGGATAGAGGGAAGGAGAGAGGGAGAGAGAGACACTTGAGAGGGAGAGAGGGAGAGGAAAAGAGACAGATAAATAGAGAGATGGAGAGACAAAGATAGACACACACACATAGAGAAAGAGAGATAGAGATAGAGACAGAGACAGAGACAGAGACAGACAAAGAGAGATAGAGAGAGATAGAAATAGAGAGAGAAAACCACAATTCACAACTGGTAAACATAACTCATATTGTACAATGAAACAAAAGCCAAAAATATGGATATAGTAGCTTCCAACAACCATTATCAACATATCTAAACTACATACATAGAAGCAAATCTCAGAGGAAAACCTGGAGCAACCACTAAACACCTGCAATCTTCCTTCAATACAATTTTTTCAATATCCTTGACATATACAACCAATACCCTGTATCCATGACATCAATGAAAACAACAACCGATTGATAACCAATTGACCATTTTCCATCAATGACAACTCCTTCATTCTTGCAATAATCTCCCTCTTTGTCATTGATGGAAAAACATGATGTGAAAAACCATCAAATACAACATACTAGCTTTGAACACACTTCTCATGATTTTTCTTTTTGTTTCTCCTCCTTAGTAGATAATCTCTCTTTTTTTTTACCATCTCTCATCTCTCATTCTCTTTTTTTTTCACATCTCTCTCATCTCCCCCTTTGACATAAATGTCAAAGGAAAAAGATGTTTTACATTGATTTCCCATTTGACATTAAAAACATAATACCCTTTCAATGACAACACATGACACTACTTGCTCCCTTGAGAGGTAGCCACCAAAACATCAGTCCATAAGAAAGATAGATCCATCGACCCACATGACTGATGCATCTCCATATGCATCTACTTCAAGAAAGGAGGGGCAATGACCCATAACTTCTCCCAAAGATACTCAAAAGTATCTTTAGGAAGATCCTTCGTAGAGACATACTCAAGCTTTACTTCATTCTCCACAACCTTCTCTCTCAAGAAATGATACTTGATAGATACATGCTTTTTCCTCAAGTGCATCACTAGATTCTTTGAAATGTTAATTGCACTTGTATTATCACAAAAGATAGAAATAGGATCATCATACACAACTGTGATATCTTTCAATGTTTGTTTCATCCATAGAATTTTTGTACAACAAGATGCAACAACAATATACTGAGCTTCAATAGTAGATAAGGAAACTAAATATTTCTTTTTAATTAACCATGCCACTAATTTGCAACCAAGAAAAAATGCACCACCACTTGTACTTTTTCTATCATCTACACCTCCAACCCAATCTTCATCTATATAAGCACTTAGTATAAAGTTAATATCCCTAGGATACCATAAGCCATAATCTAAAGTTCCATTCAAATATCTGAATATTCTTTTAATAACAACAACTTGTGTTTCCTTAGGATCTTCTACAAATATAGCCACAAGATAGACAACATGCATAATATCCAGTCTAGTAGCAGTCAAATACAACATTCCACCAAACATAGATCAAGACTTGCTCTGATCAACCTTAGGTGAATCATTATCTTTACCTAATTTGCAGCTAGTCACCATAGGAGTGCATACTAGTTTGGAACCTTCCATACTAAACTTCTTGAACATGTCTCTCACATACTTAGATTGTGAAATAAAGATTACTTTCTCTATTTGATTAATTTGTAGCCCAAGAATGAAATTCATCTCTCCAAACATAGACATCTCAAATTATTTTTGCATTTCTTCCACAAACATCTTAGACATATTTTCATTTCCTCCAAAAATAATGTCATCAACACATACAACCACAATCAAGATTTTGTCATTTTCAACTTTACAGTAAATGTTAATATCTACCATACCTGTGTTGAAACCTTGTTGAATCAAATACCTATCTAACCTTGCATACCAAGCTCTAGGAGCTTGCTTCAATCCATATAAAGCTTTCTCCAATCTATAGACCATATCTGGTGGATCTTTCAACTGAAATCCTTTTGGTTGTTCCATGTAGAGCTCTTGTTCTAGCTCACCATTCAAGAATGTAGACTTGAAATCCATCTGAAAGACTTTCAAATCTCTATAAGCAACAAATGCTAAGAACATTTTGATAACTTCTATTCTTTCCACCAAAGAAAAATTATCCTAAAAATCTATGCCTTCTATTTGTGAGTAACCCTTACACACAAGCCTTGCTTTATTTCTGACCACTTCTCCTTTCTCATTCAACTTATTTCTAAATACCCACTTTGATCCAATAGTATTTTTGTTTTTCGGTCTTGGGACCAATTCCCAAGTTTGATTCTTCTTAATCTACATGAGTTCTTCCTTTATAGCTTCAATACAATGCTCAAATTTACATGCTTCACTTATAGTATTCAGTTCAATCTCATAAAGTATACACAAATTTACTTCACCAGCACTAGCTCTGCTTCTTTTCAATACACCTTTTGTCTTGTCTCCAATGATTTTATTTCTGAATAATTCTGCTACATGTATCTTGGTGTCTTAGTGGACACCATCGAAGCTTCTTCTTCTTGTCTTTCTTCATTTTGATTCTCTTGCTCATTATTTTCCCATTCTTCTCTAATTTCTTCAATTCTTACACAATCAGGTTCATCAGATACATATCCATTAACATCAATTGAATTCTTCATTGCTTCATCAACCTTGTCATTTATGCTTTCTACAATCTTCCTTAGTCTTTTGTTGAAACATTTGTAAGCCTTGATTTTAGTAAAATATCCAAGAAAAATGTACATTCATCACTTCTTGCATCAAATTTTCTTAAATTTTCTCCATCCCTTCTAATATAACATTTGCTTCCAAATACATTGAAATACTTAATAGTAGGAATTCTTCCACACCATAGCTCATAGGGGGTCTTTCTACTGATTTCTCTTGATTGAACTCGATTGAATACATAAATAGCAGTGTGAATACCTTATCTCCAGTAAACATGCCTCACTAATCATTAATATAGCAGCCTCTTGAATTTTTCTATTCTTCCTTTCAACAACTCCATTCTACTAAGGAGTTCTCAAAGAAGATAACTGTATTTTTATTTCATGCACTTCACAAAACATATTAAACTCATGGGAAGTGAATTCACCACCTTAGTCAGAACTTAAGCATTTTTTCCTCAAATTTACTTCATTTTCAACCATAGCTTTGAATGTCTTAAATCTATCTAAGGGAATGTGCAGGATCATCATGGAAAAAAAAGGCCCTTAAGTGGCAAAAAAATTAGAAAAATGAGAGTTAGGCAACTTAATGTAAAAATTTGAATAATTTATCTATATTATTTCAAAAATATGTAAGAATAGAATCTGTAGCAAATTGAATGTATTTTCTAAACTACTAGGTTTATTTTTAAAAAAAATCTATTTGGTGAACGTTTGAAATTTCAATGCAATAGTACTTAAATTTCAGGGAAAAAAGAAAGAAGTAGGTGCCTGTCTGACCACCCTAACCACAATAAAATGTTAATAATTTTTTATAAGATTTTAGATATAAGTAGAGGACTCTTGCCTGAATGTGATGCATATTTTTTTGTAAATTTATTCCAAGTAAATAATTAATTATGATGTTTTTATTACAACTTTAAAAAAATATAAAAACGTGTATGTCTGACCACCTTAACTTGGTCAAAACTTCATAAAATTCATTTTTAATCCTATAGTATGCAAAGCATAGAATGTGATGCATGTTTCATATTCAAAAAATGTGATACCTTTTGAAAGCTATAGATGTTTTTCAATCAACCTATCAATTAGGACTTTAGTTGTAATTCAAATAGAAAATAAATAATAAATAATTATTAAATTCAAAGTAAAGTATAACTTATATTGGTGGAAATTTGAGAATGTCCTTTAAAAACCCTTTTCATTTCATCAATTTTAGGTAAAAAAAAAAGTCATCAGCCAAATACCCATCATATCACCACTTTTTGGCCCATCATGATCCTGCACATAGCCCCAATGAATATGATTTTTCTCCAGGAAATGTAACCCATGTATATCTAAAATAATCATTAATCAAAGGCACAAAGTACCTTTCACCTTGTAGAATTCTCACTCTTGTAGGACCAAAAAGATATGTATCAATTAAATCTAGTAGTCCAGTTGTAGATTGTTCCTTTAATTTGTAATGGTTTCATGCTTGCTTCCCAAACTAAAAATTCTTGCAAATAGTATTAATAGTATTTTTAATCCTTGGTAAATATCCCATGACTTGAACTGCACTAATCCTTGCCAAGTTATTCATATGTCACATTCTCTAATGCCATAACCAACTATCATTAATCTGAGTCATAAAGCATTGACCATCAACACCCTTAAGTTGATAGATATTTCCTTCATATTTCTTTCCTACAACAATCACTATTTCAGATCCTTTCTTGATCTCGCATCATTCATCCTCAAATACAAGATTATGTCCTTTACTGCACATTTCTCCAACACTCAAAATATTATTCCTTAAACCCTTAACATAATATGCATCATCAATATTATGCCTTTTGTTAAAACTTACTGAGCCTATCCCACAAATCTTAGCACCAGTATCATTTCCAAACATAACTAAGCCTCCATCATATTTTTCAAGTTTAATAAACTTACTCTTATCACTAGTAATGTGATGTGAACAACCATTGTCAACAACCCAATAGTTCTTTTCATGTTTAGCATGTAGGATAGAGATTACTGTAACTTCATTTTTCTCCTTCTCCATAGGGCATTCTTTCACTTATTTTTTCAAAATTAGCAAAAGTATATTCATCTTTTATAGCCAAGAACAAGCATTCATTGTCATCAAGATCTCCATAATTAGATTCCTCATCAGATATACGAGCATCCTCATTCACATAATATGCTCTATTGATCTTCTTACCTTTCTTTTCTTTCTCATATCTTTGTTTATTCATCTTAGCTCTTTTCGGAAACCTTGCAGCATAATGATGTATTCCTCCACAACTAAAGCATTTAAAGGGTAAGTTACCTTCATACTTGCTAGATCCCTTCTTCATTGTTGTCACAAAGTTAGCTTCTAATTCATCAATATTTTCTTCATCTGGATCTTTAACTTTTGTAGCCTTAAAAGCAGTCTCTGATTTGGACCCATTTCTCAAATTTGGCTTTCTCATCTCATAAGATTTCAAAGTTCCCAACAAGTAATCCTTAGTGTAAGTCTTGTAATCTATATGTTCTTCAATAACACATACCTTTTTTCTTTAAGCATTAGGGAGAGTTCTAAAAATATTTACAATTCTGGATTCATCTATTAGATTAGGAAGTCCTCACATCCTAGCTACTACCTCATCCAATCTATCTACATAAGCTTTGACATTCTCATCTTCAAACATGTGCATGAGCTCAAATCGTGTCTCCAAATTCTATAATTTTTCATCTTTGACCCTTTCATCACCTTCATGTGCCTTTTTCAGAGCATCCTAGACTTCCTTAGTAGTCTTTATATTTTGAATTGTAGTCAACTTGGAATGTACAAGACTATTTTTCAAAATGTACTTCACCTTATTGTTTGATTTATGTGCCTTGATCTCATCATCCATACTCAGACCATTCATAGGAGGAGTGTATGGATTCTTCTAAGCTTTCTCCACATCATATCTATAGTAATCTAGATATTCTTCCATCAGTATTTTCTAGATAACATAATTAGTTTCACCGAACCTCGGATAATCATGAGTAATTCTACCAGCCATCTTGGACCTTCCTTAAGCGGTTAAGCTCTTCTCCAAGGAACCAAGGTTTGATACCAATTTTTTAACAAGACAACTGAGAGGGGGGGTTTGAATTAGAAAATGATGTTAATCTAGAAGAATTTGTAATGATTGTCTCATATGACTTGAAACTACCACAAACTATTTTTTCTCTCTTGGTGGGGTTTGTAGGATATATATAAAGTGTTCTTAATTAGATTCTCTCTACCAACTATTTTAACCTAAGCACACCTACCACCTTTTGCATGTATTTTTTAGAGAAGAAACATAAGTTGCAACATTTTTAGGATCCAACTAAAAAAGCATTGTTGCTGGAATACTTAGCCTATATTCATATATGATCCATGGGCACCAAAGGCTTAATATTACAAATTCTTTACTCATCCATCTAGATTGTAGCTTTTTATGCATATGTATACATGGACAAGGAGTATTTAATATGTATAAAATCTAGTATCAAAATTTCCATTCAAAATTTCAATGTTACTTGCTTGCCTTGGACTTCCTAATGATGGTTCAAGGAGTGTGATCTAAATTTCTTAAGGTAAATATTGTGATAGTTTTATGAATATAAAAGCTTTATAAACTATGGTAATTTATTATAAACAATGAATTTTCTCATATGTAGTTAAGGACTAATCATCTTAATTTAAACAAAAGAAAATCTTGTTAATCTGTAATCAAGAGAACTAGGTTCTACATTCTTGTAGATATTTCCGTAGGAAAAGTTCAAAGCTTTTAACTGTAGCAATTCCTTTTCAAAGAATGATTTTGTTTAGATCCTTGAATAAATAGGCATATAGATTATAAATAAATGAAATTAATACATTGTACAACATGCAATGTTTACATAGCTATTTAGGTTTCAGCTATTATAAAATTAGTTGTGAAAATTACTACAAATAACTAGACAAGCTACACTGGTAAAAGGTATTTACATTGAGTTTTGAATATGATCCTCAGAGATCCACTAAATGGTATGGTATATAAGAAAGAATTTATCAAACTTGACAGACCTACATACTTGTAAACACAAAAATTCTCTCAATACTCAACCTTGTATCAAAATTTCCATTCAAAATTTTAGTGTTGCTGGAATACATATATGATTGCAATTTTGTTGGAATATTGTGTCTTGATTATGTGTTAGAAGAAATTAATTTATCATATCCTCTTGTGTGCAGAATTTGGTTTTGAGTTTTGCTAGTGAGAAATTACTTGTTTGTTAAATTTTAGTTGTTATAAATCATCTTGTTCTAAATCTAAAATCCTCTTTGATTAGTCTTTCATAAAACAAACCAAAATAATAGAAACCAAACCCCAATTGTTCTCACTACCTTTCAAAGGGTTTAAATCAATAAAAATTGAAAACCCAGAACTTAAATATGCCATTCAAAGTTATATTTACAAAATTTAAAACCCAAAAAACATTTGCAAATAACTTTGGTGAGGGTTTCATGTTTCCAAAAAATTGTTAACAATACCACTACCATGAGCTTGCAGTTTTCCTTTAAACTATTCAAGCCAAAAACGTAAAAATGTATGTGTAGGATCATGATGGGCCAAAAAGTGGCAATATGATGGGTATGTGGCTGACAACTTTTTTTTAATCCAAAATTGATGAAACGAAAAGGGTTTTTAAAGGAGATTATCAGCTTTCCAATAATATAAATTATGCTTTACTTTGAATTTAATAAGTAATTATTATTCATTTTCTATTCAAATTACGACAAAAGTCATGATTGATAGATTGATTGAAAAACATTTATATCTTTCAAACTGTATCACATTTGTTGAATACAAAACATGTGTCACATTCTCCGCTTCGCATACTATAGGATTAAAAAACAAAATTTGAATTTCATGAAGTTTTGACCAAGTTAAGGTGGTCAGACATACGAGTTTTTAATATTTTTTAAAAGTTGTAATAAAAATCATAATTAATTATTTAATTGGAAAAAATTACAAAAAGCATGCATCACATTGGGACATGATTCCTCTACTTATATCTAAAATCTTATAAAAAAATATTATCATTTTATTGTGGTTAGGGTGGTCAGGACAAACCGCGTACTTCTTATTTTTCCACGAAATTTAAGTACTACTACATTGAAATTTAAAATTTTCACCAAATAGATTTTTTTTAACAAACCTAGTAGTTTAGAAACTACATTCAATTTTCTACAGATTCTATTGTTACATATTTTTGAAATAATATAGATAACTTATTCAAATTTTTACGGTCAAGTTGCCTAACTCTAATTTTTCTAATTTTTTTGCCACTTAAGGGCTATTTTTTCCATGATGATCCTGCACATACCCAAAACAAGCAAAGGATAAAATTTCACATTGCTTTTCAAAACTTGAAACATTTTTTTGAAAAATCAAGCAAAACACCATATGGCCAATGTTGTGTGCCAGTAATAAAGCACCAACTATCGAACAATAGCCTTTCAGCTAAATGAAAATCATTTACATATCTCAAACTCCCACATATTCCACACAAACAAAACACAAGAACAAAGTCATAGAAGAGGAGAAAAAGTAATCAAACTTGGTCACTCAACTCTTTTTATTGTTGCTAGAAAACCCTAGCTCGGTCGATGGTCGCTCGCCCAAAATGGTCAGGACCAATTTTTTAATTTTTAGTACTCATTGTTTTGGCTGGAAGGTATTCAGCCAATAGGGTTCTGGCCAAAACACACCTAGCCGAAAAGGTGTTGTCACATCGGTGCCATGTCATTGCCACTTTGGTCAAAACACTACCGATCGAATACCTTCTGGCCATAACTCATTTGATCAAAATTATTTAATTTGTTTAAAATGTGACACGCTATTGTGCTTTTACCCATATTACTAGTCTTTCCAAGCCATAGCTTGGTGGTGAACTCCCTTTTAGTCTCTAATCATACCCTAGGATACCCTTTAGCAGATCTCTCTCTCTCTCTCTCTCTCTCTCTCTCTCTCTCTCTTATTCCACCCCTAGATTGAGATCTCTAGGGTTTCCTTGAATGTAATAATAGCGAAATAGGAACCCCCTCATTGTGCTTCATCTCCTAAAAGGTGGATCACTCTATTTCCATCATTACAAAAATATTAGAGCTTGATAGCTTGTGACCCATGAGTGCCTTAGGTATGCATCCTAGTAATATTTTTGTGGAGCTTACTAGTCGATAATTGCCATACCCCCTTCACAGGCATTGCATCTTTTTTGCATTGAGTTTATGTTTTTTTTTGCATTATATTATGTTATGTTATGTTGTCTCATTTTTTCTTCATGTTTTCATGTTGGAGTTCATATTAAACATGTTTTCCTTTTTCCTTATATTGTCTTCACATAGGATCTTGAATCCAGGGGGCTAGCACATCCGCTAGATTTAATGTCATCATATCTCTTCAATATTTGGATAATTGAACCCCTCTTGACATATCAATACATTAGTGTGAGTCTGAGCATAAGTTCATACTCTCGCTAAAGTGGGGGCTAAATGTAAGATTGAAAATTGTCACCCTTGAAAATTCCACACTAGGTTTAGCCCCCCTTATGTGCTTGGACATAATTATGCATTAACTATTTATTTTATAAACATCTTTGAAAAATCAAACATGAGAAATCAAATTATGCATTTAGAATTTTGTACTTGAAACTTTCAGAGGTCGAAAAGGTTGGATCTAGTCTAGGGAACACTATGCCCTAGACAACCTCTTTTAGCTCCAAATTCAAATATGTTGGTGTCAGTAATTTATTATTTGAATTTCTAATTTCAATTGTAAGTTGTCAACACTTTATTTTTAATAAATTAGAAGATATCACTATCAATTGAAAAAATCACGTATCCTAAGAGCATTCAAGAGTAATTAAGAACATAATTATCAATATTTTTAGCAACATTCAATCATTCAAGCATTATTTCATGTGTTCTATAAGTTTTGTTCATGTTTTGCATGCATTTTATTTGTGAACACTAACACTTGTAAGAACTCAAATCAATTCAAGTCAAGCAATAATTGATGATTGAAGGTGATTAATATGACTTCAGTCCATCAAGAATATCATATATGAGTGGTAAGTTGTAGCAAGTGTAGCATAGAAAAAGGTATCCCTTGCTTGCTTCAAGATTAATTAATGATAAATTGGACTTAACATTGCCTTGATTTAGTGTTGTAATTTGGTCAAAACATTCACATTACGTCTTGGAACCTTGTGAATTAATAATAATCTTATGATGCCTTGCAAAAGTGTTGTAAAGTATTGTAACACACTTTCACACTTTTCTAAGATCTTATTATTATATTTCATTTAAATAACCTCTTTTTATCACTTACCAAGCCTTATTTCAAAGTGTTGTAAATTTTTGTAACAAACTTTCACACTTTTCTAGTCTTGTCATCAATAATTTGACCTTTCCTATGCTTTAATTGGCCCCATTTTACACTTACAGGCCTTAAGTGTATTTTTAAGAATAAATACGATACACATAATTCAATACATCTTAATTTCTGACACCCACTTAAAATTCCTAAGTGGGACCCATTCACAACTAGGGGTAAATGAGTCCCCTTTGGCTCAGAAATCAAAATAAATTCAAAATTTTAACGGGTTATTATTTTCTATGATCTAAGGTCAGCCTATGATGTGGTATTTTTGGGAAATATTGCATAATTGTGTATAAATATAGGGTTTTTTGTCTCATATCAGCCCCATTCATCCACTCAATCATTCCATCAATCATCAATCATTCACTTAAACATTCTAAGAATTTCAAGCATCCTCAAGTCTACATCCATTGAAGATTTTACTTGCATGTCTTCAGATTTCTACTTTAAGGGTTTGGTGATTTGTAGCATCTATTTTGTTCATTTATCATTCTCTTTTCATTTTATTTCATTTTCAAGGGTTTAATTACCAAACCGATGTTTAACCAAGGCAAACCCCTATTCCCTAACCCTCAACAATTTTTCCCACTCTTTGCATGTGTTTTGTAGGTCTAGTGTGCAGATTTGTCAAAGAGAAAGGTTGAAAAATCTTTCAAAAAATCTTCAAAGTCATTCAAAGTTATCAAATCCCTAAAATAAGCTTTGAGAACACCTATAGGTGAAATTTTGTAGTTTCAGTTCTAGAAACCTATTAGGAGCAAAAGTGCAAACCAAGATCTACAAATTCCACTCTTGAATTTCCCAAAATATGGAAGTGGACTAATACACTCTTAGTGATGTATGAGTCCCACTTCTAGGCCCAAAATAGAGATTTTGCAGTTCTGAGTACCTAGTTGTCTAAAACTTGTTCTGGCAGAATCTTCCTGAAACAAGACTAAGTCAACTAGCTTGCCATATGAGTCTTAGTTGGCTTCAATAGTGGATTTTGTATGATTCTAGAGCTCCATTCCATCCTTTTCTAGTTTCCAGGTGGAAACTTTCAATTCCACAGATTTCTATTACAATTTGTTTGCATTTCTAGGTCATTTTGCATATCACAACGTGTTTTCAAACACTTTGCATTTTCTTAGTTTTGCATTATTAGTTAATATATTTTATCAATTCTTAGCGTCTAGGACATTCCCCTTTGATAGATTCCAATCATCTTTTCATTGTAAATTCAAGGGCTTATTCTTGAGTGAGCCATTAAGATTTTTGGCGCATCTATCCTTTTAGTTGCAAAACTGTAGAAGTGTAAGAGAGCCATACACATACAAAAATATTTGGTTCATTTTGATGAATTTAAATTTAGAGCATAATATTTCTGATTTAGAGTGCATTTACATGCTAGGAATAGGTTACATTAACATTGCATTGCATTTTTCATTGTTTAATTTGCATTATAGGGTTTCTCAAATTTTGCATTAGTGAAATTGCATATAGGTTGCATTTTTTCATCTCAAATCATTATAAATTTATGAAATTCTATATTTACATCTTACTTTTTGCATCATACAACATAGAAACCATAAAAATCCATCGAAAAATTCTGAAATTTTTGAAAAAAATCCCCATTGGGACTCATTCACCACCTTGGGTGAATTAGTCTCTTTACACCCCTAGAACTACCTTTTACAACACTAAAAACCCTATTTCTATACTTTTTCTTGCTGCCATTAACTATCTATATCAATTGGTTGACTTTTTGTTACATGCATGCCATT
The DNA here is from genome assembly GCA_007258455.2 of Sequoia sempervirens. NCBI lineage: Eukaryota > Viridiplantae > Streptophyta > Pinopsida > Cupressales > Cupressaceae > Sequoia > Sequoia sempervirens. The sequence goes on along the minus strand of VDFB02281492.1, from coordinate 454,072,378 downwards.
AAATATAGCTTAAATTAGCTCATTTCATGCATTGCTCAATTTCAAATTTTCATTTCCAACATTTCATCTTTAAAGTTGTTGCATAATGTAATCAACAAACTACCTTGTTTCAAATTTGAAAATTACATTTAAACATTTCATTTTATGTCATTGCATTTCACTTTATTTACCTTCTCATGTTAGGATGTGTTCTTTTCAAGCATTTAGGGTTTCTAGAATATCAAGTGGCTTGTATGATTTTATTTTCTCTATTCATGGGCATAATCTAAGACAACAAAGTAGAACCTTTGATAAGAATGTTGCATAGCCTCTTAGTACCTACCGTATTTGTAAGAATTTCATAACACAAGAGGATGCAAGTGTAGACAATCATAACAATCATACTTGTTCTTCTCCCAATACCTGTCCTATTAGTGATGAAGGTATCTTGGTGAAAAAAGATACAAGCATTGAGATTATTTATTGTCCCTCTCCTCTTCCCCCTTTGGAAGATATTAGACAACAAGAAGATGAGATCATAGAAACATTTCTAAACATCACCTTAACTAGTCTCCCTAACCATAACAATCAAAATTTTCTTTCTAATAGCCCTCCTCGATGCAAAGAGGATAGGTTGGTGTTAGAAGATATACCTATTAAGAGTCATGGGAATCTTGTTCCTCCCTTCCAAAATGCTCCTACCATTTGGGATAATCTATTCAAAAATCATATTTATCCTTCTCTTGATACCCCCCTATTGATGAAGGTAGTTTACAAAGTCTAACCATGGAATGTGGTGAACATATTACAAGCTCTCCTACTAGGGAAAATAATTTGGAACAAGCAAATGAGACCCTCAAAAAAAGGTAAAGTAAAATAGATCCTTCTCCTAACATACCCACTCTTGCTAAACGAGACATTCCAACCATTGATAACTCCCTTACTTGCGATGAAGGTATTCTGGAAGAACTAAGCCTTGCACATCAAGAAAAATTTCCTTGTAGTTCTCCTAACAACTCTCCTCCTAGGAAGGATACCATGGTGCAAGAAAAGGATAACAATGAAAATAATAATATAGTGTCCTTAGAAGAAGATGATGGGGAAACATTAGACTCTCCTTCACTAAGTGACATTAATATTATTCAACCTCAAATCAACATTTATCCACCTTCAAACAAACCTTCAACTCAAAATAAACTCAAACTTGTCCTTTACCCACCTAAGAACAATGCTTCGCAACAACTGAGTCATAATAATGTTGCTCATACATATAACACTAGAAACAATCCACAACCACCACAACCAACCTCGAGACCCTTACCTTTTCCTAATCCTATCCTACCTAACCCTATCTTACTAGGTCCTCCTCGTGGAAATGAGTGTGATATTGTCAAGCAACTTAAGAGTACTCATACTAAGATATCATTATGGGACCTTATTCAAGCATCCCCTCACTACCACAACATGACTCAAACATCCTTACAACAAGTTCCTATCCCTTCTAATGTGAAACCAAATGACATAGTAGCCATGACTCAAGGAATAAACATTGACATTGTTTTCCACCAAAGTGAACTCCCCTCTTTGGAAGTGAAAAAAAAAATTATGCTTTCATGACCATAGCTCAATAAAAACAAAAAAGGGATAAAAAGAACTCTTGTAGATTCTATCTCTAACCTTAATGTGTGTAGCGTGAGCCTTCTGGATAGGATTGGCATTGATAAATCAAACCTTCAATCTAATTCTTTATCTATTAAGGGATTTGACAATGTCAAAAGAAAACCACTCGGTGTTATTACTTTACCTCTTACAGTTGGGAGGGCCACATTGGAAACAAAAATCCATGTTATGCCTCATGAAGTTTCATATAATATTCTCTTAGGCAGACTGTGGATTCATGCAATGAATGGGGTGCCTTCTACTCTCCATCATAAAATGAATTACATATACAACAACAAATTTTACACACTTGACATTGATCCTGAGCCTTATAGTGTCTTACAACTTGAGAAAAACAAAGAAAATCCCTTGAAAACATTAACACCAACCACACAAGTAGAACCCATGCAAGAAAAAGATAACGAAAAACACATTGATGAATTCATAAAGCTATTAGAAGATGATTAGGGTTCCTTAGATTTCGAACATAAATTCATGGGCAAGTACAAGATCATAAAAAAAGATTCAAATACGGGAAATGACAAAGCAGTCATGTCAACACAAAATTTAGACAACCCTTCAAAAGCATCTGCCTCAAACACTTTCGAACACAAAACAACAAATTACACAAAAAACTTTGAAAAACTCAACAATGAACAACCACCTAATCCAAAATAAACAAATAAATCTTTATGGAAAAGGTTATGAACTTATGAAGCAACTTGGGTATAGTGGAAAAGGATGTGGTGCTAGAGAATAAGGTATCTGCAACCCTATAGAGCCTAACATGCAAGAAACAACTCATGGTCTTGGTTATTTTCCTTTGATAGAAATAGACAAGCCTTCACTTAACATCAACACTCTCACAAACGATTATTCTAAACCAATTTTAAAAGTAATGCATCCTGAATTGATAGAAACTAGTAGTCTTGAAAGTTATCCTTTACAAGAAATGAAAAAAATAAAAAGAAATCTTCACTTAATGTCAATGCCATCTCGCAAAACACTAATGATTTGAGTTTGTTACATTTTACACCCTCCTACAAAGGAGAGAAAAAAATATTGCAATCTAAAGAGTCTTGCATAAGTATGACATATTGTACTAAGCAAGAATTATCTTTGTCTCAAACTACGGGAACACCTTCTACCATTGATCTAGAGGGTATCTTGTCAAGACTCCTCCAAGATCACTTGATATACCTTCTTCCAAGAACTTGAAAGAAATTTTATTACAAAAATTCATTTTTGCACATATCACAAAGTTCACGGTCATTCTACAAATGAATGTAAGGCTTTGAGTAGTAAAATACAACATCTTAAGGCGTTTGGTGCTCTCCCTTATGTGTGGGTCACCTAATTCCTCTAATTGATATTTATTTTCACTCTACCATGCATCTTATCAATCATTTTAGGCTCATCCTTGTCCTACACTAAGTGGGGGCAAGGGGTTAAGTATCCTTGTCCTCGTATGTCACTTGTTGTTGTCTCTTTTGGTTATTTGTTAACCTTTCATGAACATATAAGAGAAAGTTTGGGATGTGGAAAACATGCCTTAAGATGGATTGCATGTGACATCCTACCTTATTTATGACATAGCTTATCAGAAACATATGACTTGGCATAGGGATTTTTGAATAAGATCTCATGTCTTCCTCTACTTTAAAGCAATTTATCACAGTAATGGTATTATCAACCACTTTAAAGTGGTAGCATACATCAACACTCATGTTTCACTTCATGATTTTTCATTCTTCTTGTAATGTGTCCTTTTCTTGGTGGTGTCATTGGGCTTGATCCCCTCCAAGAGCGTGCTATTTCTTTTGCATTGTCCTCTCTTCACAAAATTAGATACAATGTTCCCCAAGATGAGACCTTGCATTTATCCTCTCTTGGAAACATTAGGCACAATGTTCCCTAAGATGAGACCTTTCACAAACAAAGAAAAATCCTCTTTAACAAATTCTTTACTTGACATTCAAAAGCATTTACAATTTTTCTTTTATTGTGATCCCTTATTAAAGTTATCAAGAGGTATAACTTTGGTATGGTTTGAGCGAGAAGCCCATTCTGAGGCATGAATTTCCTCATAGCCACTTGTGTGCATGTGAGTGCATATCAGCCATAAGTGTTTCTCACCTAGCAGACAACCAAGAGTTATGTTGCCTCAGAGTGAGAATGCATTTTTGGACAAACAACCTAGATCTAATCCACATCATGTTGGAAAAATGGTCGAAGCTTGATCCACCATTTTTTATTTATGCTTAATTGTACAAGTTCTCTTCCTTCTAGTTACTGTCATTATATGATCACATATCTTGTTTTTTTGTAAATCATTCACCTTGTGTGTGTCCTTTTGTGCTTATGTCAGATCTTGGATCCTCGGGGGTTGACCGATGCCTTCATCTTTGCCATCCTTTTTCATCTGCATTGTTATGATTGGATCCCTCTTGAATGTCTACTTTAGTCTGAGTTTGAATCAAGTTTATCCTCTCACTAAAGTGGGGGCTAAATGTAGCATAGAAAAAAGTATCCCTTGCTTGCGTTAGGAATAATTAATGATAATTTGGACTTAAAATCACCTTGATTTATTGTTGTGATGTGGTCAACACATGCACATTAGGTCTTGGACCCTTGTGAATTAATAAGAATTGTATGATGTCTTGAAAAAGTGTTGTGAAGTGTTGTAACACACTTTCACACTTTTCTAGGATCTTATTATTATATTTCATCTAAATAACCTTTTTTATCACTTAGCAAGCCTTATTTAATAGTCTTGTAAAGTGTTGTAACAAGCTTTCACACTTTTCAATGCTTGTCATCAATAATTTGATCTTATTATGCTTTAATTGGACCCATTTTACATTTACAGGCCTTAAGTGTGTTTTTGAGAATAAACCTGATAAACATCATTTAGTACATCTTAATTTCTAGCACGCACTTAAAATTCCTAAGTGGGACCCATTTTCCACTAGGGCAAATGAGTCCTGTTTGGATCAAAAATCAAAATAAATTCAAAACTCTAGTGGGTTATTATTTTCTAAGATTTTAGGTTGGCCTATGATGTGGTATTTTTGAGAAATAGTGCATAATTTTGTATAAATATAGGGTTTTTCCTTTCATTTCACCCCCATTTATGCACTCAATCATTCCATCAATCACTAATCATTCATTTAAGCATTCTAAGCATTTCAAGCATCCTCAAGTCTATATCCATTGGAGCTTTTACTTACATGCCTTCAGATTTCTACTTCAAGGGTTCGGTGAGTTGTAGTATTTATTTTTTCCATTCATCATTCTCTTTTCATTTCATTTCATTTTCAAGGATTTAATTACCAAACCAAGCTTTGACCAAGGAAAACCCCTATTTGCTAACCCTGAACAATTTTCCCCCCTCTTTGCATGTGTTTCGTAGGTCTAGTGTGCATATTTTTCAAAGAGAAAGGTTAGAAAAGTTTTCAACAAATCATCAAATTCATTCAAAGTTATCTGTTGTGCCCTTAGCACACACGCCCCGTTTTGAACGGGGACCCACTTTTCTTTCGCTTTGTCGGGCCTTTTGGGGCCGCCTCATTTTGCGTGCCCCTCTTTTTTGATGTTCTGCATGATCAATGTTCCTCCAAGGTTTCACCATAAATCGACCATGCCTCTGCTTTTGGTCTTTTGCTGCCCTCCGGGGCCTCTCGGGGATCGCTTAGGCATTTTGGCTCTTGAACGGCCCTGCACCTTCCGAGCCTGGGCATCCGGAGTTCCCTTTTCGGGCTTCCCTGTCACCTTTTCCGTCCTCTGCGACATTCTCCGGGCGTCTTTCCGCCCCTCGGGGCCCGCCCTACCGTCTTCCGTTTACAATCCGGCGAAGGTCTCCCGGGCGGCGCCTGCCCCTTCGGGCCCCGGCCCAGGAAGTCTTCTTCCAGGCTTCCGTCTAGAGCTCACCGCCTGCAGTGGCAACCCTGTAGCGGTTGCCTGCCCATCGGGCCCCGGGATGCTCCTCGTCGTCGTCGTCGGGCGACGCGAGGTTCCTTCGGCGGCGAATTCCTTCCTGCCGCCCCGCCTTTCGCGCCCGACCGTCTGGAGTTCCATCCTCGGAACTCTGTGATGGTTTCACCGTCGTCAACGGCGGACCTCCGCCTGCTGTCCGCCCTTCGAACCTCGAGGCTCTCTCCGTTGTGGCCGTTCAAAAGTTCGCGAATATCAAACGGCGGCCATCGCTCCGCGTCTTTCCAACCACTGGGGTATATAATGCTCGGCCCGCCAATGTCATTTTCACTTTGCGAATTGAAGCGAATTGCAAAGCCGAGCATCTGGAGCCCACCGCGATCTGCAGCATCACGATCGTTTGCGTCAACTTCACTCCGTCGATCCCCGATGAATTTCGCGCCTCCGCACTTAGCGAATTCGAGGTAGGCCATCCCCATTTTCCCTCTCGTATTTTTCATCATTTTGGAGGATCTAAATGGATTAAGTAATTGGTTAGATTGAAACAAGTAGAAGAACACTCAATTGTGCCCTAAACCCATGTGTTAAAAAATGACAAATCTGATGGGTTTACCCTCCCCTCCGATTCGAAGCTTGCCCGTGGTGCGGCCGTTCTTCACACGAGGCAACCAGCCCCCTCAGGCCCGGTCCCCCCTTTTGCCGCCCCATTTTCGAAGTGTGGTTGCATGCCAGCGGCGGTCCTCCTAGCTGGGTCCAGGTCGTCGGGCTTCCATCCTTGGAATGCCGATTGCATTTCACCGCGCCAAACTGCCCAGGCCGCTCTGCCTCCCTATCGCCGAGCCCCGATCTCGGCTCAGCCGTGAGAAATTGAAACATAAACACGCGACCTATGGTCGCCCCGGGCCCCAAATCCTGGAATCCCGTCTCCGAGGTTCCCTCCGGGGTCCGCCTTCTCCGACGGCGAGCCCCTTCTGGCTTCCCGCTGTTCGGGCCCCGTTGGCCGCTCCACCGGTGCCTTGAATCTTTTGGAACTGCTGCATTTTTGTTCCCGTGTCCCAGCTACCGGACTTCTGTCCTCGAAAGTCCGTGGCCCCCTCCCCTGCCGACGGAGTTTCCACCCCGCCCTCTCGGTCGTCGGGCCCCGAGCTTGCGTTTTCCATGTGTTCCCGCCAATCATCCCCGCTGCCCTGGGACTCTCTGGGCCTGGATGTCCAGAGTTTCGTTTCCGGAACTCTGTGACGGTTCCACCGTCCTCGACGGCAGACCCCTATCGACTTCCCACGTTCTGGGTCTCATTACGTTCTTTGCCGCCACCATAACAATCAATGCGAAACGCTGCGGCGGCTGTCACCTCGCATCTCCCCGGTCGTCGGGCCCCGGCATTACCTCCGCCGCCGCCAAGCCTAAATGATAAGTGCGCCCTGTCTGTCCTTCGGTTCCCCAGACCCTGGCTTTCGGACTTCCGCTGCCGGACTTCCTCGGCTGGATTTCCGCCTATTGTCCGCTGTTGCCAACGGCCACCCCTTAATTGCTTTCCGGCTTGGGACCTCCGATGCGCCTTAGATCGACCCAAACAAGCTCAAATCCAGAATCAGACTTTGACCCACATCTTAAATTGCACTGTTCCCCATCATGAGCCTCTCGAAACATTGAAATTTGGCCAAATAGGGTTTCTGGGAACTTTCGGCCGCATTCTCCCTCCCAGACAGCATTCCTGCCAGAGAAGTCCGACCCTCCGAGCCCGGATTGTCCAAACGCCCTGAAACAAAGATTGATACCATCCAAGGATAAAATTTATGATATATTTGAATGATTATTTAGGTGTTATCTTTGAAATGTGGACTAACATGAACGCTTTTGATATTTTGTTGCGCTAACTTTGCCCTTGCTTGCAGAATATATGGAATCGGCTGCAGGAACTTCAGGGGCCTCCACCGAAAAGGATAAGGGCAAGAAATCCGGAAGGGCTGCTTGGGGAAAAGAAGATAAAGATTAGATGAAGTTTCAGTTTCAGGGTGAGCCGCTCCAGTCAAAGGTCTCAACAGACTGGAAGGAGATCTCAGATACAAACATCGGCCAGGTGGACATAGATGAGTTCACCCAGAGGATCAAGATCAACCCTACTACAAAGAACGCCAGACTAATAAGGCAGAGTGGAATTGCAAAAGCTGTCGGCTTCCCTCCCTCTCTGGTAGCACCCGGACTAGTAATGGCCTGCCGAGAAGCCTACCAAACGGACACCAGAACAATTGTGGACAAGGAGGGGAACATCTTCGCCGACATGTCGCCAGAGGGAATTACCAAAACATTCCACATTCTCACATTCCCACATATGGAGCTCCCCACTTTGGAACAATGCCAGGCGGCGTGGGATGCCAATCCATTAGGGTGCAAGAAATCAATCAACCTCTACTGGCTTAAGGAGAAATGGGGCAGCGCTGCGAAGGTTCCCCAAGAGCTGTTCTGTAGCGACTTCCACGAAGACTATCACGACCTAGTGACCATGTTAAGAAGGGTCATGGGTCTCTCAGCAGCTACCTACTTCCAAGAGTGGATGGCATATTACATTGAGCAGATCCTGCGAGGGAATGAGGACGTCAACACCAAGACCTCATTCGACTAGGGAGGCATCATCAGCAACTGCTTCCATGAGCAATTTGTCAATGTCAAGAAGAGCTCCAAGTTTTACATGACCTCTTACCTCGTATACTCCCTGGCAGGTCAAAGATAATACAGTGGATTATTTGTGGCGCCAGACCAGGGGCATAGGCAAGGGCTCAAACCTTTTGACAAGTACCCTCAACTCCAATACCGCAACTTCAAGAAGGAGTACTGCCGGGTCAATGACACCTTTATTGGCCACATCATCATATTGATCGCTGGAGACTTCGAGAGGAGGGTCTCCCATAGTGCTAGGGCACTCCTGAAGGAGTATGCCTTCCTATTTATCCAGTTCCCTAAGTTCACCTACATTCGGGCCCAGGGATTCACGGAGCGGCCAAACAGATTGACGTGGTATCCAAACGATAGGATCATTCTCCTGGAGCTTTCCCGGCAGCTCCAACACATCTAGACAGTCTTCGACAACAAGCACGTAGTAGAGATCCCCTATCCCATGACCCTCGGTCAGGGCCTGTATCGACTGCAGACATCTCAATGTGCCAGCAATTCTGAAAAGGAGCTCAAGGAATACAATTTCGACTGGTACACAGCCCGCCCGTGGATGGACCCACATGGCCATGTTAGGAAGGCACTAGGGCCGGCCTACGCCCACCAATACCACATTGAAGATTTCTGGGCTGACTGCCAAGATGACAAGGAGGTCCGTGCAAGGCACTACATGTGCATGACGGTATTATTTCTAAGAAGAGTGCAACTGTTCCAGGTGCCGGACCAGCTTGAGGAAGACGAGTCCACAATAATGCACCTGAGGTACCCTACAATTGCTAACCTACCAATATTGTCTATTGACTGGGATGAGCAAGAGGTCGACGACCTGGAAACAATCACCCAGCCGATCATAACTCGTACTAAGGAGTGGGTCGATGGGCGGGTGGCGCAACTAAAGCAACAAGGGGTGGTCCTAATATATGAGGTGCTCAAGAGTGAGCCAAGCGCTACGGAGGACGTTGCTGCCACCATGTCAACTGGTGAGACTTCCAAGTCTCCCCCCATCACTAGGTCTCAAAAGAGGAAAGGAATAGAGACGGCACAATCTGCGGACCCCAAGGAGCAAGCGAAGAAAGACGCGGGATGCTCATCTCCCAAGAGGTTCAAGCAGACAATGACTACAATAGAATTGAAGCCTACATTGCTTCTCCCTGCCCCTCTCGTGCCACCCACCTCTCTCGCTGCAGTTGTCGCTTCCCCGCCAGCAGTGGACATTTCTGTCCATCTTGCTCCCTCACCCCCGACCGGGTCAATAATTGATGTCGACTCCTCTTCTGGCATGACCACTCCCCCTTCCTCTTCTGCTGTTATGTCACCCATTACATCACTCCCCCTGGCAACAATAGCGTCGCCTGTTCCCCTTGCCACTATGCCCGAGGCCCTTGCAAGGCACATGCAAAGTCTTCCCCCTGAGCTCTCACATATCCTAATGGACCCCACACTCCAAGAAGCCCTTGCCCAAGCCCTCGCAACAGCTCAACCTTCACAACCGCCAATTGGGCCGCCAGCCATGGAGGCCACAATGAAAATCTCGAAAGAGTTGGAGGAGCAAGAACAGGAGGCCTCAAGGTCTATGGAGGAAGAGGCCAACGAATATCATGAGCACCCCAAGTACGAGCATCGAACCATCGACAAGGTGGCCTATGAGGAGGAAAAGACAAGCTCTTCCGAGAGCGGAGATGAAGAGGATGGCTCAGGTGCCAAAGAGATTATCCAAACTTTCGATGAGGACATTGAGGAGGGGTCGGCTCAGCAGCCAAAGGATGTTGGAGAGGAAACAAACAGGTCACCACAGGAAGAAGAGGGGCAACCGTTGAAGGATTTATCTGAGGCTGAGACCCATGTTGTGAAGAGCCCCGGGGCCGAGGCTGCTGAAGAGAAGAAAGAAGAGGAGGCAGCGAAAGAAGAAGATCCCACCTGGATGTTGTCCACCAAGATGCCCATCAAGCACCTCGTATTCGTTCAAGACTCTGACGAGGAGGAGGAAGCTGCCAAGGAGAAGGAAGAGCCCCAAAAGGAAAAGGAGGTAGGAGTCTTGCCTCTAACTGAAAAAGGTGAGGGCAGCCATGATGCACCCAAGGATAAATCTGCCATGCCCGATTGGTTGGAGAAACAGTTGGAGAAGGCTACCCCAGTGCTGAAAGACCCAAGGGCGAGATTGGAGGCCATCTTGGCTCGATCCCTGACCACAACAAAGAAGGAGAACAAGCCTAAGGTCCGTTCCAAGATAACGATGGACGCTTCTGGCTCCCGAGCAGTGCAAGTTGCCACGCCTATAGTTGGCCAGATCGGGGTGAGCTACGATATCTCCACCATTGACCTAGGGATAGTGACTAGAGAGCAGAAGGTTGAACATCTGGAAGAGTCGGTGGCCACAGTGGTACATCTGATAAGCAGGACAAGGTCTCCAAGGATGAACTCAAATCGTAGGTTGCTGCCCTAACTGACTATATCCAACAATGGTCCTCAGTGGACGATCTGCCCACTACCTCCACGGCTGCACCGCAGTTGCTCTCCAAAGAACAGATAGACAAAATGGAAAGGAGGAAGAACTTGGAGAAGACAACTGAAGATTGGTTCTGACGGGTCACATACGTCGGAAACATGGGAATCAGTAAGGCTGTGCGAACAGCCAACAAGTTCTTGGACCTGATCTAGTCCCTGGAGAGCACGAGGAAACTCTGCACCAATTTCCCTGCAACGTACAACTCCACCCTCCCGAGAATTGAAGCCATCCTTCAGATGCCGGAGAATACATGGGAGGAGAAGCTAGAGCTAAAAATGGAGGATCATTGGCTTTTGGATGTGTGGCGCAGAGACCTCATCAATCGGAAGGAGAGGTTAGAGCAAATCTTGAACAGAGTGGATCCAGATATTGAGTGGATTAAGGAAATACGGGCGGAATGGGCCGAGTACCTCAAGCTGATGATGGGCTATGACATGCCCACAGTGCAAATGGATGCGGAAAAGATCAAGCCATACTTCGAGGAGAAGATGAAGGACGGGATAGCCGGAGAAATCACCACGGAATTCCTAAGTTTTGCTGCCCGTGCCTTCGATCGATTAGAGCTATTCAGAGATCAGGGCTCGAAGTATGACGAGGATTGGAAGTGGCTGGAAGAAAACGCTAAAGGATGGAGCTATCAGGCATTAAGATGTGAGATCCTCAAGATAGACAAGCTCCAGGCCGTCATCCTTAAGTACATAGAGCACGCAGCTTCCGAGGAGCAAGAGGACAGTCCAGCCAAAGGAGATCTCCCTGAGGAGTAACTACATCCAAGAAAACAGCAATTAGCTACAGGATGAAAGAGCAATAGTCCCATCCACTAGATGACAAAATAGGGAAGAGACAAAAAATGCTTTTAAATTGTAAATCTATTTGGGGTAGGTGAAACCCTATTTTGTAATGAATCTTGGCCACATAATGAGAATGAATCCTGGCCATTCATTTAACTTTTTGAAAATTATAAATAGAGCACTCCCCTCATTTGCAAGAGTGAGAGTTGAGTTGTTGTAAAGGCATGCTGCAAAAATTTATAAGAAATATCATTGACTTGGTGTATTTCCTTGATTTCTCTCATGTTATTTGATTCATTTCTCCAATATTACATGTTTAGCTTAGATCTTATGGCTGTTTAGTTAGCTGTTTGCTTTATTTCGGATAGATCTTAGGAATGTTGTTGGGTGATTGTGAAAATTCCTACTTTGTTGATGATCCCTTAGTCCATACTTTTTGCTATTTGCTGAAGGTAAACAACTGTGCAAAGCTAGCCTGGACTTGATTGTAAAGCTGCCCTAAATCTTTATCTTTGATTCATGCATGCATGTGGTGAATGAAGGATGAAACATCTGCAGCCCTTAGAAGATAGCACAATTTCCATGATACTGTGAAATACCTGGTTAAGTGGGATATTGTTTTGAGGAATTGTCCATTGCAAGAACTCCATTGTCACTATTCATTGTAGGCTTCAGACTTAGGAACTTTTTCCTCCCCCCACCCTTTTTCTTTTTTTTTAGTAATTGAACAATACCAAGGTTCATTGCACATTGTAAAGCCAAATCTAACAATCAAGTGGAGTCCAAGATTGCTGTTTGAACCTACAGCCAGTGCATAACAACCTTCCACCCTAGGGACTCCATTCCAAAATCCAACTTCATGTTTTATGTCCACACTTTGTATTTTCTGTAAGACTGCCTTGTGATTCCAGCAAATCACATCAAACTACTGAGGTATCTAAGCACTGTCATGACCTGACATCCGAGAGACCTTGGGACAGTGTTCTGCAATCCGATTGTGGGAGATTGTCTTTCAAGAGAGGTAGTGCACCTACACACTGCCTGTGTTGAGAAGTGCGTAAAAACACCATCAACATTATCAAGGCCCTAAAAGAAGCTTGGAGAACACCTACAAGTCAAATTTTGTAGTTTTAGTTATGAAAACCTATCAAAAGCAGAAGTGCAAATTGAGAGCTATAGTTTCCACTCTTTATTTTCCCAAAATATGGAAGTGGACTAATACACCATTATTAGCATGTGAGTCCCACTTCCAAGCTCAAAATAGAGATTTTGTAGTTCTGAGTACCTAGTTTTCTTAAACTTGTTCTAGCAGAATCTTCCTGAAATAGGACTAAGTCACACAACTTGGCATATGAGTCCTAGTTGGCTTCAATAGTGACTTATATAGGATTCTAGAGCTCCATTCCATCCTTTTCTAGTTTCCAGGTGCACAATTTCAATTCTATAGTTTTCTGTTATAGTTTGTTTGCATTTCTAGGTCATTTTGCATATCACAACATGTTTTCAAACACTTTGCATTTTCTTAGTTTTGCATTATTAGTTAATATCTTTTATCAATTCTTAGCATCTAGGACATTCCCCTTAGAAATATTCCAATCATCTTTGCTCTCTAATCTCAAGGGCTTATTCTTGAGTGAGCCATTAAGTTTTTTGGTACCTCTCTCCTTTTAGGTGCAAAATCCTAGAAGTGTAAGAGAGCCATACACATACAAAAATCTGTGGTTCAACATGTTATCAATTCATTATTTTTTTATTATTAGGCTTTACCCAACCATGGAAAAAATATCTTTTATATAATAATTTTCCATTATATAGGTAGGAATACCAATAAGAAGCTTGACTTAGACAAGCCCCTATATGGCACAACCCTTCCCCTCTTTTCATGAGTGTAGGTTAAATATCTAAAGTGAATTGGAGGAAGATTGAAGACTAATTTATCATTCATGCATTCAACCCTAGAAGTTTTCAAGAAACTAAAATTGGATTTTCTCATCAACATATGAAGTTTCAACAATCCCCCCAAAACAATAGGAGCTACAGACCACGGACCTCAGGCTTGTACTTTTATATCTTGTAAAAAAATGAGGACAGTCCAGTCACTATTGCATCCTAGACCAATTAATTCAAGCTCAAATTTATATCCCAAGTTCCTTTGTGTCTTCCATCTGCATTTTTGGATTCTATTTTTGTCTTATTGCATTTGATTTCTCATAATTCTTACCAAACTGCTACATTTTCATAGTTTACATAGTTAGATCATTGCATCATAAAACACCAATTAATTAACAATCATCCAAAGCATGCATCACATCATAAAAACACTAGATTAAAGCTCTGATCCAACATTCTATCTCTTACATCAAGGCTTGTAGCCATGTGGGTGTTGTGATCATCTTTAATCCACTAAATCAACTGAGAAGACTATGGTTTATACATGTGAGCACCACAAATCTGCAAAATAGTTCAAACCTCAAAACACATTAGCATGTTAGTTCAAACTATGCAAATACCATAGTGCTCCTATGAGATAATAAATCATGCTTTAAAATGCAAACAAATTACAAGACAAACTAAGGCATATAAAACATGAAATAAATCCTATCCCATAGTGGATTGGTGCTATTGTGGAAAATAGCCCTTTCCCAATCCTTTGCTAAGCTCCATGATGAAAATGCTATGAATATGATATGAAGAATGATATGGAATGCTAAGATGATATGGATTCAAATGACAATGGTGCATTTTTGCTTGAGATTGTGGAGGATCTGAACAATAGAGGAGACCTCTATTTATGGCCAAAAGAGATAAAATAATGCCAAACATGGAGGATGTGGAACTAAAAACAAACCAATGAAAAGAGGCCACTTGTCAACTTGTCATAGGTTGGAGGATGAGCACATTTTGGTCAATGTGCCAAAGAGAGGGAGATTTCAAATTTGAATTTGTGAAATAAGAGCTCATAAATGCTTTGGAATTCAAATTTGAGGGAATATTCCTCAAAGATGCCATGTTGATGGAAAATGATGAATTTATAAATGAATTAAAATGATTCATTGGTGCAAGTGGGAAAAGCTAGAGGATGTGATGGCTGGTTAGATTAGGTTAATCAGGGTTAAATTAACTTAATGATGATTAGATGCTTTGACCCCTTTGACTTGAATATTTTGATTTATTTAAATCAAAAAGGGATGAAAGGTGACTTCAGACTTAATTAAATAAAGGATTGATTTATTTAATCAAGGAGGGTGATGTTCGGATCAACTTGATTTATTTAATTTAAACTGATGACTTTAGGAGATTGATAAATAAACTTGATTTATTTGTTGAATGGATGAATATGACCTAATCAAATGCATGATGCCAATTTTACATGTCTACATTTTTCCCCTCTTTGAAGCAATGTACTTGTTGTGTTGGTTCAAAGAACAATCTTCCCGTGATCAAATTTTAAAAAAGAATTGATTTTTCGGATGCCCCAGTGAAAAGAAGTACACTGGTACATTGCCCCCTTGAGAAATCGAGCGAAAAGATTTGATTTGAAGGTCGATCGCACGATAAAGAAGTTCAAAATGGATGGTTATGGATAATGATGTAATAAGATGGTTTTAAGATGCTTAGAATAACAAATCTATATTATCTTAAACAACTTAAATGATGATATGATGTGAGATGGATGAAATGGATGATGTGATATGCGATGATTATGAAAATGTATGATTTATGAGATGCTTAGACTAATAGATCTATATTATGATGATGAACATGCATGTGGGATGATATGTAGAATGTTGATGGTTTATGGATGCAGGATGGATGCAGGATGGATGCAAGATGGATGCATGATGGATGCATTGGTGATGATGATTAACTATTCATGACGTGATGTTAGTGCAGAAAAGAAGACATTAGATTATGACAAGAGGATCCAACAAGTCCATGATTTGACGAGACTTTATTAGAGATGATGATGATGATGATATATGATGCTTTGCTTATCAAGGATTGGGATTTTAAAAGGGCTACTTACCTGATGTTTGATAACACACATAGGTGCGATGCATCAAGGTATAAAGAACCAGGATGGCATTGCACCTAGTGAGATGGAATTTGACTTGACAAATAGATAGGAATATTCTTGTTCACACTTGACATACGTAAACCTTGCTAGGATGTACCTAATAAAGCAAGTATTCACCAAGTTATTTTACAAGAACGTCCAACAAGCACAACAGACAAAAGGATAATGATCGTTGTCCCATTCCTATCTCTCTAAATCCTTTGTTCGGATATCATCAAGAGGTCCTTGGAATGAGCGCAATAAAATAAATCAAAAGAAAAGATCAAGTATGCAAACAAGCCAATGTTCTTCATACCTGTGGCCAAAGGGATTTGTTTTGATAGGATAAGAATCAAAGTGATATCCAAAATGATGCCCATTGTTGGAATGATATATCCTAGGACATGCATTGTATAGGATGATGGTGTTTTGATAGGTTTATTGATAGGCTGTTGATATAAGGTTGATTGACATGTTTGAAAATGATCGAGAGTTTGATTTTGTTTTGTTGTTTGCTTTTGATTTTACGATTGAAGCTTGCTTTTGCTGATTGTTATGGTTGTTTCTATTTGTTTTTCCAAAGGATGAAGGTGGCGATTAGTTTATTATGGATGATTGATTATTGTGGGTGCAAGCGAGATGAGACGGATGGATTTTTTAAAGTATTTGGATGTTTTTGATGTTTTTAAATGTTTTGAGGTTGTTTTTGGTGTTTTTGAGATCTTTACAAATGTTTTGATTTTTTATTTTTCGAATTTTTTTGGATTTTGTGTTTTTTGAATGTTTTGGATTTTGATGTTTTTCAATTTTTTGGATTGTGATGTTTTTCGAATGTTTTAGGATTTTGTGTTTTTTGAATGTTTTTGGATTTTGTTTTTTTTTAATGTTTTTGGATTTTGATGTTTTTTAAATGTTTTTGGATTTTGATGTCTCAGGGGTTGATCAAAGATTAGCCTTGCCTACGTTTAAGCTCAGAGACGACATAGTTCAGATTCCAATGTTTTTGACGTTTTCTAACTTTTTGAGTGTTTTTGGATTTTTTGATGTGTTGGATGTTTTTGGATTTTTCGCACAATTTTGATGATTTGGATATGGACATGTGTGATGATATCAGTTCTCTATTTGGGATTTTGTTGAAGACCAAGCTAAGGTTGACTGATCGAATCGATGAATTGATGATGATGATAACATTGTTGAGGATGCACAACAATACAAGGATTTGATTGATCAGGATTGATGACGATAACATTATTGAGGATGCACAACAATACAAGGATAGTGTTAAGCAACACAATGATTGGGAATGATATACCGAGATGATGATTTTTTGATTGGATTTGATTGATCATGATTGATGAAGCTTGATTTGGAACAAAATTTGTTTGAATGATTTCACGTGATGTTTGAAGTGCAACTTAGATGCAACTAATAGTGATTTCTTGGGTTTATGTTTGATGAAAGATAAAGCTTTGATAAAGAACATGTTCTCGTCAAAATATGCCATGGGCTAGTGATTTGGATTTTTGCGCACAAGTGGTGGACCAATTTGATTTCTCGTTTGCCAATGTTTGGATCACCACATAAGTTGGAGGATATAGATCAAGATTTATTCTCGAAGCAAGATGTAAATATATTCCCCCAGTGTCTAGCAATGTATGGAATGCCATGGATGGATGCTCAGATAGGTGTATGGATGGATGGATATGGTAAGCACGCAAAGGATTCCAAGGATTATCTTGCAATAAGATAAGGTGTTCAGATAAAGAATTCTCATTGGATAATGCTTCATGGCTAGATAGCACTGGGTAGGATGGGATCAATGAAAACAACCCATGTCAAGATGTTTACCATAAGCAAGTGTAAAGTGTGCTCCAAAATTTCATCAAGATCAAGATAACTCAGACTATGGATGCAGATGGATGAAAATGGATTAGATAAATGGTTCATGGATGAATGGATTTATTATGGATAAGACAGATGGAATGTTGGATCTATTATGGATAGGATGAGATGCTTTTAACTGAACTAGTCCACGTAGATGCTCGATTCTACACATGATGCCTATTTTCCAGGTTTTCATCATGGTCTTTCCCAAAGTGCCGCCCATGCGATTTTCAATAGAGGATGATTTTTCTCTTTACTATTTTCAATCCTTTTTTCTGATTTTTTTGGATTTTCATATTTATTTATTTTTTTCTATTTTTCAAAACTTTTTAAACTCATGCTGAATCACAAGGTGTTGCTGATGTAGATGCCCCTATCATGATGTGCCATTGATAGCCTTCTTGAAGAAGTTGCTTTGCTAAGATATGTGCACTTGAATGCAACTTTTGAGATTTCTAATTTGCTTCATTGATACCAGGGTTAACTCTGTCTTTGTGCGCACATCGCGATAGAGTGCCTTATGAATCCTTATGATGAAGGGTCATCACCAATACATGTTCAATGTGAGAATTGTATATCACATGTGGAGGCATGGATGGAGTGTGTTTAGGGATAAAAGATGGATTGGTTGACAACTTGGAATCTTTGACTCTCCAAACTTGGGAAGATGAGCAATGATGGGTGGATACGAAAGTGTGCATGGAATTAGGACCAACTGCTTGATACACTTTGTACGTCACTTGAAAAGCCTGCTTTTTCTTTTGCAAACATCTTTGATGGATACTTTTCCTTTTTTTATTTTTCCCCATAGTTTCTTTGACTGATGGAGTTTGATAGGGATAATCTTTCTTTGTAATTTTTGGTACCCACTTGTATTTGATTTGTCCTTCGTGCTTTTCTTATTTTGCTTTGATAGTGTTCTTTGTACTTTGATTTAACACTTGCTTTCGATGTTGGTCCCAATTTGTGGATGGGGTGATAGGTGGATGAAGATTCATGACGTGACTAGTTGTAGTATTGGCATCGGTTTCTTCATAAGGATTCCTCATGCTCCCTATGTTGATGTTTACTTGAGACAAAGTTTCCCCCAGTATGGTGGTAGTAGTACCTTCATGCTTCGATTCCACCTATTCTGAGAGCTCTTGTTTAGAATGCATTCTCTGATAAATGACCACTGCAGATGATATTTCGATTGGATGCTTTGCTGACTCCAAAATATCTTGTTCTGTTTGACTTGTTTCCTTGAGTGGATAATGTTGGATATCTTCATACATGATGTCCTCAGTCTAAGTTTGGGACATATCTAATCCTGATGTTGATAAATCAGCTTGATTGTAGGAATCGATAACCTACCCTTTTTGTGTAATAATGTTAGGAACAAAGGGATCATGTTCTGGATGAAGATCATCTACATGTCCATCCGCAAAAAGCATCTCATGGGTATATGGAGGAGTATGTGCTACGTGGATATGATCATCTTGCATAGATAAGAGAGTGTCCATTAGATTATTGTAGTATCTTGAAGATACAAATTCTTGATCTTGAATGATTTCAGAGTTGCTTTCAACATGATTTGGATCAAGTTCTTGACATGGGTCAATTTCAAACGATGGATTGCTTACAAAGGGTTCTTGGATGTCATCATTATGCATGGGGAATGGCTCAATATCCTCTTGATATTTGAGTGGACTTGGATCAAGTTTCAAGTTGAGGATTCCTTCAGTATTTGTAACCATAAGGTCAAAGGGGGTCAACATGTCTTGGAAAGGACCACTGCTAGACTTCGGTGAAATTTTTTTATCATGCTTTGGAATGAATTCTTGAGATATGTCCTCTAACTCATCAGGCGATGTAGAGCAATGATCATAGGTCAACGGATTGTGCATTATGTCAATAGGATCAAATAATCCTAACACTCCTTGAAATAGATCACTAAAAATTGGCTCTTTATGTATGGTGAGTTGATCATCGGATGGGGTGGAAACATCTTCAAGGTACTCATTGATGGAGATATCTTGATCATTGTTTTCAACAATTGTGGTGGAGGGACTTCCAATGTCCTCAACCATAGGGTCAAACGATGTTGAAATTTCTTGAATTGGATCATTGTTGAGTATTGTTGGTGGATTTTGATTATGATTGAAAAGTGACTCTTGATCTATGTTGATTTGATATTCGGCCGAGATAGAAACATCTTCAAAGTGTTCATTGATGGATAGATTTGGATCAATGCTTTTAGCAATTGTGGTGGGGACATTTTCAATGCTATCACCAGTGGTTGAATGTTCATCGTTATCCCCAATAGTTATCATTTTTCACATTTGTTCTTGTGTTTGTTGGGTAGCTTGAGAGGCTTGGGAAACTTGAGAGGCTTGTTGCACTTGTTGAGCTTGTGTTGCTTGTTGCGTGGATAGATATTTTTGGATGGCCTTTTGGTAAGCCTGGTGAGCTTTTAGCGCAATGTTATATTGTCTTGCTGCGTTTGGTTTTGGTGGTAGTGGTGGTGGATTTGGAATTGTGTTGGATGTAGTGACAAGTGGTTGAGATACACTTGGAGCGACCATGGGGGTTTCAGATATGATGGATTTGATAGGTATGATTGGAGTGATTGAGGTGATAGGAATGGTCAGAATGACCGAGGTGATAGGTCCTTGGGAGAGCATATTTTGATTTGTTGGGATTGTTGTTGTCATTTGATTAGATACCATCTGTTGGTGCGATGTCGATGGTATATTCAAAGGATTTGATGTGATGGCTTGATTGGTGTTAGGTGGATTGATTTGGATGGGGTGATTGGTGGTAGGTAAAGGGGGAAGCCCTAAACCAAGGAATGAAGCTGATATGGTTAATGGTGGTGGAGATGTGTCTTGGTACAATGACTCAACTATTTTGGTAAGTGTAGCAATTTGATCTCACCAAATTTGTTCTTGATTTCGATCTTGAATCCCTTGATATAGTTGATTTGGCTTGTGTTTAAGCAGATTTGGAGTGTGTACTTGTGTTTTATTTTGGACAATGTTCTAATTTGGGATGACACTCAGATTTGGCATGATAGGTTGAAATTGAACATTGTTGTGATTGGGAATCATATTGCGTCGATTTAGGTAACTTTGATTTTGCATGGTGTCACCTTGTCTTGGGGCCGTTAACATCTTGTTTGGTCTCTGAACAAAATTTGTGTGATTTGCAAACATATTTATCCCAAAGTTTGTCATATTCATGTTTGGAAAACTTGTATTTGGTACATTCTCATTTGGCATGTAGGGATTTGGTGGGATGACGTTGTTCGTTTGAAGGATCATGCATTGATTGTTCGGTTGGTGGATTTGTAGGTTTGGACTTAGATCTACCATCGGGAAATGTGTTGCAATCTTTGATTTGGGTATACTCACACTTGTTGTTCCATTGACATTTGTAGAAGGTAATGATCCCATGTACGGATTGTATAAGTACGAGTTTCGATAATCAATCGGCATTGTAAGGCTTCGAAAGTTCAATTGATTTGGATTATTCATGATGTATGGATCAAGTTTGTATTCCATGTTCTCCTTGTGTTTTGACCTTGTTGCAAAAGTGGCCTCCAAGGTTCTTAGGACCAATGATGATATGAAGGATGAAAAGGGGAAATGATATGAGTGTTGAACATTTAGGGACTTTGGATCAATGTTAGACTTAGGGTTTTATTTTGATTGGTTTGGTTTGGGTAATGAACTTGTAAACCCTAAGATGTTAGATGTGATCTTAGGATGAACTTGTTCAAAGGATTTCTAATTCAATTAAATGTATGAGAAAGAATGTATTCCCATGCAACTAACTAAACAAGGTGATTTTTATTTTTGGTGATTTACCCAAATCTACAATGATGTCTCCAAAGCTCTAAAGTTGTTTGTGGGATGGATATGATGAATGTTTGGAATTTGGATGAAGCATTTGATTTGATCTTAAGTGAATCTAGGAAGGAATTGTTTACTAGACCAAGATAGTGAAGAACATGCCTTTCTCAAAGAGTAATTCAAAATCAAAAGACCAATGTTTGCATGAAAACCATATGACCAAAAGATGCTAAGCACATATGTGGGGTCCAATTGAGTTAATCTTTTCTTAATGTATTATTTTTACCAAAAACACACTCTTGATTAGATTTTGAATCTAGATGTCTAATGTCTCAACTTTCCTCTTATCCCACAAAGTGTATTATGTAGAAACCAAGGAAATTTGAGGCAAGAGTTACCTATTGTTGACATTAGTAGGAGAAAATTGAGATGAAATCCAAATGTTTAGAAGCCTCTAAGGATAAAATCCCAAGGGCAAGCAATAACATGTGAATTTTTTCAAGGATATTTGCTTCTCCTAAAGGGTTTGAGATTTGATGCTTATGTTGAATGTTGGTTTTCCAATGTTTTCGATCAAAGCACTGTGTTTTCAAACTGACTCACAAGCAATATAACATCCTAGTTCAATTGGTACATTTTTCTTGGTGGGCTTGCCTCATGCCCTTCGTAGTAGAAGAGATGATTTTACATGCAACCAAGGAAAAAATATAAAGTTATGTTAAGAATGAAGTCTTAACCTCTATATTTTAACCAAGATCGGACATGGCAAGTAACTTCTTGGAATCTAAGTTCCAATGCACCACTTTGATAAACTCAGTGAATGAGTTAATAGGCCACTACAAACAAGGGTTTTATTTCAGAATTTCCATTTGTGGAGATTGACCCATACAGCAAGAGTCCCCTTTCAGATACATCTTGTTGGAATCAACCACGTGATATTGGCATTTCTTCTAATACCCACATTTATATCCTGGTTGGAAATACTCTTGGCTTTAGAGTGTTATCGGTTGAGTGTTCCCTTGGGTGAGTACTTTTTCCCCAAGGCAGGCTCTCTAAGATAGACAAAAACGAGTAAACATATTCATAGTTCGATCAACCTTTGTTTAGAAACAAAGAGAGAACATATGCAATAGGCTCACTCACACTCGCATAAGATTTTGTTCAATTTTAAACCCAAAAATGAAGTGTGGAGGCAATCTTTTATGCAACTTAATATCATCAAAAATATTTTTGATTCTCAAGATCACCGTGAAGCGTGAGAGAAGTGCATATGCCTTTTTAGATATTATTTTTCAAAAAAGATTACAAAGCATAGAAGACACATGTTCATTTTATCCTCAAAGCAATGATGATTTCATTTTAAGCACCAAAAATCAAATGTCAAGTTTGTTTGTTCAATTTTATCCCCAAAAAACAATGTCTAGTCAGTTTCTAGTGTTCAATTTTAATCCAACTTTGAAAACAAACAATGATCTAGTTAGCTTAAAATAGAAAATTAAAGCATGAAATGGAAGCCCTTAAGCATTAAAAAAGTGATTTGTTGGTTTCAAGTTTTTAATGTCCAATTCTTTTTCAAATCCAATATGCTTTGATTTATCTGCCATGATGTGAAGTAGATCAAATTAATGGTTAAACATGAAGAATTGATCAAAGTTAATAGATAGGCTCCACCTCAACAATCTGCACACAACAAATTGAAGTTACCAAAAAAAAATGAATCACAAATCAATAACTTTTAAAAAAAAAAATTAAAATAGAAAATGAATGTTCCTCTTTTTCAAATGGAGAGTACGGTGGTCAAATTGTAGCATAAAAAGATCCTCATATCAAGCTTAGATCCCCTTTCTGTAAATAAGTAAGATTTGATTAGATTTGATTTCCTGTAGTAACCATCAATTAAATGCAGCCGAGTTAAATTTACTATTTTTTAATCAGCCTGCAGAAAGCATGTGGAAAAAATCCAATAAGATCACCAAATTAATGAGTTGAAATCGTACGCTTAGCTGTTTGAATTAGATGCATTAAATTTATAATAAAATGTGCAACAAGATTTCCTAAATAGACTTGGTTTCAACTATCTTCTTGAAAGACTCGATGGATGGTGACATTTCCATTTTCTTTGACTTAGCCTACAAAAAATCCATAAATAAACTACTCCAATAAATGAAGATGCCCCTAGTATTTTCTATGTTGAGGATCCTAAAATACCAAGAAGACCCAAACGGTATGCATGTATGGAGAGCTTTGTTTATGCCCAAGGAATTTTGTAAGAAACCAATGCGTGACCACCTCAAAAGAAATTTAAATCAAGTATAAGATGGTTGTGTAGAGATTCAAGAGGCCTTTAACCACGGGTTGTAGAATTTCATGTGGTCTGCATTGTGTAGAGATATACATGCTAATGTATTTTTAGCTCGATCAAAATATTGTATCATAGGCAGACTTGATGATGAAAAAGTAGCAGCGAACACAAACCTTCTCTACCATGCCACGCCTGTTCTATACCATTTCAAATGAAAAAAGGAAGAATGATGGCTTAGAGAAAACAATAAAAATAAAAAAGTTGATGTTTATGCATAAACTACTGTAGAAGGACATTAGTGAGTGATGTTACCAATTCACCAGACAAGATAAGATCCTTGAGATATGCGCTTTGGTTTCCCTTTCATTTAGTTTCTCCAGAATGATTCATGCCCTGTCAAATTTGTCCCCTCTAAAGCATGGGCAAATAGACAAACAATGTAAAAATCATAGTGCAAATAGACGGTGGGCCATCAAAAAGCTATCCAAGGCTATAAATCTAGACAAAGTAGTGTCCTAAAGTGTTGTGCTTCAGTAGGTTTTTCCGTCCAAGACATGACATTCCACAATAATCTACATTCATTTCTCTTGACTTCCCTGCAGAGATAATAACTCCATTCACAGGGGAGATGCAGGAGCTAATGTGTATGTGCAGACCAAGCAATAAATGAGTCACGCCATATGTAGCTTTCAAAACAGATAAAAGCAGATCTAAAGGTACTGCCTTTTGACATAATTCTTAAAAGACATATCTCGTAGTATATGCACATAATAGACTCTTGAAAAGACTTACTTTCAGGCAAATGCTATTAGCAGGCGAAAGAAAAGTCACGCCCCAATACCAATAAGCAGGTCGCACCCCAATGCCAATAAGCTACATGTTGACAGAGAAACACCACCAAAGAAAGATCATGACATAGCCGCTCTTAAAGGAAAAATAGAACACAATCAAAGGAAGATTAATATTACAACCACCTTACTAGCTAGCTGCTCTATACATATGACTTTTTACTACATAAAATACAGACTATACTTTTCTTGCAAGCTGACTCGAGGTTACAAGAGAATCAAAGCCAGGTTGTGCACTATGATAACTTTTCTTAACTCATGGCGCGAACTATGTAATAAAAATGTCTGAAAGAAATGTTATCCCATGGAACGCATTGATTCATGAAGACATGTGGTAATATGTAAAATGCAGAAATGTAAATCAAGAAGACCAAAGAAGCCGTCAAAAGAAAGGTACATGAGCTATTTGATAGAATTTCAAACTAACGCAATTAGCAGGTGTAAGAGATGCGCCTAAAAATAAGTTCAAAAGCTTTTAAAGTAAAATGCAAATGGCAGGTGTAAAGTTGAATTCTACAACCTTTTCCAGCATGCTCGCGCCAAAATGGGAGCTTTGGAATAGGTAAATAACATCCAATGAAAGCATGAAGGATAGAAGAATTTTGTCAGATGTTGCTGAAACTGTGTCTCTTAACATGTATGTCGAATTTGAAAGCATAGAAAAGGAACGTAAATGGTATGATAGATTTCTCTCCAAGAATGCGTTCTCACAGAATGTTAAGATAGTAGGATCTGTATAAAATGGATTTATTCAAATAGGCTTTAGAAAATTTTAAGAAAATCCAAGAGTAGGTGTAACGCTTTCAACCTTTGACTAGCACCCACCCTGAAGACATTTTAAGGCCTGGCAGTGCTTAGACCGGGATGTTGCATAAAACATCAAACAATAATAGCAGAGAGCAGATATAATCCAGATCACAAACAACCATTAGCGAAAATCATGTTTGACTAGAAACGTAAAGAGGACTTGCGTAATGTCTGACAGAATACTTAAAAGAGAAGTTAAGAAACTTTTAAGCGAAGGCCATTAGTAGGTAAAAGGAAAACCAACAAAAACACGAATAGCCGCACCTCTCAAAATACACTACATGAAACTGGTAAGTGAATAGCTAGAAGACTTGTGCAAAAGAAAGTAGGGCGCAAGATTAATTCATCACAGGATGATTGAAGAAGCCCAGCGAGATTTTTGTCCTCTATGAGGCTGAAGTTGGACTTATCATTTCCTTCGGCGAAAAAGATGCACAAATCTACAAGACCCAGGCATAAACTCATTGGCTCAAATTTAATTCTATTCAAGAGACAAATTAAATTCGGTGGAGTGAATAAGAGCTATTTTATCTATTAGGTACTGCATATTGTTAGAAAGTCTTGTTCTTTCACATTACTAGCCCTTGTACTTCACATACCAAATGTCTTGCATCTGAAACATAAAATGTTTTCTTAATGCCTTACAAAGATGTTAGAAATAAAAAGAAAAAATGTTTTCTTGAAATGGCATAAGAAACCATTAAGTGCAGCGTAACAAAGATAAAATCCAGTGGGTGAATGCTTTTGAATTGACAATCTGAAAGAATCAATAGAGTATTGAGGGGGCCAGTAAAGACTTGAGATTGAAAGCAAGGCTAAAATCTGTACAAGCACCCAGCTGGAATAACAAAGGCGCTTCAACTACAATCATATATAGAGATTGGATTCAAAGAGATATGTTGTAAACAAAAGATCAGGGCAAAACAATGATTCATTACTATCAAAAACTTGAATTGATATCTCAAAATCACATCTGATTGGAGAAAATAATAGACAACATTTTGGCACACATGCTTTAGTAGTACTGTAGAGAGATCATACAACCACACCTGCATTCAAATGAGGAATCTTTTGTCTAAAACCTAGTTGAAATTTGAAATGTTTCTACAAGAGCTACCATTCGAAATGGGTTAAACAAAACGTATTCAAGATGTGAGAGAATAGGTGAGGCACAATATTCATTTGAAATACTTCTTTAAAGAAATTCTATATGCATATGACTACGATAGATTTATTATAGAAGATTTAGAAACCTTCACAAAATTTTATGCCACTAAACAGTTAGAAGAAAACTAATGAACAACAAATGTGAAGAAAATCTACCCCTCCTTCTAGCGCCATTTTGTGAGCACCACAAATCTGCAAAATAGTTCAAACCTCAAAACACATTACCATGTTAGTTTAAACTATGTAAATACCATAGTGCTCCTATGAGATAATAAATCATGCTTTAAAATGAAAACAAATTACAAGACAAACTAAGGCATATAAAACATGAAATAAATCATATCCCATAGTGGATTGGTGCTATTGTAGAAAATAGCCCTTTCCCAATCCTTTGCTAAGCTCCATGATGAAAATGCTATGAATATGATATGAAAAATGATATGGAATGCTAAGATGATATGGATTCAAATGACAATGGTGCATTTGTGCTTGAGATTGTGGATGATTTGAACAATAGAGGAGACCTCTATTTATGGCCAAAAGGAATTAAAGAATGCCAAACATGGAGGATTTGGGACTAAAAACAAACCAATGAAAAGAGGCTACTTGTCAACTTGTCATAGGTTGGAGGATGAGCACATTTTGGTCAATGTGCCAAAGAGAGGGAGATTTCAAATTTGAATTTTTGAAATAAATACTGAGTTTGACTTGTGCAAGAGACATGTAAGAGCTCATAAATGCTTTGTTGGATGTACATGTCCACTTGATTTTGAATTCAAATTTGAGGGAATATTCCTCAAAGATGCCATGTTGATGGAAAATGATGAATTTATAAATGAATTAAAATGATTTATTGGTGCAAGTGAGGAAAGCTAGAGGATGTGATGGGTGGTTAGATTAGGTTAATCAGGGTTAGATTAACTTAATGATGATTAGATGCTTTGACCCTTTTGACTTGAATATTTTGATTTATTTAAATAAAAAAGGGATGAAAGGTGACTTCAGACTTAATTAAATAAAGGATTGATTTATTTAATCAAGGAGGGTGATGCTAGGATCAAGTTGATTTATTTAATTTAAACTAATGACTTTAGGAGATTGATAAATAAACTTGATTTATTTGTTGAATGGATGAATATGACCTAATCAGATGCATGATGTCAATTTTATGTGTCTATAATACCCTACATTCATTTTCCCAATCAAACAGTGTAGTGTTTATTAGTTATTTAAGTAGGGATTTGTAAAACTATTTCAAATTGTATTTGATTGAATCTTTGAATACATCATTTATATTTTTCTTGTCCAATTATAGATTTATGAAGTATACTTTATCTTGAATAAATTTTCTATATATAGATGTTCGTTTCTTTAATAATAGAGCCATACTTATTATTCTTAATTACATTCTAAGTTCTCATCTTTAAAAGTATTAATGTGTTTACAATTATTGACTAATGTTTGATTTATTTGATCATATGCTCAAGGAAGTGGTCTATAATAACATATTCTTCCACCACAATTTAAATATATTAAATATACATCTTTCATATTTATTCATTTTTTAGTTTAGTGTTGGTTCCTACCTTTCCTATGTAGGTTTATCCATAGTAGCCATAGATCATGGTTGTTAAAGGCCTAAATCGTAATAATATATTTCTCTTTAATTTTCTTGTCTAAATACCAATGGAAATACCCTCTTAGGTTTAGTACATACAATAGTGTAGAGGGGATGCTATCTCTTATTATTTTGTTCCTAGCTATCCACTCTTTGATCATAATCCTTTTCACTCGATACAAGTTCATATTTTACCCTTTCCCTAATATTGGGTGTATTCTTGATACACTATTGAAATAGTTTTGACTTGTAAGATGACCTACAAAATGAATCAAATATAACTGTATAGATGTTTCAATTTTAGTTAAAGATATTTTATAATATTGTAATAACTCTTTGACATTTAATTATCACTTACCTTTGGTAATAAATGACAAATTAACTATGTCGAGATATTATTTTATTATACTTACACATTATTTTTCATACAACTATATGACACATTTAGTGGTATGATATATGGCTAGGGACAAAATTGTTGAGCATATTTTTATGGTAGTCTATTTGAATTAGCTTCTAAATAGATAGTCCATAATTAAGGAGATTGTGTATTAATTTTCTATTAAACATTCTCTTTTGTATTTCTAATTCTAGGTTTGAGTTTTTGGATGCATGTCCATATCCTATTCCACATATCCAATTTTTCGTATTGATTTGAAGGATGTTGGCTATGGTTGTTGAGTTCATTTTCACACTATAAATTATATTTGATTGACACTCATTCTTGTAGCCTTTGGGAGTGACTCTAGCGACATTGTATTCCTTGTTTGAAGAAAGGAATGTGACTACATGTTTTAGATTCATTATACTTTCAAACTATGATAAGAAGAGTTACATTATTTTGACAATTCTTCACATACTAACATGAGTGTAATTAAATATTTTAAATTTAGATGATCAAAATTAATATATATTACAAATGTGAAAATATTGTGATAATTTCAAGTCTTTAGTATTTTTTTTGGATTTCAGTTGAATAATTTACTTTTATATATACTTTATAATTAAGAGGGCAATAACTAATGACATTTATATAAAATAAATATGAAAGCATAAATATGATAAAAGAGGAACATTGACTCTATTTCAATATTATATAACCAACATTTTGTGATCTTGTTATTAATTGGTTTTGCTACAAGATTTTCTAAGTTCTCCATTGGTACCAGTAAGAGGACTAATGTTTCCCATCTTCAACATTGCTATAGCGAAGTCCTTGAAGAAAGCAACCAAATTAATACTATAGGTAGTAACTAGAGAATCACTAGAGCCTCCATCAAATAATGCTTGATTAGAGTGGAGAAGCCCTTTTTAGTTTTTAAATTTTTTAAGTAAGTATTGTCAATGAAATTGGGTGTGACAAGGTCTAATGGTGAGAGGTTACTATCACCACCGTTACTTGGGCACTTTGTTTGGAGAGATGTAGCAAATGTAGAGTCGATATTTGTTTCATTGTAGATGCGGGTCCTAACTATAACAAATCTTACTTGACCAATTGTATGAGCACCTATAATGCATTCAATCAAAACACAAAGATTTCAAAACACTACTTGTGAGATTACTCTAATTTACAATTATTGCTATATTAATAATATTAGAAATAATGTCATATTGGATAGGTAATATCTATTTTTAAATATAACATTAATAATTTTCCTAAATAATTTAAATAGAAACATTTAAACTAAAACCTTTTGAATGCACATTTAATCCTTCCAAATTAATACCTGAAAGTGCAATCATGTCATTTGCAGAAAGACCTTGACCTTGAAATTTGGAAGTAAGTGTATTGAGGTCACTAAAGGGAGTGGGAAAGTTGCGATTAACACCACTAAAGTTTTCTGTAGTCGAGTCTCTTCTTCCCAACTGCGCTATCCATGATGGTCCTCCTGACTAACGATCACAAACGAAAAAAAAGAATGCAAATTTAGATCATTTCAGAGGGAAAATATGAACTTAGGAGGAAACCATGTAGAAAATAATAACACTAGAATAGTCGTTTTATATTTTTTTCTAATTTATTGCTTCGCCTAATTGGTGACAATATCAGCACAAGACACAACTCCACTGCAGGCAGCCTCTAACCGACTTTTAATGGTTTCTATCATGTCGAAACCCCTCAGTGAATTTGCATTTCCTATTGCACTCTTTTCTCCAGTGAATGTCGGCGTATCATCTAGCAGAACCGACCCATCACATCCCTTTATATAAATTTCTCTTATTCATATTTACGAATATCTTGGGAAAACCATCTATAGAAGGAAACAATATAAAATACATCACAGAGATTAAATTCTTACATTAACAAAACAGTCATGGAAGTGGAGGCAGATCAATGATGCAGCCATACTTCTCTCCTTTGCCACAGCCTGAGCAACGACGCTCTTCACTATCGACAATGCCTGTGGACATGTCTTTGAATAATACGTTGCACTCAGTTGCCCATTGGCAATTGTTTAGGTTAATATGACTAAAGCAATGATACCTGCAAAAATACCAGCAGTTTTGATGGTTGATTTGCTTTGATATGCAGGTCAAACAAATCAGATTAAGAAGAAAATGGAAGGATAAGTGCTGTGTAGAGTTTCAGAAAACATGGGCATTTTATAATGGCTGAAGAGATTCATCTTCAACGAAACTCTCTACAATGAGAGTGAGTGTGAACGAGGATAAGCTTTTGAAATAGTCCACATTGACTTGAATAAATTATTTCTGCATCGTGCCAAATTGGACCAGTGGTCAATGAAATCAGATTGTCCAGCTTCAAGCTCATTTTAAGTTAGTCATATCTATTTAATAGATTTCATGTGTCCTAAAATTATAATCCTCTTTCTATTGGTTGACTGAGTATTGCATTTTTGAAAATCTGTAAAAGAAGCCAAAGTCGGAAACGAAAAATATATCTGTGCAGGAAGGCTGTATTGTTTACATCCACATAGTTCATTGCGTTGAGTTTCACAATCAAGGCATCTACCCGCTTTGAAAAACTGCTCTCGATTTATCAAATGAAGAGAGAGAACCGTTTTTGGATGAATAGATAATGACGCACATGCGACCATTTCATCTCAATATCTTCACGCGGTTCATTGCACATCCGAGTTGCAAACCAAAGTTACGACAGTGCAGGAGATAAAATAATAACCCAAATGTCATCGAAGTAGTTGGTCACTGTACAACTACTTTTTTTTCAATAAATAAAAACCATGGTCTTGATAACACTTTTAAAACAATGCAGCATTTAAAAAAAGGTTAATAGTGTTAGAATAAGTAAGTTTTAGTTCGCTGTCATTTAGTTTTGAATGGGAGGTTCAAGGGATACGTGGATAGATACGTGGGTAGGAAATTAAAGGTAAAATTTAAATATATTTTAATATTTCATTAAAAGAAATATTATAGAAGTTGACTGTATTAAAGTTAGAAACAATAATTTGAAATTCGTGTGGTAAGTGTTAGAACTTAGTTTGAAAGGAGAAGCGTGAATATTGGATTAAGATTTTACTATTTGGCTGACATATGCAATATTGATTTTGGTTGAATTCAAACTGCTATGATCCATAAATTAGACATGTTGGATGTGATTGCATAGAGATTCACAAGTTGGAAATGTCAGAGTAAATGATTGGTTTACTTTGATCCACTAGGTATGAGTATGGGATGGATCACATGACTTGAGAAGAACTGGAAATAGCATTTCATGAACCAATACCTCTTTGGTATGATACATCAGGGACCATTTTGGAATAATCAATCATCCATAAATGAAAGTGTAAAGTAAGAAATATAAAAAGTCATTAATTGAAGAGCACCAAAAGTCAAAATGTTATTATGGTTGTTCTCAAAATGTTAGTGATGAAATATCACTGAATCCCAAGCTTGTGATTTATTGTTTGAAAGTATAAATCTGGCCAATTCATGAACAAATCAATTCAATCAGTTTTAAAGCATCATATGTTTATGTGGGCAAGTTATATTTTATCAATTTGAAGTAAGTTTGGTCAAATATTTAGACATATTTTACATGTTTTTATTGAAGAATTAATGACATTTTTATTTAAGTTGATGTATTTATAAATTTGAAATCCATGATGGTTTGCTAGGAGA
Organism: Sequoia sempervirens; assembly: GCA_007258455.2. NCBI lineage: Eukaryota > Viridiplantae > Streptophyta > Pinopsida > Cupressales > Cupressaceae > Sequoia > Sequoia sempervirens. The sequence goes on along the minus strand of VDFB02281492.1, from coordinate 454,040,223 downwards.
TGTTTTTATTGCCTAGACTATGCAAAGATGTACATTTTACTAAGCTTGTTACATGATTAAATGTATAATGAGCTGCACTCTTTGTAGATTTTTTAAAATTGTTTGTTGCATGAAAAAGTGGTGCAATGTAAAAAAAAAATGTTGAGAAGGCCATGTCACATTTTCATTGGTATAATATGTCTATAGTAACAATACTATAATTTTGAATGGAGAAACTTAAAAAATTAATTTGATAATAATTACATCTAACATAGATAACAAGAATTTTCTTATTGACACAAACATTATTATAATTGGTAGAAACTATTAGAAATAATATCAAGATGGCATTGGAAACTACTAGAAACCTTTTAAAAACTAATTTATAGCACCAAAAATTTCTTACACTTCTATCAATGCACTTGCATGTGGATAAGTTCTACAATGGCTAATAAGGGGTGATAGTAGCAAACAAGGCATAAAATGTATAAATTAAAGAATGTAGCTACAACTGAAGGCAATTAGCTAGTTGTCTATTTTGTGCTTATTCAAACAACTATTTAAAATGTTATCTATTTTGTGCTTGATCACCACATCATCTAGAAAAACCTATGTTTCTCTCTTTCACTCTCTTGCATTTTACGCTAGAAAATTTAAAATTCCGCATCTCATCTTTTATTGCTTAAAATAGCCATGGTGATTCTAATCTCTATAGAAGAACATTTACCACAAGAATGGGATGTGAAGAGATTTCGAAGGGGGAAAATAGAAGGGCTACCTAAGATAGTGTGTGTGACCATTGGAATGCCCTATCTGGGCTTTTGGATTGCCATAAATTTGTTACGACGAGGATCATGTTGCATCTTTGTAATGATGGAAAAATGGTATGCCTTTTCCTTGCTTAATTTGGGAATAACTAATGATAAAGTGGACTTGATATCGCCTCGATCTAGTGTTGTGATGAGTTTTACACATCCACATTAGGTTTTGGGCCCTTCTAAGCTAAATAAACTTAACTTTTCCCTAATTCAATGTTGTAAAGTGTATTTATTTATCCCTTCACATTAAATTTAGGAGGCTTTAAAAAAAAATGGACCTAATCTAGTGTTGTAATGTGTTATATGTATTCACATGGGATTTAGGACCCTTTTAAGCTAAATAAACCCAAATTTTCCTTAATTTAGTGTTGTAAAGTGTATTTATTTATATTTTCACAATGGATTTTGGGACCTATTGCATTTGTGATATTAATATCATTATTAATAAGCCTGTATGACCCTATATTATGCATCCCAAGGAATATTTTAATCAAAAACCTGAAAATATCAACATATAAACTTAATTTACACTCCTTGACACTTTAGTAGTAAAAATAAGCCATATGGGACCCATTCGCCTCTTTGGTTGAATGAGTCCCATCCACATGGGACCCATTCGCCACTTTGGGTGAATGAGTCCCATCCACATGGGACCGATTCACCACAAATGGCAAATGAGTCCCATTTTTCCTATTTTTTGGGTTTTTAGTGAGAAAAATTGGTTTTAAGTTCAAATTTCTTCTATGTCAACCTTTGGGATCAAATAAATGGTCGTTTTAGTGCATTAGCTATATAAAAAAGCTTTCAAATCATTATTTCATCAAACATTCATGATATCAAGTCAAGCAAGTAAGAGTTAAGCATTCTAAGACTTCACAGGATTGTTAAGAGAGCATTCAAAATCATTTTTAAGGAATTAAAGGGAAAATTTCTTCATCAATTGTTGCATCAATTCAAGATCCATCATCATGTCAAGCATATCAAGCATCAAATCATGTTATTTAACTAGTATAGTGATGTAGCATTGAATATACAAGATCAAGCATTATTCTACTCCTATTGTCAAGATCAAGATGTACATCCTTCATGGCCATTTCATATTGAGTTACAGATTTACAAGAAATCATTTACAATGGACCATTCAAGGTAGAATTGTTCATGTTTCATGTCCTTCATTATTTCATTATTTGGTTTAATTTCCTAAAATGGGTTTGACCAAAGGAAAACCCCTATTCCCTAGCAATCAACACTTTCTCTTTCTTTATGTAATTGCAAATCTAGGTGCTTTGGAGACTTGATGGATCATTGAAGACTGGGATACAATCTTGGAGAAAGTTGTTGGAATTGTCTCCTCATTTGTAAGGTTGTAATCTTCACTAAAAAGTCATCTACAACCCCAAAATTAGAGTTTTAGATTTAGAAACCTAGAGAAGCAGATTGAGTAGACTAAGAAGAACATATTCAAAATTTGAATTCTCAAAAAGGAAAAATGAGACTAGTTCACCACAAGTGGTGAATGAGTCCCACTATAGGTGTTTTCCAGAGATTTTTGCATATTTAGATACCCTTTTGCCTGAAACTCACTCTTGTGCAGAAATCTAGATCTAGGATTCCTTCCCCTAGAATGGAAAATGAGTTTCACTAGATCAAAAAGTCAAAATTTATAGCATTTCAAAGTTCCTTCTAGTCATCTTTAGATTTCCACATGCACATATTTCATTCCATAGCTTGTTATTTTGTTTTATATGCATTTCTATGAATTTTGGTTCAAGTTTGCATCATATTAGGGTTTTGCATTCCATTGTCATTTCCAAGTCTTAACTTGGTGGTGAGCCCTTCATTAGTATATATTTAGCCCCTATGATAGTACCTTAGAAGAGCTCTTTCTTCCATTATCATCATTTGATTGAGGTCTCAAGGACATCCTTGAATGTGTAGCATAGAAAGCTTGTTGCCTTAGGTCCTAAACCAAAGAGCGGAAAAAATTCTATGGAATTTTTTGGTGAACATGCATTTAGAATACCTTCTTCACTGATTTGGAGTCCATCATCATCCTATATCTAGCTTGCATTGACCTTGTATTAGGGTTTTTGTATGTTAATTAGCATCTAGGGTTTCCAAAATTTTGCATTAGTGAAAATGCATATAGGTTGCATATTTGCATCTCAAATCATCTGAAAACTGCATTTTCACTTAGGTTACAAATCATACAACATAAAAAACATAAAAATCAATTGAAAATTTCTGAAATTTTGAAAAAAAATCCTTACTGGGACTCTTTCGCCACCTTGGGTGAATCAGTCCCATGCCCATCTAAAACTACCTTTTACAGCATTAAAAACCTTTTTTCTTCCATTGGTTAGCTTATTCAATTGGTAGAGTTTTTGCTACATGCATTTCACTAAATCTAGCTTAAATTGGTCTATTTCATGCATTGCTTAATTCTAAATTTTCAGTTGCAACATTTCATTTTTAGATCATTGTATAGTGTAATCAATAAATTACCTTGTTTGAAAATTGAAAATTGCATTTCATTTTAAGTCTTTACATTGCATTTTGAGTTTGCATAGATTATTGTTTGAAAATGTTAGTTTCGGTCTTTTCAAAGTTTGCAAAGATAAAGTTAGTCAATAAACATGTTAGTCATTCATTCAATCCATTCCCTAGTTATGAGAGTCTCTTAGTACAAGAGGGTGGGAATATTAACACTTTCCTTAAACCTACACCCCCTCTTATCTATCCTATTTGTGTGAATGATGTGATAGAAGAAGATATAAGCATGGACATACATGATAATCATAGTTGTTCTTCTCTCGATATCACTCCTTTTAGTGACGAAGGTATCTTGGAAAAAGAAGTAATCGTTGAGAATCATGAAGGTCTTGTTTTCCCTTCTCCTCATTCCCCTTGGGAAGATAGTATACCAATAGAAGATGAATTCATTGCCACCATTTTACTTAGTTTACATTCCTCTCCCAACACTTCGCTTACTTGTGAGAATGCTACAATCATAAACGACCACGAAAATGACATTTGTGAGGAGGAAATGTTAGTGTTAAGAGATCTAATAATTGAGAGCTTTGATAATCCTACTTCTCCCACTTGGGAAGACATTATAGAGCATAATGGTGTAATTGTATATAACCATGATAATCACATTGTATCTCTCCTAATATCCTTCATAGTAATGAAGACGATAGTTTTGTATTAGAAGATATACTTGAAAGTCATGAAAGTCTCATTTCTCCCTTTCCTAATGCTCCTACCATTTGGCAAGATCTATTTTAACGAAAAGATCAAATCATTGGCAAGTATGATTCTCCTTCTCTTGATGCCTCCCCTAGTGTGATGAAGCTACTTTACAAAAGCTAACCATGGAATGTAATGGATATCTTGTTTATTAGTCCCCTAAAATATCTCCTACTAGGGTAGATATTAGGGCACAAGAGAAAAGAGTGAAGTTGGAAAAGGCGCTACACTCCTCATTAGGGATGAATTGTAACATCCCTCTTCGATCAACTGACCTGAAAATGCCTTATTCCTGCTCGTCACACCTTCAAAATCATTCATCTTCACTTCACTTCATCCTCTACACATTCACTTGATCTCTCTTAGCAATTCATCTCATTCTCAAACACATTCTCATTCACTCTAGCATTCTAACAGTTCATTTGAGCATTGCAACAACTTGACACTCCATCAACTCCACATTAAACGTGTGAGGCAGCCATAGAAGTTGTGATCTTGGAGTCTTGTGAGACCTCCCTTCACCATGGTTGTGGCTCTGGTGACTTTGGAAAGTTTGTTGCTTGCATTCCCTTCATTGGCCTTGAGAGCCTTTGTGTGAAGGTGGCGATTCTCCATTCCTTTCCTTTGTGATTCGATAGAGTAGCTTAGTATTTTGTAGTATTCATTGCATTACTTTCTATCTTCTTTATCACATATTCTACTTCATTGCTTTTTGGTTGTCCATGGAGGTGGAAACACCAAAGCAGGGGTATGACTAAGGTAGGCCCCTATACAGCCCAACAATTTTCCCCTCTTGCTTGTGTGTAGGTGAAAATGTGTGTGGAGATAGCTAGCGAATTAGTGATTTTGTAAGATCATATTTATCACCCTAGCTTTTATTTACTTTCTTTATCATCTCCATCCTTACTCTTCATACTTCATCATTCTATTTACTTTGTTAAAATAAACTATCTAGACTATTAGTATCTTTTTGGATGTTTCTTCACTATACTTTATGTTTTCTAGCCATATGGATGCTAGTGCTATAGAGAGACGCTAGTGCACCGTGCTATCATCCTAGACCTGCGTTGCAATCCTTGGACAAAGAGCTATCTAAGGTATAGTTTGGACTCCAGAAACTGGCTCATCTAACCTCAAATAGAATCCCAAGTCTATAGAGTGACAAAAATACTACATAATACTCTTAATTCTTGATCCTCATCCCAAAACACCCGTTTAGAGCGAGGTAAGTTATGGCAGCCTTTCGCTCTCAGCTCTCTATGACCTTGATTCTTGATGTCGTTGGTCCCCTCTCTTAATTTTTTGGTGAATCTAATGTGAAGAAAATATTTTCATTCATTCGTGTTGAGACTTTTTCCTAGCGACTGATGGTTGTTGTAACCCTGAGTGTTGTGAAGGCTTATGAGCATCACAACCCAGTCCACAAGTTTCGGGTATGTTGTTAGAAGAAGCATGCAACACTTACTGATGGAGAAGATGAAGGTCACTTCTAGTTTCTCCTCGATTTTTTCTATTCGTATAGCTACTGAATGTACCACTAGTTTTCCCATGAATTATGTTGATGTGATGGGTTTTACAGAAGAAAACACTTGTGAGCCTACTCCTCCAACATCTCGTTTGCCTTCATTTGTAGACAAGGATGTGTTGTGCATATTCTCATGGAAAAATTTATCGCATTGGATAATAAATTGTTATATATTGTATATCATTTGGAAAAACAACTAAGCATGCCAAGACCCGTTAAGCTTATTAGAAAGGTGAGACATTTTTTAGGGAAAGATCGAATAGGCCTAGAATTCCTATGCAGCCTGGCTGATATAATTAAAGCTTATATCCCTTTGTATAGGCCTAGATTAGGTACCACCCGAGGATAATTTATTGATGCCTATGAAAGATAGATAGGTGGTTCGATGCCAACTATGTCTGTGTGCATGGCTGAAATAGGGCACTTGATTAGTGTCTCTTTTGCTTCCCAAAGGCCTGCCGCCCTTTAGGTGAGTAAAACCCCACTTGGGTTTAGTATTGAACCCATCCTATTGCCCTTGGTGGTGGAGGCTCTTGGGGAATGAGTGGTGGTGGCTTTCGTAACAAAGGTGGTACTGGTGAAGGAGGCTTTGGTGGAGACCATGGTGGTGGTTCCGGTAATGGAGGTGGATCTAGTGGGGGCCATAGTAGTGGCTCCAAAGGCAGCTCCAAAGGGGGTTCTAGTGGTGGTGGATCTAAAGGTTCCACTATTCCTCTATCATCTTCTGACCCTATTTTAAATGCCCTTCTTAAAACATGGGTCAAATACAAAACTAGTTGGCAAGCCTTTCCCTGCCCTTTGCCCAACCTATCTTTTAGCCTTTCTTCCAACATAGCCCACTGCCAGTAGCAATCTTGAGTACTCCCTTCCCACAAGGAATGGAGATTCCTAAATTTGAGAAGTATGCCAACAAAGGTGACCCACAAACACATGTTTCCACCTTTAATGCCATGTGTACAGACTTTTTCCATCATGACGTGTTAATGGAAAAATTATTTCCATGATCTCTCAAGGACACAACACTCAAATGATACTATTCCTTGCATGATAATTCTATATTTTCATTTGATCGAATTGTAAATCAATTTCTCTGATAGTTCCAAGCTAACATCGAACCAAAGATGGCATTTTCAGACCTCATCTAATGTAAGTAGGGGGAGAATGAGATGATAACTAATTTCATAGCATGATATCAAGCACTCTTTTCAAAAATCTTGTACCCACTACCCGATTATGATGTGTAGAAGGTGTTCATAGGAAACTTGTAGAGACCTTGGCAAGATAAGTTTTCCATCATGAAATACCCTTCTTTTGCACATTTGTGTGTTGTGTTATGAGAATATTAGCAGATGGTAGTTCAGTTTGGGGAACCCTCCTAGTGCTCCCATTTAGAAGGAAAATCTATTTTATCTATCTTACGAAAAGGTAAGGCTATTGTGAATGTATTCACCACTACGAATGATAATGGCCTCAGATGCAACAAAAAGTTTACAAAGTTAGCAAAATCTTATTTTTCCATCTTGTAGAAGTTGTTGAAGGATAAGATCATAACCTTGAAAAACCCTTGACCTCTCATGGAACCTTATCTTGATTGGTATGATTAAAATGCCTTATGTCAATACCATTGAGTCAATGGACATGATATTGAAATTTAATGCACCTATGTCATGAGATATAGGATCGCATCAATGATGGTACTATTCATCTCTATGGAATAAAAAAAATATGAATAATTGATGGTGAAAGTCAATAGTGAGTTGTAGATATACACAGACTTATTTTTGTCTCTCTGCTAACTTAATTATTGACCCCTCTGATTCTTCTATGAAACCCTTGATGTATGTTAATATGGTCATGGTTACTCGTTCCCCACAACCTGCAATTGGTTCACCGAACGTGATGTGCACCAGTACAAATGGGCTCATTTCCAGAATAGGATGTACATTTCCAAAAAGGCTCACTGCCATAGAAAGAAAACAAGAATATAGAAGAAGAAAGTTATAAAGAGAAAACACTTCTCAATGCAACAAGGAGCCCACCACAATCACTCACACACTTTCATGGTCTCACATGAAATATTTTGGATGCCTTCAACTCACTACGTTCCAGAACCCTAACGTGAAGTTTGCACTGCTCTGCTCAATTTCACATCACTTGGAACAATATTGCATATATTTTTTTTCTTACTCTTTCCACACCCTCTTTGAATCAACACCATACATATTTATATCAAGTTCAACCTTAAAAAAATTCTCCAATATCCGCCTATAGAATAGTCTAGATAACTAAGAGGGGAGGTGAATTAGTTATTATAAAATAATTTTCTTGGCTTTAATTAATCCAAAGAAAACTTAAGTCAATTAGATAATAATCTAACATATATGAATATGAAAGCACATAACAATACTATTCACAAATAACACCATAATTTATGTCGAAACCCAAGAAGGGAAAAACTATGGAGAATGTTAATTCTCAATTATAAAACACTAATTAAGGTGACACAAGTTAAGGTGATTTTTACAAAGGGCTCACTATTAGTGAGCTAATTTCCTGGCTATTATCGCCAAAGATAAAAATCCTCATTTCCAAAAGAGAAAGGCTCATTGCCTATAGTAAAAGGGGTCACTTCCAATAGAAAATGGCTCACTACTTAAAGAATGATGAAAGGGAATCCACCACTAAAATAACTATCGCCAACAATGACACCGGATAGAATCTTACTATCTGCTACCTCCAATCATATACTTTCACATGCTTCACAATGTATGGATTTTTGCATTCATCACACTTGCTTTCATCGAACAAAATCAACTTTTACAGGTTATACCATTCTATGCTTCCATAAAATCCTAAGTCGGCTAAGCAAAATGTCTTCATAATTTCCTAAGTCGGCCAAACATAATTTGAATTAGGTCAGAAAAAAACATTCATGTGGTGGAGAGGAATGAAATGTGGACCAATTAGAACCTCCTTGCTCAAATCAACACGCTACCATGATATCCAGAAATAGAATATACATGTTACAATGCAAACAATGTTTTGGGGCACATTAACAATCTTCTAGATTGGTCTAGAACCACAAGAGTGTGTCTCATCATGTCACAAAATGAATGGGACTAGGACAAGCATGACCAAAGATAGATCATCATAGCACAACAACTAGAGCATGCCAATCTAAATCACTAAAGCATTAGAATCAATCAACTAAGATATGTTGACATCAATGACAACCATTAATGGCAACAATAAATAGCATCACATTCCAACAATCTCCCCTTTTGTCACTAATGGAAACATCCATCAACAACAAACCAAAAAACTCAAATATCAACATCTTCTTGTCTTCTTTTCTTCTCCCCCTTTGACATCAAGAACAAAGGGAAAAAACTCCCCTTGAAAAACATACTTCGTCCCCCCCACTACTGTATTTGACTCCAATTTCCGATAAAAGTTTGTTGAAATATCGAACACCTCTTGTCAGAATATCGACGAATCACTAAAATAATTTTTGTCAATAACTTTTCATCATTTTCCTAACTAGCTTTTTAACGTTGAAATCACGACTCAGCTTCATCGGTTGCTGCCACGAAAAATGGAAGTGATGTTCGTTGGAATATCGATGAAAATTTCATCAATCGAACAACACACAATAGACATAACACAAGTGGCATGCTGTTTCCAATGCATCAAAACAACAACAAATGTTCATCAAAATTGTGATGTAGTAGGCAAGTCATTATGATGAAAGTTTAGTTGGACGTATTGCAAATATCGGTGATCAAAATTTCCTGAGAAGATATATCAAGAGGATTGGCCTATGGTCTTAGTGATTTTGTTTCATCGGTGAGATGCTCATCTTGTCTCATCGATGAAGCACGAGGGAAGCATATTGGCAAGAAATATACCATCAGAGTAAGTTTTGAATGTCTACCCGACATGCTATGTCACGCCAATAAGATTACATCGGCAAGAGTCTTGGCGACATACTTGAGATCAAAAGAACAAAAATAGAATTTTTTCAACATTACGATGAAATGGGAGGCCATTACGACCAATGTTTCGTTGAACGTATTACAAATTTTTCAAATGCTTTTGGAGGTTCATCAGTTTCTTATGTCGAAAGTTCGACGAAACAATGCAATTTTTTTTTTAAATATTCATTCAAATGTAGGAATATCTATTAAAGATCAAGAATGCTACAACAATCAAAATTGCCTGAGAAGATATATTAGGACTTTCCTGTGGTCTTAGTGATGAAGTTTCATCGGCGAGATACCCATCTTGTCTTATCTATGAAGAACGAGGAAAGCATATCAGCAAGACATATACCATCGGAGTAAGTTCTAAATGTCTACCTAACCTGCTATGTCATGCTGATAAGATTACATCGATAGGCGTCTTGGTGACATACTTGAGATCAAAAGAATAATCATTAAGGAGACTCACCACGTCTAGGAAACTGCAAAATATCCTAGCAATATATGACCTCTTGCCAATGAAGATACAAATGGTTTGAAACAATTATCAGGGTGACTCTGGCTAATTTTTATGTATAAGACATTTCTGAAAGGATGTGTCCTTTCAAACATTTGATGTATAAGTATCCATTTTTTGATATCAAAAGGAGAGAGGTGAATAGGAAAAAAAAATATTGTAGATAGTTTTTTTTTTGTAATGATGTTTTCATCAAAAAGACTTAAATGTTTAAATGTTGGCTTTTTTTTTCTTCTGATTGTTAAACACTGCAAGGGGCAACACCCTATATTGATTTTGAAAGAGAGTACATGAGTTTCATCCAAAAATTACTGGGAGGCCTTTTTTGTAATACTGACCAACCCAGAGCACCTACCTACCCAAACCATGCATTACAACCAAAATTTCTAGGAGGCCTTTTCTATAGGAGTGGCCAACCCAGAGAAACTACCTACTTAGAGATAGAAAAACTAGAGACCTATAATTACATATACAACATCCATGACTGACTCCAAAAAACCATATGCTATTACTATTTCAACATTCTTTGCTACAGAAAGGAATTGTGCTTTCAAAATACCACAACTACAGAGTAGAGAACCATTCCAACCAACTATTGCTTAGGAATAATCATCCCCAGACTCACACCTTTTCATATACGCCTTGTAGCTAGCAATCACTAGGCAATCTACACCACACTTCTTATGCATTGGGATTTTTTCCTTTTCCTTTGGGTCTCATTGATAATCAGCTAGCCATTCTTCTCCTTATCCTAGGTCCCAGTCATCATCGTCACCTGCAACTATCTCCTCCTCCAAACCCTCATTTGCAATGTACCTCGTCGCCTAGCCATGAGGAATATTGGTGGTCAAATTCATTGCCTTGAGGAGAAAAAAGACATTTTTGTTCCCCTCATCCCATAATTTCTCAAATTCCTCTAGGTCAATAGTGTTAATCAAGGGAAACTTCATCACCTCTCAGCCTCTCATGCGCAACATGTAGTAATTCTATGACATAGGAATTTTCCTATTGTCATCCACATTATCCAGTGCTATGTCTATGTCACCCAGCCAAGCATGCACAAAGAACATCTGGGTCAATTTTTTGCTTATTGCTTTTGAAACTCCCATGTGCAGGAGGACTACAAGAAACATTGCCAAGATTTATGTGTTTCCTCTAGCTCTATGGTAGGCTTTCAGGAACTCTGGCCCAAGCACCTTTTTAGTTGCCTAGAGAATGAGAGGATGAGAGGATTGCAACAATCCTTGGAGCTGCTTGTCTGTTATCTCCCCTTTGTAAGCCTGCATCTGCCTATCCATGTCCAATGCCAGTGGCGTCTCCATTCCTCTCAGCTCACACCTCACCTTCCAAATGTGTCTATCTTTGGCTTGCTTGAGATGTGGTTGTGCTAAAATAAAACCAACTCTATCCTTTGTAAACAAAGGCCATATTACCTCATGAAGTCTAATGTACCGAACAAGGCCTTCATGTGTGTGAAGCTTTCACTTCTCTCATTGATGGTACACATCCCCAAGGATGATTATTAATGCATCCTCCAGCTTTTTGCAAGGAGATCTTTTTGCCTTGATTTAATCTTGTATTATGAGTTCTTGATATCGACCCCTGTCTTGTCAAGAATGATGTGAAGAGATGGCCTTTATTGCCATGTGTTATTTGATCACCGCTGCTACATAGGCCGATGCCGGAAACTTTCCTTATGCTTGACCACGTAATTGTCTGACCTGTTGGTTTCAGTGGCCAATTTTTCTAGCTCATTTTCTCTAGTGTTTCCTTCCCTGTAGATGTGACTAACTTTGAAGGCTACGATCCCATATGATAGTCCTTTGATCTGCTGCAGAAAATGGTTAAGTTTCTAGTTAGGGGTGGAGCCCTTGCGTATTGCATTGATAGTTATCATTGAGTCTCCCTCCAAGTGGAGTTGGCTAGACCCCAGTTCTTGACCTAGCTGAAGGCCAAACTAGGTCCTCTCTCCTATATTAAATTAAGGAAAACATTATTGTAAACAAAATATGCATAGAAGAATATGAATGTAAAGGAAAATGGATATTAGCAAAACATAAATGTAAATAAAAGTAGTGTGAGCAGAAAATCATACCCAATTAACATTAAGTTATATTGACCTTGTACTCATTTCCATTGTCAATCTTGAAGGTTACTTTGATGCCTTTTGCAGAAACTCTCTGGCCACAAGGCAAGAGAAGGCGGGAAAACCAAGTGTATATTGATGACTTCCTGACAATAAAAAAGAAACAAGAAACCAATCAACCCTATTAGAACAAAATAATCCTATGAATTGATTATTCTTGCTTGGTTTGATATTTTTGTATTCCACTCTTCATGGTATTGAATTAACAATGCAAAACACATTTGTGTGTGTAGGTTTGTATTACTCAAAATATCATTTCACTACCTAAGGAAAAATACCAAAGTGATGTTTTAAATTTCAATCTTCACATAGGCTCCCTTATTGCTACACATGGATATACAAGCATTATTCGAGCTCTAAACTAATCAAACATTAAGGATTTAATTAGCTATAAGATGGAAAGTTGTTGTTTAGACATAATCCATCATCTTTTACATATTTTTAGTCACTCCTATAGAAATATAAACTTTAGCTTAACACCAGATATAATCCTTTGATAATCCATCCAAATGATGAAATGATGCCCTGACAAGTATTGCTGGAACTTTATTATAACATGCATACCCAAAATTTCCTTATCATTAATACTCAAAGTTTCTCTCTTTTAGTCATTTTCTTGCTTTACTACTAGACCTTTATTATAACATGCATAGCCAAAATTTCCTTATCATTAATACTCAGAGAAAATCTCTTTCAGTAATTTTCCTGCTTTCAAAAATAATAAGCCATTCAGTTTGCATAATAACTGCCCCTATACTTGTTTAGGGTATGTAATCCTATTTAAGAAGTGGTGCTTGTTTGCATGGCTAATGGTAATATGATAAAACAGTGACAAAAGGAATTGTTAGTGGTTGGAAACTATTGTACTCATGTTGACAAAGATGTTTCAAAGTTTATGATAAGGTATAGAAGGAAGTGTATGTTGTTTTTAATTATTTAGATATGGTGAATCTAATATGCATGAATGATGACTTGACTACAAAAAAGACAATAAGTTGGAATGGACAGAGTTGTGAAGTAGATGATTGATTGTTTCTTTCGAAACATCATCAACTTTTTGTCTTGAAGGTCTAATAATTGGTTATAGTGAGAAGGTATAGATGGTTGTTAATGTGCCTTGGTGATTTGGTATAAGTGTTTGATTATTTTTCCTTGAAGGGATACAATTGCAATGCAGATTGATATGATGTAAATTAGGGGATGTGAATGGTTCTCTAATCAGGTTTTTGATGCAATGGCATACAAAAGGAACAAGGTTGAGAGAACAAATGCAAGAAAATATATCATAGAGCAGAAGTCATGAAGCATGAAGTTTTTTGTGGAAGGACTTGTGCCATGAAATTTTTGTGGACAAAATTGGAGGCATGAACCATATGAGGACATGAGTGTTAGGTTTTACATGATAAATTTCAAGACATGGAAAGTGATCATAGATATGAATTTGTAAACAATCCAAAAGACTATCCTATTCCCTTAGCAAAGGTTATGACTGTGATGTATTTTCAATGGTCTTACGTACTGTGAGTCTCTAATGGATTGGTAGAGTATGGTTTATCCAGGTTCATAGGTATTTATGAAATATGTTTACCATTAGTAATGTATTAATGACTATTATCCTTTTTGTCAAGACAAAGATTAATTACTAAGATTGAAGCATTATGATAGCGTGCTAGTTATGGTTGTGGCTTAACAAGGGTAGATTTTGGTAAGGAAGACAGTAAGTTGAATGAATGTAAGTAGAGAAATTTTTGCATACCCGCAGATGGTACAAAATTTCATGGTTAAGTGGAAGCCTCCCATCAACAACAAGATCCAAATATTCATGTATCTATCTCAATCGAGCCTCTAAACCCTTCAGAGCTATCAATTTTTCCACTAACCTGTTAAGCACAAAAGTAAAATTTTAGAGTTATGTCACCACTAAAAACAAAAGAAACAGAGCTTTGAAACCAAATCCACACACAACACAATGTGATATTCATACAAAGCCATACAAACAAACTAAACTCAGATCATTGGAATGGAAACAACTTCAAATTATGATGCAGAGCATGGATTCACTTTACTCAACTAGAGGCACATTTCACAATAATGGGTTCTTCATCTAAAACATCTGTACGAGGTTCAAATAGTAAAGATATTGATGAAATATAGCATAATTAAAAATATACTTGGATGCAGAGCATTACCTTATTGAGCTTCTCTTTGTTTCAAGAATAGTTTAATATTCTCTCAATTCCCCATACCTGATCATAGAACATTAATCATTCATTGATCCATTAATAACATATAAAATTCATTTATTAACATATAACATTCATTCATTAACATATTCACATTCATTCATTAATATATAACATTCATTCTTTCATTTTTGCATATTATCAAAAATATGGTTGTCATAATATGATTACAATCACTTTTTTTTTTGTTTCTTTTTCAAAGCTAAAAAAAGTTGAAGTGGAGTATCATTTTCTAAATCATTTTTCCCCCCTTCAGTTGTTCTACCCTCTGCTTGTGATCTTAATGTACGCCTAGTCGTCTACTCACGACGTGGACACCACTGCAAGGGGGGTCTATTGCAATAACAAAGAAATTTTAAATTGATATGTTTTATTATTATTGAACATTACAAGTATTTCATTAATTAAAAGAACATTAGTGTGGTTCTCTTTGCCTGATGGGGCCACATCATGTTCTTGATCTTCTCTAGCCTAATCATGCTCAACATGTTGATCACTTTCTACATGCTCTAAAGTTGAAACACAAAAGGTTACATTAATTAATACACCAATTGCAATTAAAGATGTTTAATTGTATTAATCCATACTACATTTTTTATAGCACATGAATACTTCTAGTACTGGGATGCACACCATGACCTTCATCTATAGGTTGTGCTCCACCCTCACCAGGATGCATTCCAATGTCATGAGCGGTATTATCTTTGTTTATCTGTTTAAAATAAATAGGCACATAATTACTTTATGGTGGAAATTAATATTGAATATATTGCACAAGTATTCAATTTTAAATAAAATTATTGAGTTTATTTACCTACGTTTCAGATGCAGTGGAAGATTATGTTTGCCCAGTCAAGACTCTTAGGCATTCAGCCATGGCTCCATAGCCTTGCTAGAAGGAAATCTTCAGGTCCTCTTCTGTGGGAATTTTTTTGAATTTAGAGCCCTACATTTTTGCATAAGATCATGAATTTTGCTTCTATGGTGTTATAAAACCAAAATTTTTTGTAATTTATTATTTGGATGCAATATTTCATTTATTGATACTTACAATTTGTGGGGCTAATTTCATATAACCACCAAAGCCAAGTTTGTGTTGCCTATGTTTTTCTAGTCTTTCCTTTGTTTCCTTCAATGTGTCAGGTAGCCTATGAAAAGTTTGAAATACGTTAGATTATGTAAAAAGAAAGAGTTATCAGTATATAATTACATTGTTGATAATATCACATACCTTCCCTTTCCCGATGGTGTCTTTCCTTTTTCCTTTTCAGCCTTCTCCTTTCCATCTAACACTAGGTCCTTCCAGTCCCTCTCTAAAATCATGGGGGGACGATCGTACTTTTTTCTTCTTCTGTAAATGTGACCTATATTGGTCCCTCACATACTTTAGATAGGTACCATCTTTTTTAAGGACCTTGGTTTGGTTGAATGTTTTATCATCGAATAGCACAACTAAACAGTTAATGAGCTCATCTTTTAAATCTTTATTTTTCGCATTCCACTATGTACATACGGTGGGCCCGAAGAGCTCCAATGGAATATCACTTAAATGTTTATAAAAAACATCATCTCCTAAAAAATGATTATGGGATCATTAGTCTAAAAAGAGTGATCAATAAGTAAATTTCAATTGGATTATATATAATAATAATTAAAACATTTTAAAGTACTTGGGGCCTTCTCTATCCTTAAAGTCCATGTGTTTACGAAATTTTCTTCTAATATTTTCAACTCTAGTTGATCTCCCTCTTTTAGACCTACTACATGTCTCACTTTCCTCTTCTCTTCTTGAATTTCCCTCACTTAAGGAAGACATATCTGACAAATACCTATTTGGTGGTACCTGCACTCATAATGATTTTGGATGAAGTTCTTTCATGGTGTGTGATCCCAAGGTGACATTATGATTAATCTATCATTTCATCGCTAGAATTTGACAGGTTATAAGGTAATCAAGTCTTGATAGATTGCAAGTTATTGTTACTACCATCCAGATGTGTCCATCATAAATCAAATCTACTTAACGTTTTAACTCCCAAACTTTGTAACAAGTGCTAAATGTGACTACGGTCCACCAATTACACAACCAAGGCCTCAAATGTATTCTCTAATTGTAATCAAATGACTTTTTATCTTCATTCAACATCTTCAAATAGTGAAATTTAGTGCTCATAGTCATTTGAAACAACAACATTATGATTATGTATTATGGTAGGATTTGATAACTTAAAAGAATTGGCTACCCAACAAACTTAATGTTAAAGAAACTTTTTCAGTTTAAGAGGTTAGCACTTTCTTTCATCTTTGCATATTGGTTTGATGCTTCAAACAATGCATTTCTTATCCCATTTATATCATATTATATTACCATCCCATTGAATTTTTTTCAATTGTTGGAGGATTTAATACCAAAATTTCATATCAAATACCATGTTCTTGAAGCAATTTTATGTGTCTTTACTATTTTTATTGTTTTCTATGTTTTAACTATTTTGTGGGACCAAATGATGCTATCGAGTGACATCATGGGAACTTCCAAAAATATCATAGGAAAAATCTGTCAAACAAATTTATTTGACCTCTTCCTCATCAAACTTAATATCTTGAGCCCACCTCACAAGAGGCCTTAACAATTCAGATTTGAAAGCAGGCTAACCCACTTGAATTTAAGTGTCAAGATCAAACAATGGTGCACAAATATTTCCAACTAGATAGCACAACATTTATAGATTCTACAAGAAGCTATCTTTTCAAAGAACCTATATCTAAATTAAATGCCCACTCATTCAACAAAATTTTTCAAACAGTGAGGGAGATGGAAACAAAGCTTGATGAGCTTCAAAAGAAAACATAAAATAAAGACCTCATAAAGAACATGGAAAGTAAAGAACAATTGCTTATCTCCAAGCTAGCTATTCTCTCCTAAAGAGAGAAAAATCACTTTGTGGATGATGATCTAGGGAAAAATGAGTTAAGGCTGGGGAATCATGCCAGAATAAGCAAATCCTAAGGCAATTAAATGAGATCCTACTAGTCCTCATCCCCAAACATTCCTAAGTGAATATCTGGTTCATTTTTGGCTAATTACACTCTGTAATATAGTCTATAATATAATATCTAAAATCGTGGCCAGAAGAGTTTGTCCCTTGCTATCCAAAGTTCAAACTAATATGCCTTAACTCAATTTACTTTCATCCTAGAAAGACAAATTATGGACAGTATTATGTGTCCTGGAACTTCTTCACTCGACACATACACATCATAGGCTTTGAATGTTCATCATACATAGAGCAAATTCTACTACTCCATTCACACTTATGATACATCACCTATTGCAGGGATTGTCAATATGTTTATTCACGACTTCTCTTGCTTTGTAACTCACATTTGTTTTGAAGTGCTAAATCACTATTTTGTGGGAGAAAACAATCAAATATAGGTATTGTCATGTTTTTCCTGTGTAAGGGTTTGAGGGCTAAAAAGAAATGGCATCCACCAATCCACCCACTATCTCAGAATTGTAACTCAGTGGATTGGTGTGCAACATGGTATGATAGAGGTTCATTACATTTAGGGGTCTGTTAAAGAAAGAAACTTGGCATTGAATTGATGCCCTAGGGCTGACAAGGGCAATTTTCTTGTGAATTTTTGGTTGTTAAGTTAGGGTTTAACAATTTGATGGATATCTTGGTAGAGTCATGATGACACTATTTGATGGTCCAATCTCTACTTCAAAACACAAATATCTCTAACAAATCTAAGAGCTATAATGGGATGGCATTAAGGGAACCTTCATATGAAGGACCTTTGACTTAAGTTCTTCATTTGAAGGTCCTTCATGCAAAGATTCCTTTTATAAAACATTTTTGACATGAAATATTTAAAATAAAAAATACCTTCATTTGAAAGTCTTGAAATGGATAGATAGGGGGAGAGAGAGAGAGAGAGAGAGAGAGAGCATGAAAGAGAGAAATATAAGAGATACAATGGAAAAGAGAGGGAGGGAAAAGAGAAACTAAATTTTGATTGGTATCCAAGTACACATAGCAACAGTCTTCTCTTATATAGTTGGACATGATTTAAAGAAATTAGCTAGGAATTATTCATTTAACCTAAGGTTTTATGATAATGCCATCATTGGAAAAGTATGATCAAATTCTTCTATTATGAAGAATTGGTCTATGTTTCTCTAGTAATCACTATAAATGTTTGTAAGGATAAAATGACTAATTGCATCAGGTTGGAGAGAATCAACATTCAGTTCTTCAAAGATTTTATTCCTCTATTCATAATTTTTAAGGGTTTTTTGTGGAGGAGGTTATCACTACCAAGAAGGGAGGAGACCTTTCCTTGCATATGTTTGTGGTGGAGGTATTAAAGAAGAATTGTATGCCTCTATTTCCATTCATTAGATCTAGCTTAGCCTAGTATATATGTGGGCTCCTTTGCCCCTATAAACTTCCATTTGTTTGAGTTTATGTAATTCCATGCTATGTTGAAATACAAGAGGTGGAGGAGGACAAAAGTAAATAATACCTTTTTAGTTGTACCTTCAATTTTTTTCTTATTGTTTTATGTTTTTAGCAACTTTGTGGACATAAGATTTGAGGTAGGTCGTACAACAAAGAATAACATGTTCCCACCAAGAAATTGAACCTCAGAAGTTAGTGGTACTTAATTATGAGTTCTAGATGAGAATTATGACAATGCCAATCTTTTTAGGGGAGGTGGGAGGCATTAAGCTTAACATGGAGGATGTTGGGGGTAACTAGGTGGTCAACTAGCTAGATTGACATGAGCACATGAAGGATCAATAAGAAAAGGAAACTATAAGTTCAAGTTGTGCAAGATGATTGAAAGGAGAGGGACAAACATAAAGATTGGAGGAAAAATAAAGATAAAGTGGTCAACTTCACTACGCTTGTAGAGAGGGCTAAGTCTAAAATTGCTTCAAACTCATGCAATGAAGGCTATGTGTGATGAAATCCTAGACCTCAACCAAGATGTGGGTAGATTATGGGAGTTTTTCTAAGACCTGAGGCTGGTCGATAAAAATGTGAAAGACTAAGCTATTTTATATTTTGTCTTATCTTATACCATTTTACGAGAAGATCTTTGGAAACTAGGCATGAAAATTGTAGGTTAAAGAGAATGGGGGTGCCAAACTTACAGTACTTATTGTCCCTTGGTCATTGATTTTCCCTGAGTTCCCTCAACCTCATCCTCGGCACTGGTATTGACCTTGTTTTCGCTTCTCCAAACTCTTCCTCGGTGCTGGTATTGACCTTTCACTTCTCCAATTTGACGTGCTACAACTTGGTTTCATTAGGTTTTAGAGTATGTTAATTAAATTGAAAATTATGGCACGATTTAGCTAGGTTTTAATATTCTACAATATAGTTAAGTATATATTAGTTATATATTTTACATAATAAATAATATAATTATTCAACTTATTATAATTATATATTATATTCTTTAACAAAATTATTAAATAAAATTAAAATTATTATAATTAATAATTAATAATAAGCATATTTTTATATAATACAAAATATAATTAATAGAATATATATTTAATATAATAGTAATATTAGATTAAATTATATATAATATAATTATATTTATTATTATATAATAGTATATATAGGCTTTTACCTGATATTTTAGAGGATTTTACCATTACACTATAGATGATTTACCATTAAATGGCAGTTTAAACTTGTTTTCCAACGACACAATAGTGGTTTCAAGGCATGAGATTTGTTTGAAGCTCAAATCTCACAATATATGTAGCCTATTAGCTAATACAAAGAGAGATAGAAACTAAAAGGATAGAGAATGGGAGAAAGAGATGAACTTAGATAGATAGGGAGCAAGAGAGAGAGAGAGCATGAGAGAGAGAAATATAAGAGATACAAAGGAAAAGAGAGAGGGAAAAGAGAAACTTTGTATGGTTGTTTCATGTCAAAAATCCAAGGATGGAATGTGTCCTTGGGGATTTATGCTCAAGGTAGCATTCCATTTGATTAAAGATATGATAATTCTCCTTTATGACCTCTTCAATGTACCCATTGCACACTTAATGAGACAAAGATAAATATAGGGAAGAAAAAATAGAGAGGGAGATAATGAGTAACATACAAATAGAAAGGGAGACAAAGAGATAGAGAGAGGTAGAGAGATAAAGAGATAAGGATGAATAGATAGAGATATAGGGAGGGTGATTGATATATCTCTCCCTATCGCTCTATATCTCTCTATATCTCCCACTATCTATGTCACTCCCTCTTCCCCCCTCTATCTATTGAGCTATCTCTCCCTCTCCCCCCTTTCTCTCTCATTCACTCAATCTCTCCCTCCATCTATCCTACTCTATATCTCTATCTCTATTTCTCTTTTTATCTCCCTCTCACTCATCTCTCTATCTCTTTCTATTCATATCTTTCTCTACCTCTATCACAATCTCTCTATCTATTTCACCACCCCCCTCTATCTCTCTATATCACTCCCTTTCTATGTCTCTCCCTCTCCCTCTATATATATTGAGGTATCTCTCCCTCTCTCCCCTATCTTCTTCTCTCTCCCTTTCTACATATCGCTCTACCTCTCCCCCTCTTCTTTCTCTCCCTTTTCTACCTATCTATCTCCCTCTATTCTCTCTCTTCCTCTTCAAACTATCTCTCCCTCTATTCTCTCTCTTCCTCTTTAACCTATCTCTCCCTCTCTTCCCCTCTTCTCTATCTCTCCTCCTCTACCTATCTATATCCCTTTCTCTCCCTCCCCTCTCTATCTCCCCCTCTCTATCTCTCACCATCTCTCCCTCCCTATCCCCCCTATCCATCAAATCTTTATCTCCACCTCTCTTCCTTTCTCTTCCCATATATCTCCATCTATCTTTCTCTTCCCATATATCTCTATCTCTCTCTCTCTTGCTCTCCCCATATATTAACTAAGAAGCCATGCAAGCATGCAATAGTATATGTTGATAAGACTATAATAGTGTTTTATTAAACTATAAGTAACACTTATCTTTCTAATGTCGAGCCTTCTTAAAAAATAGTGTTTTATTAAACTATAAGTAGATTATTGTCACCACTCTTCATTCCACACGAAATGCCAAATGTAGCAATTGTTTTGTTGCTTTTGTCAAGTTTCATTAACCAAGCTATTTAGTGGGTTGAATACAGTTGTGTTATGAACCTTGGTCACTTTAAAATAACTAGAAAATATTAGGGATATCGAGAAGGGGAGAAAACTAAACTCCTTCAAAATAGGGGTAGTTGTGGGTTTGTTGGTTTTCTTTGTATAATGTATACTTAGTTCCTCTAGGATAAATAAGTCACTGTAGAAATGAAAGATCTTTGATTATCTACCTAATATTGTTTTGTGTTTTTGAAATGGAAGAGTTCTACAACTCTATAGAAATTGCTATATGCTAATGGTCAAATTATTAGACTATTTAGATCATTTTCTTAGTTGTGTATCCTAACTAATATAGAGTAAGCTTTTTCACTTTAATTGACTACTACGTAATAGTTTATGTGTTGAAAGAATTGTTTCCATTATTTGTAGTTTTTACATTGGAATACAAATCATATTTAATTTCATGCCAATATATTTCTTTCATAAAGATATTTGTTTGATTTTTCCTTGCTATTTGGCTATGTGCAGGATCATCATGGAAAAAATAGGCCCTTAAGTGGCAAAAAAAAAAAAAATAGAGTTAGGAAACTTGATGTAAAAATTTGAGTAAGTTATCTATATTATTTCAAAATATGTAACAATAGAATCTGTAGCAAATTGAATGTAGTTTCTAAACTACTAGGTTTGTTTAAAAAAGGAAATCTATTTGGTGAAAATTTGAAATTTCAATGCGTTAGTACTTAAATTTTAGGGAAAAATAAAGTAGGTGTCTATCGACCACCCTAACCACAATAAAATGATAATATTTTTTTATAATATTTTAGATATAAGTAGAGGACTCATGTCCCGATGTGATGCATATTTTTTTGTAATTTTTCCAAGTAAATAATTAATTATGAAATTTTATTACAAATTTTAAAAATATAAAAAACTTGTATGTTTGACCACCTTAACTTGGTCAAAACTTCATGAAATTCAAATTTTCTTTTTTTAATCATATAGTATGCAAAGTATAGAATGTGATGCATGTTTTGGATTCAAAAAATGTGATACGGTTTGAAAGATATAGATGTTTTTCAATCAGACTATCAATCAGGACTTTAGTCATAATTTGAATAGAAAATGAATAATAATTACTTATTAAATTCAAAGTAAAGAATAATTTATATTGGTGGAAATTTTAGAATCTCCTTTAAAAACCCTTTTTGTTTCATTAATTTTGGGTAAGAAAAAATTCATCAGCCACATACCCCTCATATTGCCACTTTTTGGCCCATCATGATCCTTACCCAATTTCATCTTAAAATTTTAAAAAATGTATTCTATAATATAGAATTATTTTCAAAATTGGGACAAAAAGGATTCTAAGAGATATATTTAATCATAAATTTTACAACCTACCTTTAAGAGGCTTCCAACAAGTTTAGAATGACCAATTTAAACAATCCAAACAACTCTCAAAGCCTAACAAACAACAAAAGTCAGATTTCTCAGTTTGACTCCTTGAATCCTTGTAATAGTGCAAACCTAGTTTTTTTCCCAATAACTCAAAACATTCCCAAAACACCACAAAAACCCTTGATGGTTTTAGACACCCATTTTAGAGTTATTAAACATACTTCAAGGGAAAGTACAAGTCCTTTGGACCAAATAACCAATATCACCCTTTCTAAGTTGTGTTGATTAGGCTGATTATGCCTATTTTACAAAGCAACTAGCCTTTACACTTGTCATATGCCCATGAAACCTTGGGGAAGCAATTTTTATGCCTCTGTTGGAATTATAAAATTTTGAAAATTTTATAGTGCTTTTGCACTCGTTGATTTCCTAAAGAAAAGCTTATCTTGAGTATAATCCATCATAGTCACATATGATCACATCATTCTTGACCATTTGATATCATGAAAAAACCTCCAAAATCTAGTATTCAAATAACCCATATTGGCAAGAATTTGTGTAGGTCTCTCTAATTCATAAATAATTATATTCTCATTTTCAGCATATCAGTGAAAGAATAGAAATGTCACACCAATCAGATTACATAAGAAGATACACATCGAGATGAGATGGTCCATGGTCTCACCAATAAAGAGATTCATCAACAAGACAAGTTTCATCAAGGTGAAATGAAAAGGTCATACCAAGCATATAGGTCTCACCGATGAAGTTCCATCGGCAAGAAACATGTCTTGTCTCACTGATCAAAACACAAGTAGTTGTATCAGCTAGAACAATGCCATCGGAGTAAGATCCCTGAGTCAACCTAAGTACATTTTTCTCGCTAATGAAATATCATCGATGAAACACTCATCTTGTCTTGCTGAAAAAACAAAGAAACATACTATTGCCAAGACAAATTCTATTGGAATGAGTTTAAAATGTCCTCTCAACCCAGTATGTCACACGGATAAGATTACTTCGGCAGGAGTCTTGGCTACATACTTGAGATCAAAGGAATAATCATCAGGGAGACTTATAATATCAAGAAAATTATTGAATGTCTTAGCGATACACCATGTCTTGTGAATGAAGACACAAACAGATCAAGATAGTCATTGGGGTGATTCTTGGTGACATTTATATGAATCAAATGGATTGATTATGTGATATCGGTGTAATCTCTCCCTAGCCAAAAGAATGTTTAATGAACGTTAGTCAACCTTGAATAAAAGGATCACCCAAAGTTTGAATTGTCTTGTCGATAGAACATGTGATGTGACAGTGGGTAAATTCAAAGATCAACTACACTTGTGCTTAAGCTAAGAAATTAATGGTGCCACGAAGAATAAGTAATTTCATGAATTGAAGGGAATTGATCGAAGATGTTGTTGTATAATTGGTAGCGGAGGAAGTAAAGGGGCAAAACGAAGGGCTAGGATATTTCTTCAGTTCAAAGATTTCAAGAAAAATACAGTAAGTTCTTTGTACTCTAAATTTTTCAATTTTGAAAAGATAAAATGGAAGCTACCAGCTCAAGAAAATTAAAGGGTAGGAAACATGGGGAAAGTAGTCGTTCTAAAGGAAAAAAATAGAAAATTGAGTCTGAAGTTGAGCTAGAGGGAACTGAGAGAAAATTAAATCAAGATCTTATTGATCAATTACTTGGCTCTAGACCCAAATCTAGACGTTTTGCACATCTTAGGGAAAAAGTAGATAAATTGGATGATAAATGTAAGCACATAAGTGATATTTGGAACCCAATAAGAGGTTATGAGTTGTTCATTTTTCATTATCATTGAAGGAATTGTTTCGAACCAATATGTAATCCATAGAATCTTAACCCAGGGAAGCTTTTTTTCCCTAATGTGTTCATTAATGTAGAATTGGTGAAGTTGTTAGCTATCCATTATATTTCAAAGCTTAAAGCCATCTATGACCCATCCAGGAAACCATTTGTGTATGTATCAGAAGATGCAATAGGTGAGGTTTTCAAATTGGAAGGGGTATGTAATGAAAAAATTGTATGTGAAGAATTAGAGAAGGAATTCTACAGGATGGACACAATTTATAAGGGTTGGAGGCTACCATTACACAGAACTAAATAGGGTGGCAAACTAGTTCTACTAGAAGATAGTGATGGACCCCCATTCAATGTTGAATTATTTGTGCCCTATATGAGATACACCTATTTTTCAGTAGGTCAGGTGTTTGGAATGGAAGTCCCTGAATACATGTCAATTGTGCCCATGGTGATTTCAATAGATATTCAATGTCACAACTCCAGGCCTTTTGACAATGCCTCATATATTTTCAGAGGTCTTGATTAAGGATTGATGGCAATTAAGAATGGAACCCTTGTTTTACATCTTAAGTTTTATTCACTATTAATGCACATAGTGTTTATATTTTGGACAAGAGTTAGGGATGTGGCCTAAGGAACTGTGGGTTTTGCAGTTCGACAAGGAAGGAAAGTTATCGCCTGCTTAGTTATGGATTGCTATATGGGATAGAAAATTTTCTAATTCTTGTTTTGCACATTTTCAGGAATATTCTGTAAAACCATTGTATAAATTCTACAATCATTCGTGTGCCTATTCCTTATATGAAGAAATAAAGAGGTTTCTTAGACCTGAGGATTTTAATGGGCCAATTAATGACAACTGGGGGGATTGGTACTATTTGGAGGATGCTACTATTATTAGAGTGTATGGATTTGAGGATACCCCATTTATTCTGCCCAAAACAATTCCAAATAAGATTTCCTATTTAGAAATTGTCAAGCAAATGGACTTTTCTAGTGTTATGAACTTGAGCTCTTTTGGAAAGAAATATTTTATGCCTAGTACACTATGCTTTGGTGATTTTACTGTGTTGGAAAAGAAAGGATATGATCTGATTCTTGACAAGTTATTGCAATACAACATGAAAAAAGGACCACCAAGAAAGAACTTTGACTTGGAAGGATACATTAATTCTGCTAAACAAAAGATAGACTTTGGAGGGTATAATCATGTACCCTATGAGTTTGATGATATGATCAGGAACTTAGAAGAAGAAGAAGAAGAAAGAGTGGTTGAAGAATATAACCAAGGACTATAGGATACAAAATTGCTATCTTCTAGAGAGGAGGCATCTGGAGATGATATACCACAAAGCCCACCCAAAAAGATTTCTAGATTGAGGACCCAGGACTACAAATTCCCTGCCAGAGAATTGGGTACTGAAGAAAGCATAGACATAGACACAAGAAAAATGGAATACAAATCATTTGTGGTAGATAGTGAATTTGTAAATTCTCTAGAGTTTAGGGCTTTCTTGTATAAACAGAAAGGAAAATAAATAAGAGAAACAGTTGACAATATCACACCAAATAATGAGGAGCAGTTATTAAATGATTTGAAATTGAGTGTGGAAAGAGAGATGGAGGGTATGACCCTTGAGAAAGGAAGGAAAATGTTAGAAGATGCTAGTATTATGATCTTTCTAGGGTTGGATCTCACTTCTGCATTAGTTTTTGACAATTTTATGAAGAATAATAATGCCACACATAAGCTCAGCCCTAACGGGCTGACAAAAGTATATGTAGGCTCTAAATATAATCCAAATGAAGGGTCATTAATGATTTGGGCCTTGTATCCACCTCACAGAAAATCAGTTGTTATTGATACTGAGAAAGCATTTGGGAATGTTATGACTCTAAAGATTGGAGAGGTTGATCCTATGGCAATAGCAGAAATTGGGATAAATATAGAAAAACTAAACAAGGCCCAGATACAAATGTTGATCAAGGAAAAAGAAATGTACAAGACGAACAATGAGAGAATTTTTAGAGAAAATGACTGCCTAAAAGATATGCTTGGAGACTCATGGTGAAATTTCACAAACAAAGGATCAGTGGGAAGGATCAAGTGCTTATTCTCAAGGGAAATATGATGCACTTGTAGCAGTAATTAAAAAGAGACAAGCCAGCCTAATGACTTGGTTGAGTAAGCTCAGGGGAACACATTCACACAATTTTACTATAGTACAAGAGCATAAGAGGATAGAAGGTAGGATCCTAGAGAAGCTTTTGGAAATAAACCAAAGGGATGCTCCTGATAAGACAGAGATTTTCTTGAAGAATTATAGGGGGATGCACAGGGACTAATCGATGCTGCTAAACAAGGATTCACTGCATTCTTTGATGATGGAGGAAGATTGAAAGAAGCAACTAGGTGGAATGGTGAATGTGAATCAATATTGCAAGAGATCATGAAGAAGGCTACTGAGAAAGATACAAAATTGGATGAAGCATGCAAACAGAACAAGAAGATGGTGAAAATGGAGATCAAAATTTAGAACGCATTAGGAGATGCAAATACGCATGAGCATCAAGACTACTTGGATCACTTATCAAAGATTCACTTGTGGCTAAACAGAGCTTAATCACTTGTTTTAATTTATTGTTGTTAAACAAAAGAGATTTCTGAAAGGATGTGTCCTTTCAAGAATTTGATGTATAAGTATTCATTTTTTGATATCAAAAGGACATAGGATGAATAGGAGAAACATATAATAGATAGTTTTCAATGATGTTCACATTACAAGAGACTTGGATGCATGTTTGAAACTTTGAAGGAATCAATGGAAGTTATTTGATTTTGTGGTGCATTTATGGTATCAGTTGTTTGTTGGATTAATTGAAAATATTATTAAGTTGTCTCCAGTGTTGATAATTTTATGTTATTTAATTTGATATATCAAGTATATGTTCATTTTATCTATGCACGTTTGTTGCATTTGTGTGGTGTGATTTTCTGGTTCTTTCAAGTAAAGATTAAATCCTTCAAGTCAGTCACAGTAGTTTAGAAATATCATCTAGATTATTAAGAACTTAGTAATTACATTTTTCCATTTATGGCTTAATAGAGCATAATTTCTAGTTTTTTATTGTTGTTAAGCAAAAGAAATTTCTAAAAGGATGTGTCCTTTCACAATTTTGATATATTTATATCTGTTCCATAATGTAAAACACATATAGGCGGATAGGAGAAAGATACAATAGATAGTTTGCAATGAAACTTTCCTTTAAAATATGGTTGTATGTGACCGTGTGGAATTGATTTCACATCAAAATATGGTTGTATGTGATTGTACAGTGCTACAAAATAGGAAAAAAATAGAAATTTTGAAGAAAAACACATATTTTTGAATGTCAAGAGCTTGTATTTTAAATCCTCAACCACCAACAACCTGTACAATGATCACTTTATGCCTTTTCAAGGCATTTACACCTCAACCACCGAACAACCACCTCTAAAATTGACTTTTAAATCTTTTATGATCACATGAAACATAAAACACACTAATTTCAAGGTTGTTAACATAAGTATTGAAATTTTTTAATTTTTTGACCTTTCAAATGTATTGAAACTCTTTGGACACCTCTAAGACCATCCTAGTGGCTTGATAATAGCCTTATTATTGACATGACACTAACCTTGCACCCTTTTTACATGTAAATTCTCCAATTTTTCCTTAAAAAGGCTACAAAACTCTTTAGTGCAAGACTCAAACTCATAACTGAAAACTTCACCTAGAACATGACTAATGGTCTTGAGTGACCTTATTTATAATAAAACATTCTAGAAATGCCTAAACCAACCTATTGACCTCCCTAATTATCATCATATGATTAAGCATAGAAGATGAGGTGTAGGTGCTCCTGCACCACTACCCCATCCAAATTTTTCTCACATTACACAAAGCCACAATGTTCCTCCAAGATAATCCAATCAAATCCTACCTTATGTGTCCTAGTAATCAAATTAATGGAGATGATCCTAAAAATGACATTACAAAGGGTGATTGGTCTAAAAAATCTAAACGACTTTGCATTTTTTTCACTACTATGATCAATGTATCATCTTTCATGAAATTTCCCTAAACACTATTCATTATGATCATATGGAAATTTCTAGGAGAGCTACAATAGTTGTAACATCATGAATTAAAATTAAACATTAAAAATTACATCATGAATTAATTATGTAACCACATAAGTCAAATATCCTTCTATCAAGAAATTAATATCAAATAGATAATACAATCGTATAACGGGTATGTGCAGGATCATCATGGAAAAAATAGGCCCTTAAGTGGCAAAAAGATCAGAAAAATCAAAGTTAGGCAACTTGACGTTAAAATTTGAATAATTTATCTATATTATATAAAAATTATGTAAGAATAGAATTTGTAGCAAATTGAATTTAGTTTCTAAACTACTAGGTTTGCTTAAAAAAAAAATCTATTTGGTGAAAATTTGAAATTTCAATGCAGTAGTACTTAAATTTTTGGGAAAAAATAAGAAGTAGGTGTCTATCTGACCACCCTAACCACAACAAAATGATAATATTTTTTTATAAGAATTTAGATATAAGTAGAGGACTCATGTCCTAATGTGATGCATATTTTTTTGTAATTTTTTCCAAGTAAATAATTAATTATGAATTTTTTATTACAACTTTTAAAAAATATAAAAAACTTGTATGTCTAACCACCTTAACTTGGTCAAAACTTCATGAAATTCAAATTTTCTTTTTTTAATCCTATACTATGTGAAGCATAGAATGTGACGCATATTTTGGATTCAAAAAATGTGATGTCGTTTGAAAGCTATAGATGTTTTTCAATCAATCTATCAATTGGGACTTTAGTCATAATTTGAATAGAAAATGAATAATAATTACTTATTAAATTCAAAGTAAAGCATAATTTATATTGGTGGAAATCTGAGAATCTCCTTCAAAAACCCTTTTCGTTTCATAAATTTTGGGCAAAAAAAAAGTCATCAGCCACATACCCATGATATTGCCACTTTTTGGCCCATCATGATCTTGCACATACCCTAACTCATACATTTCAATGTCATTGATCTTCTTCTTCATCCAACTCTTTGTCTATATGATCCGATCCATATTCTACATTTTAAGGATTAGTCATATCATCATCATCATCATTGATATCAGTTTTGATAATGTCATCATCCACACAGATATCATCTTCATGAACATTAACTCCTACATCATCATGACCTAGTTCCTCCTCTTCGACATCTTCATTAGGCACATCATCAACTAACTATTGATCTTGATCATCATCTATATCATCTTCTAGTTCTTTGGTATCTTCTTCTTCCACCACATTATACTTTACTGGCCTTCCTCTTTGATCATGTCAAAAAAAATATGACCAACCCGGTTTACCTGGAACCTCTAAGTAAAATGCCTGCTCACATTGGCTTGGAAGAACATAGGGCTCATTTCCAGCTCACTCAATCAACCTTGTATTAACCATGGTAAATACATTATCATGTTCAATAATAGCTCTCTCGGGATCATTTTCATTCAATCGTAGCCTGTACCATAGGATGACAAATAGAACTAATTTGAAGTACTTAAAGTCACACTCAAGTATATCATCCAAATTCCCATGGATAGTATCAATTTTTTGAGACTTCTAGATGAAACATTAGTCACCTGAAAGACTATAGTTATCCCAGAATCACAAGTTTTCTTCATGTCATCCAACTTTTTGATTCAAAATTTACGACCATTGCACCACATAGCCTTATGGTGTTTCACTGGCAATATGTCAAATACGTAAAAAATATTGCAATATTGTTAGTTGATAAACATATTTATTCTTGGCCGAATGTATGCAAAGAAAAAAATCTCAACATATATATACATCAATATAATTGAAATTAATTAAATAATATGGGTGATTAATATATTTATACATACCTGTTTATCTCTTAAACCATATGCTAAATCAATTTCCCTTGGAGTAACATTGTAATCTTCATTATGATGAGCTTCTTTAACCAATGAAGCCACACCTTCCCATGTTGATGTGTGACCAGATTGTTGACATCGTTCAATCCATACCATCATCCAATCAAGATTGTTTGCGATGTACAAATGTAGTGCATCCCATTCTTGACTAACTATATCAAAAAAAAATCACAAATGATGTATAATTAGTTAATTACCATGGTATAGGACCTTAATTTATAATTGATGTATATTGAAGATTAATAATTAAATAAGTACAATATACATAAAAACCAAATGTAAAAAGTATTCTAATTAATCTCCATGACCATCTTATAATTACCTCTCACTTTCCTCAATCGACCTTTCCCCATTAGGTACTCCCCTTCGAATTTTTTAATGGAGTTGAGTTCCCAAATGCGATCTAGACATGGATCTTTGCTATAAACTTAGGAAGATAATTAGTAATGTACACCATGGTCTGGTATACCATATATCTCTCCACCATAGAACCCTCAGGATGTGCTCATTTTCTAACCAAAGCCTTCAAAAATTTCAAGTGCCTCTCAACCATCCACATTGGCCTTGTGTGTACAGGTCCACACAATTCAATCTCCTCAACTTGGTGTATGAGGTAGTGTTCCTGTGCATTGAAAAATGTCGAAGGTAGCCACTTTTTCATTTCACACATTAGACGAGGAATTTTTCTCTTCCAATAATTGATATCTTCTTTATGGATTTCTTTAGATGATAGCCATCTACAAGTGACTCAAGGCACAATTATATTAATGAGATTTAACAAAAATATACAATATATTACATAACAAGTAAAAAAAATGGAAATTATAAGCTCTATACAAAAAATTGAACAAATATCACTACTTACCTTTTTTTTTTCCAAGATCATATATAACTTGCTTAACATTGTTGTCGAAGTTGTCTAGGAGAGATAGAGGTAGAACATACTACAACAATTATAAAATGATCTTTTCATTATTTTTCCAAAAGTAGCAAACATAATACACTAAAAAGTACATGCAGTATACAAATATATATATAATATACCAAAATAATTACCTTAATGAAGGTATGCCAATCACGTGTTTTCATCCCTAACCCAAATTCACCTTTCTTTGTTATGATATTGTTTATGTTCATAGGAAATCCTATGGGAAATCAATTTTTTTGTATGACTTATTTTATAGAATTTCTTTGTTGCTCTATTAATAACCAAGGAAGGGCACTTATATTAATTTGGTCTACATTGCTATTTAATTGATTGACATTTTTCATTGCATGGCTGGCTTCCTGAATGTCACTACAAATTTTGACAATTTTTCCTTTGTCACGCCTTCCATCCAATATTTTCCATAACATTTATGTTATATTCTTTTTGATATGCATTGTATCAAACAAATGCATAATTTTTAGCTACTCATAGTAGGGTAACCTACTAAATTGTCTGGGATAACTTTTTAGTCCCTGTGGAAGTTAGCCATTAATGCCTTGACAACCTTTATGAAGCATATAAGGTAAACAAATTAACAATGACAATCATTGTCAATTATAGCATGAGGAAACACAACACAATATAAAAATATAAATTCCAAACATATCATATATGATAGATAAACAATTTGATCCAATGTATAACCTTGATGATTAATTCTATTATATTCCAACTTCCATAGACAAGGTTTCATTCTTCATGGTTTTGATGTAGTCTCTTCTTTCCCATTGAAAAGATGTTTTTCAGTAGTTCGATACTTATGATTTCTATGGAGGAAGTGCCTATACTCATCAAACACCTATTTTCCTAAACTTCTTGAACAACAAGATTTCATCTTTGGACCACAAAGAGGACATGCAAATTTTCCCTTTATTTGAAGACCTGCAAGATCATATATAATTGGATTAAATATTTCAATTTTTATAATTATATATAATGAATAGATTATTTAAAAAATATGCATGATATCTACTTCATAAAATTAAATATCGTTAAAGTGCAGTTGAACATTATAACATAGGTCACAAAAATGTGTTAGCCCTAGGGCATCATGAATTACCCATACAAGCATTGCATGGAATTGAAATTGTCTTTGTCTTATTAGTTTAGAGATGTCATACATAGTGATGCCATTTCATAACTTTAGTAACTCGTCAATAAGAGGCTCAATATATACATTCATATCTTTAAATTGGTACTTACCTAGTTGAATGAACATAAACATTACATAATTATTATAACCATTTTACTACAATATATAAATTAATGTACATGACTATTAAATGAAAAAAATATAAGTCATTATGAAACAAATGAGACAAATCAGGTGCTACTACATTAAATAAAATTGATATAAATAAATACCTGGAACAATCATTGCCAACATTATGTGCTCCCTCTTTATTGACATCCATGGAGGAATGTTATTGTTGATAACAAAAATAGGCCACACCGAGTAAATAGATCGCATCTCTCCAAATGGATTGACACTATTCGCTACCAATGAAAGCCAGAGATTACGAGGTTCTTCTTTAAAGTGTGGCCATTTTTTCTCCATGTCCCTAAATGCAGAACCATCTATAGGAATTCGAAGAATTTCATCTCCACTTTTATTTCGTGTGTGGTAATCCATAAATTACACTAAGCTTTTGCACCTAAATAATTATTGCATATGTGGAATAATGGGAATATAATGAAGAACCTTGCGAGGCACCTTTTTTGTTAGTTGATATGTTAGATATCTACTAATATGACATCTCGGGCATTCTGTTGCAAATTCATGTTATTTATGATATATAATATGATCATTGGGACATGTGTTTATTGCTTGATACTCCATTCCGATATCTTTCATAATGGCAGATAAATCTTGGTATGCGCGAGGTAAAATATTTGATGGTAACAAAAATTCACCAATCAATCTACAACAAAAAATAATTTGTTAATATAAAGAATATTAATGGTACATATTTCATCATTTATTTACTAGTGATGAACTAACAACAATTAAAATAGATGAAAAAAGATGACATAGATGACATACCTTAACATCCATGAGATTGCTATGTTGGATAAACCATTCATAACCGTCAAGTTAACCAACAACAATACAATAGAGAGAAGAGTTGTTTGGGATCCTTCATAAAAGGGCTCGTATGCCTTCTCAAGTACAGGTAAATCATGAACATCATCAAAGTCATCTTGATCATCATGATTAGTTGTGCCACTTAATGTGTTATGGATCAATATATTTGTACCATCATCTTCAACTATGTTTTTTGGTGGCACATGATCATCTTCTTCCATAGGATCATTAACTTCATCTTTGATATTCACAGCTCCATGTTCCTCTAATTACAAAACCACATTCTGTAGGTCTTGATAATCCATATCATGTGCCCTAGGGTGCCCCACCTTTATAATAATGATAGAAACAAATAAACCATGATCATGATCAAGTTATTTTTTTATATATACATAAAATGGTAAAATGATATAAACATTTACAAATTCAATCAATATAAACACATATAATGAACAACTTACCAATGGATGATAATCATGCATCCCTTCAACATAACCATGCTGCCTACAATGTTTCTCATATGTTGTGATTAAAATTCTTCTCGTCTTTAAGCCCTTGCAATTATTGCAAGGACAATAACATTTCCCATCACCCTTTCTTTTCAATCTAGCCCACAATCTATCAAGTGTCTCTTCATTTTGTTCTCGACTAATATTATCTGACATGATTTTTCTTTACCAAGCTTGAATATTTAGATCTTCAAAAAAATCAAAATCACACTCCAATAATTTCCAATCATAGACAGGTAACAAAATCTAATAATTCTGATATCTTACACCAAAAAAATTCGACATGAAACCACCCCTACAAAAGAGAAGATAGTCTGAAGTTAATGACCCCAAAAAACACTTTAAAATGCTAATTCTAGAATTTATTAAATTCTGATTTTACTATGATTTCCAACCGTTAGACTCCTAAAATCATAATATTGAACTTGCACAACAAAATATGGAAATGAAATTCTGAAAATGCACAAGTCTAAAAATGAAATCTAATGAGATGTTGCTTTAAAATATGATTTTCAAACCTAGAAGTACAAATATGACTTCACAAATGAATTTTGGAAAAAGACAATGACTATCATCAACCTGGCTATATCTTCTTGAATTTTTGCTAATTTTTCCCAAGAAAATCATCCTTAGTTCTCCACAAACTGTCGCAAGTATAGAAAATTCGCAAGTAGAGAAAATTCACAAGAATAGGTGAAATCACTTTTATTTATGTCAGCTACAATCAGATTTTGCATGTTCATCAAAATTTTGATGAAAAACTCTTCTTCAAAATTTTGATGAAAACTCTGGTTCGTCGAAATTTTGATGAACATCAGGAATAAAATTTTAAAAAATTGAAAATTACACATTAAATATCACAAGTACCCTACAATACATCAAATTATACATCTTTCATTAGAAATTTTTATCAGATTTTGCAGTCAAATGAGTTAGTGTCCTATGAGGAAGCCTCCCAGCATTGATCCAAATAAGAGTGAACATGTAATATCTTGGACCAATGCACACCTTGGTGCATATTATTGTAGATTAGGAGGGGGTAGAACCCCTAACTTTCGTTGAATATACTCAAAATTATATTTGCTCAACATTTTTTGTGAAAATGTCTACAATCTGCTCTTTTTTTGGTACATATTCAAGTCTGACCTCATTAAGTCCAATACCTTCTCCCTCAAGAAATGGAATCTAATGGATATATGTTTCATTCTAGAGTGTTGTACCAGATTCCTAAAAATGTTTGTTGCACTAGTATTATCACACATAATTGAGACCAGTTCATCAAATGATATGCCAATGCCCTTCAGCATTTGTTTCATCCATAGTACCTAAGTTCATCATGATGTTGTTGTAACGTATTCAGCTTGAACAATAGATAGAGATATAGAATCTTGTTTCTTACTTGACCAAGCAACCAATTGAGAGCTAAGGAAATAAGCTCCACCACTTGTGCTCTACCTATTATCAACACATTCAGCCCAATCAACATCAATATAGACCGTCAAAGTAAAATTTGAGTCCTTTGGATACCATAACCCCATATCTTCTATACCATTCAAATATCTAATGATCCTTTTTACTGCAACAACATGTGATTCCTTTGGTTCTTGCTAAAATCTAGTTGCTAAACAAATATAATACATAATTTATGCTCTAGTAGTAGTCAAATATAACAATCCTCCAATCATTGAACTGTACATACTTGCATCAACTTCAGGTGAATCATCTTCTTTTGTCAACTTGCATCTGGTAACAATAGGTGTACAAACAAGTTTGGAGTTCTCCAAGCCAAACTTCTTTAATAATTCTTTGGAATACTTGGACTGAGAAATGAGAATTCCTTTTAGTCCAAGGAAGAAATTTAGTTCACCTATCATAGACATTTCAAATTCCTTTTACATTTCATCTACAAATTTTTTGTACATATCATCATTTCCTCCAAAAAATATGTCATCAACATAAACCAAAAAAATCAACATTTGATCTGAGTGAATTCTGTAGTATAGATTACTATCAGTAGATCCGTTTTGAAATCCTTGTCCAACCAAGTACTTGTCTAATCTACCATACCAGGCTCTAGGTTCCTACTTCAATCCGTATAAAGCTTTCTTCAACCTGCAAACAACATCTGAGTCACTTTTAGACTTGAATCCCTCTGGTTTCTCTATTTAGACTTCTTCCTTCAATTCTCCATTCAAGAATGGAGAATTTACATCCATTTGATAGACTCTGAAATCCTTAAAAGCTACAAAAGCTAAGAATAGATGGATCACTTCCATCCAAGAAGCAGGGGCATATGTTTCTTCAAAGTCAATACCTTCGACCTAAGTGTAACCTTTGCAAACCAGTCTTTCCTTGTTTCTCATTACCTTTTTGTTTTTGTCTAGCTTATTCTGTAATACCCACTTTGTTCCAATTACAATTTTGTCTGCCAGTCTAGGTACAAGTTCCAAAGTCTAATTTTTCTCTATTTGATCAAGCTCTTCTTTCATTTCCTTCACCCAGTTATAATCATTGCATGCTTCTTCGAAACTCTTTTGCTTAGTTTCCAAGAGTAGACACAATAATACTTGCTCTTGAGCTTCTTTTCTTCTTGTGATGATTCCCTTATTTTTATCTCCAATAATTTGGTTTTCTACGTGATTTTTCTATACATACTTTAGGGTCTTAGTTGTAGTTTTCAGAGCCTCCTCTATCTCTTCTTCTTTCTTATCCTTCTTTTATTTGTCATCGTCTGATTTATATTCAATATGTCTGTCAAGATTTCTCTGAATATATTCATCTACTTTCACATTCGCACTTTCAACTATCTTGTTTAGTCTCTTGTTGTAACATCGATATGCTTTGCTTCTTGTGGAGTAAGCCAAAAAAATGCCTCTGTCTGCTCTATTGTTGAACTTTCCAAGATTGTCCTCATCTCTTCAGATGTAGCATTTGTTTCCAAATTTTTTGAAGTACTTTACTGTGGGAGCTCTTCCATGCCATAGCTCATATGATGTCTTTCTGAATATTCCCTCTGGAATAGTATCTGTTAAGAGTGTAAACTGTTATGTATGTTACTACTCTCTAGTAGACCTGTAGTAAACCTACTTCATTGATCATTGTTCTAGTTTTTTCTTTAACTATTCGATTCATTCTTTCCACTACACCATTTTGTTGAGATGTTCAAGGGGCAGATAGTTGTCTATTAATGCCATGTTTTTCACAGAATTTGTTGAATTCATTAGAAGTAAACTCTCCTCATCTATCAGATCTCAAACACTTGATTCTTTTGTCAACTTCATTCTCAACTCTTACCATGAAAATCTTGAATTTTTCTAAAGCTTTTGGGTATGTGCA
Organism: Sequoia sempervirens; assembly: GCA_007258455.2. Lineage (NCBI taxonomy): Eukaryota > Viridiplantae > Streptophyta > Pinopsida > Cupressales > Cupressaceae > Sequoia > Sequoia sempervirens. The sequence goes on along the minus strand of VDFB02281492.1, from coordinate 454,002,426 downwards.
GGATCATCATGGAAAAAACAGGCCCTTAAGGGGCAAAAAATTTAAAAAAATCAGAGTTAGGCAACATCACGTAAAAATTTGAATAAGCTATCTATATTATTTCAAAAATATGTATGAATAGAATCTGTAGCCAATTGAAAGTATTTTCTAAACTACTAGGTTTATTTAAAAAGAAAAATACATATTTGGTGAAAATTTGAAATTTCAATACAATAGTACTTAAATTTCAGGGAAAAAATAAGAAGTAGGTGTTTGTCTAACCACCCAAACCACAATAAAGTCATAATATATTTTTAAAATATTTTAGATATAAATAGAGGATTCATTTCTAGATGTGATGCATATTTTTTTGTAATTTTTTTCCAAGTAAATAATTAATTATAAAAAATTTATTACAACTTTTAAAAAATATAAAAACTCGTATGTTTGACCACCTTAACTTGGTCAAAACTTCATGAAATTATTATTTGTTTAATCCTATAGTATGTAGAGCATGGAATGTGACACATGTTTCATATTCAAAAAATGTGATACCATTTGAAAGATATAGATGTTTTTCAATCAACCTACTAATCAAGACTTTAGTCGTAATTCAAATAGAAAATGAATAATAATTATTTATTAAATTCAAAGTAAAGCATAATTTATATTGGTGGAAAGTTGAGTCTCCTTTAAAAACCCTTTTCGTTTCATCAATTTTGGGTAAAAAAAAGTCATCAGCCACATACCCTACACATACCCATCATATCACCACTTTTTGGCCCATCATGATCCTACACATACCCTTATGATTTTTCTCTTAAAAATGCAACCGAGGTTAATCTAGAATAATCATCTATTAAAAGCATGAAATATCTCTCAACTTGTAACCTTCTTGTTTTGTTCAGTCGACAAAGGTCAGTGTGTACAAGGTCCAACAAAGGGGTAGATCATTTTTCTTTTCTTCAAAATGTTTCTCTAGCTTGCTTTCCTTCTTGACATCCTTTATAGATAGTGTTTTCTAGTTTGGTAAGTCTTGGAAAATCTCTGACTGACCTTGTTGAAATTATCCTTACCAAATTTTTGAAGTTGATGTGACACATCCTCTGGTGCCAAAGCTAACTGTCATTGGACTGAAAAAATAAGCATCTCTTTGTAGCTCCTTCCAGGTGATACATATTCCCACTTGTTCTTTTCTTATCTACAATAATAGTTTCAGATCTCTTTCATATCTTAGAACCATCATCCTAAAACACCACATTATAGCCATTTTTGCACATCTTTCCAACACTCAGAATATTATGATATAAACCTTTCACATAGTAAACATTGTCAATGTTGTGTTTTCCATCAAAGGTAATAGAATTGATTCCAACAATATGTGTTGTTTTATCATCTCCAAATCTAACAAAACCTCCATCATATTTCTCAAGCTTTAAACACTTACTTTTATCACCATTCATATTATTTTAACATCCACTATTAATCATAAATTCATCTTTGTTTCTTTTAACAAATAATGCAACTTCAATGTTATCATCAAATTTTGGACAAATATTAGAGATATCAAATATAGGTTCATCCTTTTCCACCAAAAAAAAACAATCCTCATGGTTGGATTGATCATTTGAGATGTTGGCATTCTCATTAACATAATAGGCCTTCTTATTGATCTTTTTAAACCTTTTCCTTGTTCCTTTTTCTGGACACTTAGTTTCTAAATGACCAATATTTCCACATCTAAAACATTTGAGAGGTAACATACCTTTGTACCTACTGGTACCTTTTTTTAGTTTCCTTGTGAAGCTTGCTTCCAACTCATATGAACTTTCATCATCTGGATCTTCTTCTATCTTTGTGCCTGTGAACACCAAATCTACACAGGCTAACAATTGATTGACAAAACAATGTCAAACATGTTAGATAATAAAATCTAATGCTCCCTATGAAATTCTTGGAAAAACAAAGTTGAAAATGTGAAATAAAGCAAGAGCACAACATGAAATCAACTAAACTAGCCAAACCTCAATCCCACAGGGGGATTGGTGCTCATTTGATGTGGAAAGAAGACCTTTCCCAATCCCTTTGATAAGCTTGATTATTTGTGGATGATCCAAGTATGAAAAATGGCTATAATCTAGCTAAAATAGATGAAAATGATGGAATCCTATGAACTTAAATGACTATAGTTATAATGCATGAAGTTGTGAATCCATATTGTGAAAAAAATGCCTCTATTTATAGAAGCCAAGGGTTGAAGAATGAAGGAAGTTAGTGAATGTGGTTTAAATTGAGAGTCAATGAGAAAGTGCCAAGTGTCTCAATTCTATTGGAGGAAGTTGCAACACATTTTGGGAAATGTGTGAGTCGAGGAGGATAGAAGAGAAGTAAATGTTGTTGGTTGAGAATTTGAAATTGGTGAAAGAGGAATTCAATGATATTTGAGATGATGTATTAGGATTTGAAAGGTTGTAAGAGAATTTATCACAAATGTAAGAGGATGTGATAGGTTTTTGAAAACCTTTGGAGGGAAATTGATTAAGAGGTGGTTGAGAGGAATATTCCTTAGAATATTCCTTTGTGAGGATAATTGAGGAATTAAATAAATAGAAGAAATTAATTTTATGTGCAACCTGGTTAGTTGACCATAGATGATTTAAATCTTGAGGAGTTAAAAGATGGAGGATTTGATAATGATGATTAAAAAGTTAATTTAAGATTAATTTATCCAGAATTAATTAATTGGATAGGATTATGAGATGTGACATTTGATTTGATTGATTTTTAATCAAATAAGAGGATTAAGAGAGGATTTAATTAAATAAGATGAATAATTAGTTAGAAGAAGGGTGAATTAATAAATAAATTTAATTATTTGATTAATAGCTAAATTTGGTGATTTTAATTAAATAATGTTGATTATTCAATTAATTGATCAATTTGAAGTGATTTCAAAATAAATGGTGTTAGTATCAATTACGACTTTTTTGGTGTCTACAATGGCTTTGAAGGCTATTTCAGATTTCTCCTTTTCTTTTCAAAATTTCCTCATATCAAATGCAGTCAAGGTGCCAAATAGTTGCTCTCTGGTGAATTTATTTGGATCATAAACTTCCTCAATAGTTGAGGTCTTGTCACTGTAGCTCTATGGTAGCATCATCAGAATCTTCTCCATAACATCTTCATTTGTCAGAGTGCCTCATTGATTTTTAACTTCATTTAATACACTGTCAACTCTATAAAAGTAGCTTGCTATATCCTCACCTTCTTTCATCCTCAAGTTTTCATATTTTTGCTTAGTTGTCAACTTCTTTGATAGCCTGAATCTATCATTTCTTTAATAGATTTCTTTCAATTTTTCCCAAAGTTCATAAGCGGTGCCCAATGAAATAACTTTTGTTAACTCAATTTTAGACAAAGCACTAAAGATTGCATACCTTTCCTTTTCATTTTCTTCATAGGCAGAAATCTCATCCACAAAACTAGGACCAGTTATCAGTTCAACATATTTTTTCTCATCTGCTTTCCAAGTCTTGTAGCCTAGAGAGATCAGATAACCTCTCATCTGCACTTTCTAGAAACTATAGTCAAATCCATAAAATAAAGGAATTGTCAGTTTATGCACCATCAGATCTACCCCAACTAGTTAAGCTCTTCCTCAAGGAAACAAAGCTCTAATACCAATTGTAGAAAAAATTAGATAACTGAGAGGAGGGGTGACTCAGTTATTATAAAAAAAAATTCTTGACTTTAATTAATATGAAGCAAATTTAAGTCAATCAGATAATAATCTAACATATATGAACATGAAAGCATCTAGAACAACACTATGCACAAAGAACACCAGAATTTACATGGAAACCCAAGAAAGGAAAAACCACAAAGAATGCTAATTCTTAATTATAAAACACCGGTTAAGGTTACATTAGTTAAGGTATTTTTATAAAGGGCTCACTACCAATTTGCTCACTATAGGTAAGGCTCACTACTGGTGGGCTCACCACTTGCCTATTAAAGCCAAAGATAAAAAGGCTCACTACTAAAAGAGAAAGGCTTGCTGCCTATAGAAAAAGTGCTCAATACCAACAGAAAATTACTTAGTGCTAGAAGAATGATGAAAGGGAATCCACCATTGAAATAAATACCACCAAAAATGACATTGGATAGAATCTTATTGTTTTCTTCATCCAATCATATACTTTCGCATACTTCATAATGTCTAGATTTTGACATTCATCATAGTTTCTTTCATTGAACAAAATCAACTTTTACTTAAATACCATTCCATACTTCCATAAACTCCTAATTCAGCTAAACACAATGTCTTCATAATTTCCTAATTACAAGTCCAAACACAATTTGAATTAGGTCACCACAAAAAATTCCCGCAATGGAGAGGAATGAAACGTGGACCAATCAAAACCTCCTCACTCAAATCAACACACTACCATGATATCCAGAAATAGAATATACATGTTATAATGCAAACAATGTTTTGAGGCACATTAACCATCTTCCATATTAGTCCAAACCTATAAGAGTGTGTCTCATTATGTTTCAAAATTAATGGGACTTGGGTAAGCACAACCAAAGATAGATCATGATAGCACAACATCTAGAGCATGCCAATCGGGATCACCAAAGCATCAAAATCAATCAACTAATATATGTTGACATCAATGATAACCATTAATGACAACAATTAATAGCATCACATTCCAACATGGCCATTAGTCATTATACATTCAAATTCAAAATAGTTCAACACCTAAACTTTCTCGTGGTGGATAGGAACAAAAGATGACCTACACAAATCCTTAATTAGGACCTAAATAGATCCAAACACACTTCAACATGCTTACATGAGCCTCACATGTAGTGGTAAGCACAAGGTTAGCCTTTACCCATGTAAAACACCGAAGACATTAAGGACACGCTTCTTTAGATCAAGTCGAGAGTTTTGGACAACATAATTCACTTGAAATCAATCCAAAATAATCGACAACCTACATAAAATTCATCAAACACTTCATTCAAGCTTTCATCAACAAATACTTTAACTCATGACAATTAATAACCCTTAATTGTATATTGATAAATGAAAGTCACACTATAATGCACCAAATCAAGTAGAAACTTGAACATAGAAATATAAAAGAATTATAAGCAAATTCCCAAATCTCCACAACCTGAAGCCAAATAGCAGAGAAATGTGCAGCAAATACATTTCTCCCATACCACAAAAAACATCATTGAACTACCGGTTCACACACTAGTGAAAATATCTCACACTGTATAATGATCCAAAAACTAAAAATCTGAATATAGTAACCTCTATAAACCTTAAATAACATATTAGATCTACATAGGCATAGCATCAACATAGAAGGAACATGAAGCACATTATAAACATTTGCACAATAGTTTACTCTGTTTATTAAATTTTCTCAAAAGCACTTAGAAACCAAGTACCAAAAACATCATCTAAGCTCATTACTTCATTCAAACTAATCATTAGAATCTACAATAATATAATATCTCCATGTACTTGCAACACTTCCTCAAGGTTTCTAATGCACATGCACAACTTGGTTTTCTAATTTTCCAAAATTTTCTCAATATCCTCAACATATTTATCCCATGGTTGACATCAATGATGACACTAGTTAGTAGAATTCCTATTGACATTAATGACAACACCATCATTATTGTAATAAGAGGGTAAATAAGCCCCAACTTCTCCTAAAGATACTCAAAAGTATCCTTAGGAAGAGCATTAGTAAATATGTCAATAATTAGATCCTTTGTAGGTATATATTCAAGCTTCACCTCATTCTCCATAAACTTCTCTCTCAAAAAGTGATACCTAATTGATATATGCTTTTTCCTTGAATGCATCACTAGATTATTTGAAATATTAATTCCACTTGTATTATCACCAAAGTTAGAAATATGCTCATCATACATTACTCTGATAGCCTTCAATGTTTTTCTCATCCATAATACTTGTGTGCAGCAAGATTGTGTTGCAATATACTCGGCCTCTGCAATACCAAGGTAACCTTCAAAATCAACCACAACAAGGTATACCATCAACACAATGCCAAGGTACCCTTCAACACAACTCAAAAAAACAATATGTACCATCAACACAACACCTAGGTACCCTTCAGCAACACTCACAACAACAAGCTATACCATCAACACAATACCAAGGTACCCTTTAGCACAATCCACAAAAATAAGGTGTACCATTAATGCAATACCAAGGTACCCTTCAAAAAAATCCCCAACAACAAGGTGTACTATCAACACAATGTCAAGGTACCCATCAACACAATCCCCAACAATAAGGTATACCAACAACACAACATCAAGGTACCCTTCACCACAATCCCCAACAATAAGGTACCCTTCAACACAATCTACAACAATAAGGTGTACCATCAGCACAACATCAAGGTACCCTTCAACACAATCCCCAACAACAAGGTATACCATCAACCCAATACCAAGGTACCCTTTAACACAATTCACAACAACATGGTATACCATCAGTGCAACATCAAGGTAACCTTTCACAAAATTCACAACAACAAGGGATACCACAAATGAACTATCAGGGTATACCCCAAACTCAACAAAACTTTGTTCAATAAACCCAAAATCAAATTCCTCAACAACAATAGCCAGGAGGACCATAAAATCAATACCAAGGAGCACCTCAAGGTAAGTATCAAGGTACACAAAAAGGACCCAACCCACCTTATACACAGCAAGGGCCTAATGTACCCTATATACAAAATGGTCCTCAAAATCCCATGATTACATAATATCTTGTTTACGATCAAACAAATGACATTGGATAACAAATCTATAATACCCAACATCTTCAAATAGGCACACCAAATAATGACATAAATGTGCAACTATGAACACTAAATCATAGGATATCATATATACAAATTGGAAAACCAAAGAAGAGCTATGCTCTACAAGACATTTGTCCATATCTATTTGAACAAAATATATCCATGGTACCTTTCCCTGAAGGCTTTGAAATACCAAAATTTGAAAAGTATAGGAGGAAAGGAGATCCAATTGAGCATGTACATGAGTTTTTAGTATCTTGCATGGAACTACAACAAATTGACACCTAATTGATGAGACTTTTTCACAGTCTTAGTGGGCCTGCTATAGACTGGTTCTCTCATTTACCACTGGGTATCAAAACAGTTGATGAATTGTCTGATAAGTTTTTCAACCACTTCTCATACAACATAGAATGGGACTTTACAATCACCAAACTCTATAAAATAAAACAAATTCAAGGTGAATCATTTGCCTCATACCTACAAATATGGAAGCACAAAGTGAGAAAAATCAAGTGGCCTGATCTAGAGAAATAACTTGTTGATGTCTTTATCTCCAACGTACATGTAGTTATGAATTAAAACCTCACAATACTATGCCCAAGAAATTTCAAGGAAACTATATTGAAAAAGGTATACTTATCGAAATAGCCCTTGTTGCAAGAGGAACAAGGGTATGTGTAGGATTATCATCGACAAAATAGGCTCTTAAGTGGTGAAAAATTCAAAAAAATCAGAGTTAGGAAACTTGACGTAAAAATTTGAATAAGTTATCTATATTATTTCAAACATATGTAAGAATATAGAATCTGTAGAAAATTGAATGTATTTTCTAAACTACTAGGTTTTTTTTTTTTTAATCTATTTACTAAAAATTTGAAATTTCAATGTAATAGTACTTAAATTTTAGGAAAAAATAAGTAGGTGTCCGTCTGACCACCCTAACCACAATAAAATTATAACAATTTTTTATAAGATTTTATATATAAGTAGAGGACTCATGTCTCGATGTGATGCATATTTTTTTGTAATTTTTTTCCAAGTAAATAATTAATTATGAATTTTTTATTACAACTTTTAAAAAATATAAAAACTTGTATGTCTAACCACCTTAACTTGGTCAAAACTTTATGAAATACAATTTTCTTTTTTTAATCCTACAGTATGCAAAGCATAGAATGTCACACATTTTTTAGATTCAAAAAATGTGATACCGTTTGAAAGATATATATGTTTTTCAATTAGCCTATCAATCAAGACTTTAGTCATAACTCAAATAGAAAATGAATAATAATAATTTTTTAAATTCCAAGTAAAGCATAATTTATATTGGTGGAAAGCTAAGAATCTCATGTAGAAACCCTTTTCATTTTATCAATTTTGGGTAAAAAAAGGGTCATTAGCCACATGGGCCATCATATCGCTTACATATTGCAACTTTTTGTCCCATCATGATCCTGCACATACCCACAATCAAACATTACAACCTAGAAGATCAATTTTCTATTTCAAATGACAAACCCAAAATATGGGTGAAAAACAAGAATGTAACCAAAGATAGAGTAGTTGATGCTAAGGTTGTACATAATGTGTAAACTCCCAATATGCCACAAAATTAGGTCCAAACATCATGACAAGGTTATTAACAAAACAACCAACCCAATTATCAATAGAACAACCAACTCAGTTATCCATAAAACAATCAATCAAACAACCAACAACACAATCAAGGATGATATAATGAAAGGAGACCACCAAGAAAATATGACTTACCATGAAGGAAATTTACTCCTTTGGGAGAATCCCTTGAGGTCATTATGCACAAACTAGTTCAAAAGAACGTCATCATGATAAATGATAGAGAAAATTATTAGGAACCCAACTTCAAACCCCCTTGGTATAATGAGAATTATAAATGTGAATTTCAAAAAATCAAAGGGCGCATACCACCAATAATTGCATGACTTAAAAACATTGTGTAGGACTTAATCGAAAAGGGAAAAGTGGACATCGAAACTTGTCCTGAAAATAAAGACTTAAAGATTTACAAGGATCCAATTCCTGACCATTCTAGGAGAAACAACAAAGGAAAAGAATAGGATTACCTTAAGGCTACCTTCTCTTATGGTGAGGATACCATTCTAGGACATATCTCTTATAATGACCATACAATCCATATTTTAACCATGCAGGGTAGAGATCCTGAATGGAATGTGACTACTCGAAGGGAGAGAGTAACCAGCCAGCGAGCACCAACCCAAGTCAAGGCCACAATTAATCCATCAAGTGACTATAGCATTGTGGACCTACTTAAGAAAAATATCACCCTAGTCTCCATCCTTGAGATCTTAAAACTATCATTAGCACATAATGAAATATTGGAGAAAGATCTTGTCAAAACATCAATCCCAAACAACCTTTACACCAATTAGTTTCAAGCCACATGTGGTTGGAAATATTACATCCACCCACCATTTAGTCTTTTTTGAGAAAGATCTTCTACAAAAATCTTTTCACAATCAAGCCCTTTATTTAGAACTTGATGTCCGCAAACACAAAGTCAAGAGGGTACTCATAGATAATGGTGCAGGTCTAAACATTTGTACATTAAAATTTGTGAAGCAACAGGGATATTCTGATTATGTAATAGATAAAACCAAGAACCTCGCCATCAAATATTATGATGACATGGAGTGCAATTCAGAAGGGATAATAAGACTACCTATTTAGATAGGACTCACAATAATAGAAACTATTTGTCAAGTACTGGATCTCAAGCTTCCATACAACCTTCTCTTAGGTCAACCATGGATCCATGCTTTTAAGGTAGTCCCATCTGCATTTCACCAATGCCTAAATTTTCCTCATGACAATAAGGAAATTACCATATATGTTGACCCCAAACCTTTCCATTACTATGCTAAACTGGAGGAAATGTATAAAAGGATTCAAAAAATACCCAACAATGATATATCTTTTCACTCCTTTTCATACATTGACCCAACATCACTAGCTTTGCTCTCCACTACACCATCATCAATTGAGGTACCTAAATGTGATACCAAGATCCAAGTACTTGACAAGGGCTATGGGAAATGCCACCGCAACCAATCTGTTTGTATTGGGATGCTTCCTCCCACAGGGTATGTGTAGGATCATGATGGGCCAAAAAGTGGCAATATGATGGGTATGTGGCTGATGAATTTTTTTTACCCAAAATTGATGAAATGAAAAGGGTTTTTAAAGGAGATTCTCATCTTTCCACCAATATAAATTATGCCTTACTTTCAATTTAATAAGTAATTATTATTCATTTTCTATTCAAATTATGACTAAAGTCCTGATTGATAAACTAATTGAAAAACATCCATAGCTTTCAAATGGTATCACAATTTTTGAATCCAAACCATGCGTCACATTCTATGCTTCACATACTATAAGATTAAAAAAAGAAAAAAATAATTTCATGAAGTTTTGACAAGTTAAGGTGGTCAGATATACAAGTTTTTTTATATTTTTTAAAATTTGTAATAAAAAATTCATAATTAATTATTTACTTGGAAAAAAATTACAAAAAAATATGCATCACATTGGGAAATGAGTCTTCTACTTATATCTAAAATCTTATAAAAAATAATTATCATTTTATTGTGGTTAGGGTGGTCAGACAGATACCTACTTCTTATTTTTTCCCTGAAATTTAAGTACTACTACATTGAAATTTCAAATTTTCACCAAATAGATTAATTTTTTTTTTAAACAAACCTAGTAGTTTAGAAACTGCATTCAATCTTCTATAGATTCTATTCTTACATATTTTTGAAATAATATAGATAACTTATTCAAATTTTTACATCAAGTTTCCTAACTATGTTTTTTCTAAGTTTTTTGCCACTTAAGGGCCTGTTTTTTCCATGATGATCCTGCACATACCCCACACTGAAAACATACAGAGGACCAAAAGATATTAGACATGTTCAAGATGTAACAATGATAGTCAAACCCACCATCTTCACCAAGTGGGGAGATATACAAGATGAGGAAATATGTGAAGAAGATTTATCTATGTGGATCTACAAAGAAAGAATGGAACAACCACTACCTCCCCTTCCTATTGATCAAAAGAGAAAAGGGTATCAATTAGTGAAGAACATGGGATTCACTAGACAAGGTGGCCTTGGTCTACATGGACAAGGTAGAAGAGAACCAATCAATATGGAAAACACCTAAATAATCTTGGAAATTGGGTTATGGTTCATCTAAGATGATTACCTCAAATATTGAAAACACCTCCTATGAAGAAGAAGCTACTTCTACCACTAATGAGACATCAGATACTTGCAAACATATAGAATACTATTTTTATATCCAAAACATGTTTGAAAACCTCAATGTAAATACTATAATCAATAAACCTACATCTAAAACCACATCTAATGACGACCATATCAAGATGGATTCCAATGAGTACGAATGGGATTCCTATGACTCTACTGAATATAACCTAGATACCTTATGGAGCTTTGAAAAAACCAATGTCCCTATCTTAGCAATGACATTCGTAAGATTTATCGATACCAATGATAAAATATCTGTGCATTATCCATGGTTGATAGATTGGGACCAACAAGATCATACTCCGATTTTGGACACATTGTAGAATGATGAGGCTATTGCGTAGTTCATGGGACTTCAAACCAATATACTGTAAGGAGATCACAAATGAGGGTCTGTAATGGAACTAGATGAAGGAGCATATTTTGGAGGGGAGATTTTGTATTCCAGCCACAAAAAAAAACTACAAAATTTAAAAATAAAAAAGAGGTCCCCTAAAGAAAACCACAATGTGGCTTTATCGGATCCAAAAAAGAGAAAAAAAGAGAGGATCCATCTAAAGGTGAAAACCTTTCTAAGGTTCCTGAAGATAGAACATTCAATCTCCCCACCATAGAATATGAAGATAAATCATCACTCCTAGTTAAAGATGTTGAACTTATCAATGTTGGCACAATAGAAACTCCAAAGATCACATATCATGCAACATCACTTGATCTTGAAGAAAAGGTAAACTTCTCAGCATTTATCAATGAAATAAAAATCAACTTTTCATTGACATATGCACACATTCTAGGGCTAGATATAGCATTGGTTGTACATCACGTAGCCTTATTTCCTTGAGCTAAACCCATCAAGTAGAAGCTACAAAAGATGCATCCACAGATAGAAATTTTGGTAAAAATAGAACTTAAAAAACTATTAGATGTTGGCTTCATCAGACTCATTGACTATCTTGAATGGGTGTCTAATATAGTATCAGTATCAAATCCCACTAGGGGCATAAGAGTCTACATAGACTTCTAGGATCTAAACAAGGCTTGCCCGAATGATGACTTCCCTCTTCCTAGCATCGATATGATTGTAGACCTAATCGTAGGGCATGAAATTTTATCATTAATGGATGGATTTTTTGAGCACAATCATATCAAAATATCCCCCAAGGACCAACATAAAACAACATTCACCTGTGTATGGGGAACCTTTTTCTAGAACGTCATGCCATTCGGTCTAAAGAATACAAGGGCAACCTATCAGCGAGCAATCACTACCATCTTTCATGATATGCTAAATACCACTATAGAGGATTATGTAGATGATATTCTTGTAAAATCATCAAAAGAGAAGACCATTTGATCAACCTAGAAAAAGTATTTGATAGGTTAGAACAATAAAACTTGAGGCTCAATCTAAAGAAGTGTGTATTCAAAGTAACATATATAAAACCGCTAGGGTACATAGTATCAAGAAGAGGCATTGAGGTAGATCTTGCCAAGGTAAATCTATATTAGAAATGACTCCTCCAAGGACATTGAAGCAACTGACAAGTCTACAAGGGAAACTACAGTCCATCAGGAGATTCATTTCACTATTGGAAAGAAAGTGTGATCCTTTCACCCATTTACTACACAAGGACATCACATTCAAGTGGGATGGCAGATGTGATCTAGCATTCCAAAAAGTCAAGGAGTATCTACTCACTCCTCCAGTAGCAATGATCCTATATGTTTCTACAACATCAATAATGTTAGAAGCTCTCCTAGCAAAAATAGATGACAAAAACATGGAAAGAGTAGTCTATTATATCAACCGAACATTAGTGGGCTATGAATTCAGCTATACTCCCATAGAAAGAGCATTTACATCTACCATATTTGTAACATACAAGTTGAGACACTGCATCTTAAATAGACAAGTAAAGTTGATATCAAAGCTAGATCCCCTAAATTACCTATTGGCGAAAGCAACTCTAATAGGGAGGATTGCTAAATGGGTAAGATACTAAGAAATTTTGGTGTAGAGTACATGGACAAAAAAGATATCAAAGGAAAAATCATAGCAGATCAACTAGCAGAAGCACTGATGGAAGATCATCATCCTTTACCAAAAAAATTCCTAGATAAAAGCATCCTTTTAACTGACCAGTCTAGCCATTGGACCTTGTACTTTGATGGGTCCCACACTCAACACGACTCAAGAGCAGGTATCTTATTTCTCACACCACAAGGAGATAGTATACCTAAGGCTTACAAGATTTATTTTTTGTGTACCAATAACATCTCTAAATATAATAGTGCTAATCACAAGACAAAACATGGCTATAGAATGGAGAATAAAGGAACTACATGTTTATGGAGACTCCCAACTAGTCATCAGGTAGGTAAACAATGAATATCAAACAAAGGATGAAAATATAATGTCATATAAAATAATGGTTGATAGTTTCAAATAGTACTTTGTTTTCATCACCTTTGAACAGGTTCCCCAAATCAACAATAGAGTAGTTGACAATATGGGGACAATAGGTTGACTCCTTGACATTCCAAAAAACATTCTAAAATATAAATTCATTATGGATAAACTCCTTATCTTGGCATTTAATATCTTGGAATCATAACTAGTTTGTGATGTTGTTGGTCCTAACTCACCATAGTACTAAGATACATTAGACTATATCCAGTATGGTATCATACCTCCTGACTTAACGAAAAACAAAAAGAAAACCTTTGTCCATAGAATATCTAGATTCACCATCTTAGGAGATACCCTATATAGATGAATTCTAGAAAGAACATTACTTCTATGTATCAACATGGAAGAAGCACAAATTTCTTTATAGGAGGTACATGAAGGTATTTGTGGGTCTCATGCTAGTGGACCTAATCTAGTACAAAAATTTCTAAGAACAAGGTACTATTGTCCCTAAATGGAACAAGAATGCATCCATTTCTCAAAAAGATGTTTTCATTGCTAATAGCATTGTGATCTTTCTCATGCATCGACATAGGAATTGAGACCTATAACAACACCATGGCCTTGCTCACAATGGGGATTAGACTTGATAGGTAAAATCTCGCCCACTTCATCTAATGGACACAAGTTCATTATCATTGAAACATAATACTTCACAAAGTGGATAGAAGCAATTCCATTAATATACATAATCAACAAACAAAAATCCAAGTTTATCTTGAATTATACTAGAACTACCGATATGGAATTCCCCAAACTATCATAATGGAAAATAGAATCCCATTCAAAAACTAAGATGTTTGTGAACTTTGTACTAAGTTTTCTATCTAACATCGATTCTCAATGCCCTACTACTCCCAAGAAAATAGTCAGGCTGAAGCATCCAATAAAACCATCATAAAAATATTGAAAAATACTAAATGATGCCATCCATGATTTGAATTTGCAACTAAACCATGCCCTATGGGGTTACCGAACTAGCATTCATACACCTAAAAGTGCCACACATTTTTCCCTAGAAAGTAAATCTAAAGCAGTCTTACCTATTGAAGTTGAAATCCCCTCATTGTGAGTATCCCTGAAAGGCATGGTCAGTAATGAGAAATATCACGTGTCTAGATTGAATGATTTGGAAGTCTTAGATGAAAGTCGTTTAAGCATGTTAAACCATCTTCAATTTTATCAGAATCGGCTCAAATGAAGTTACAAAAAAAAGATCAAAAATAAAATCTTTCAAGTTGGTGACCTATTACTAAAAGAAAATGAAAAGATCCAACTGAATCAGGAAGGGAAAGGGAAGTTTGAACCAAACTAGTTAGGTACTTTCATCATCACAATAAGCTATGGCTCTGGAGCTTATCAATTGGCTACTCTTCAATGAGAACCTTTAGCCGAACCATTGAATAGTAGTTATCTTAAAATGTTTTATGGTTAAACACATCAAAGTATCTCAACAAAAAAGATGAAAAAGCAAAAAAAAAAAAAAGGAACAAAAAACACTAAAGCTCAAAATAAAACATTATTTAAGTGAAAACCACTTTGTGGCACTTCTGGGACAGGTATTGTAGTGAAAACCTAGAAAACAAGAAGTATTTTTGAATAAAACCTACATCTTTATGTATCAGCACTATCTAAAGCATCAACCCATTAGTCCCATAATAAGTATTTGTAACCAAACATGGCTTGATGACTGGTCATATGTCAAACCTTGTTGCACCATTAAAATCCATCGCCCCCAATGAAGGTAATCTTATCTTAAACTAGAGGAAAATTCATGAAATTGGTAGTGGATTGGATCCTTGTACATCCTATCATAGTCGAAAACTATCAAAATCAAAAACATCCAGAAAATTAAAAAAATCAAAACAAATTCAAAAACATCAAAATCCAAAAAACATGTTATGCTTTGAGTCAACACCAATCAAAATACATGGTCTCTACATGTATAATGTAGGAAAGGATAATATTTGATCAGTCCCTGACACCTTAGGTCAATCTCTTTAGGTGTCGATCATATTTTTTTAACTTAGTCAAAAATTTGAAATCCATAAAAACATTTGAAAAAATGGAAAAAGTCAAAAACATACTCCCCTCAAACAAGTGAACTACGAGGCTCTACATGTACAACTTAGGCAAGGCCCATCTCCGATGATCCCCCGAGTCCCTAGGTTAGTCCCCTAAAAATAACAAAAATGTTAAAATTTACAAAGTGGAAAATCCAAAAACATTCAAAAATTATAAAAGTCAAAAATAGTTCCAATCGTATATAGTTGAACTACGATGTCTCTACATCCTTCATGTAGGCAAGGATAATCTTTAATCAACCCCTGATGCACTAGGTCAATCCCTTTAGGTCCCCCTAATTGTCTTTGAAAAACTCAAAAATGTCTGAAAAGACAACATCAAATAATCTCAAAAACACCAAAAACATTCAGAAAAGGTCAAAACACCTATTTTCCCACCATCACAATAAACAAATCCATCCATAATAAACAAGTGTGACTTCCAAGCTTTGATAAAATAGACAAGAAAAAAAAAACTAAACACGAAGTCCAAAACTTACAAGGAAAGAATCACAAAGGACATGATCACAAACCAAACTAAAACAATTCCAAAAGTGTTACCTACATATCTATTGACAATTCACCATCAATATCCTAAGATATATTTTAATGGATAGAACGTTCCTATAATAGACATCATTAAATGGATATAGCATCAGTGATACCTCAAAAAAAATATGGAAAGTGATACAAATGCATCGTTTTCTCTTTTTTTGTGATCTTATCTCTTTTTTATTTATCTAGGTATGTGTAGGATCATCATGGAAAAAATAGGCCCTTCAGTGGCAAAAAAATTTAGAAAAATCAAAGTTAGGAAACTTCATGTAAATTTTTTAATAAGTTATCTATATTATTTCAAAAATATGTAAGAATAGAATTTGTAGCAAATTGAATCTAGTTTCTAAACTACTAGGTTTATTTAAAAATAAATAAATCTATTTGGTGAAATTTTGAAATTTCAATGCAGTAGTACTTAAATTTCAAGGGAAAAAAAGTAGGTGTTTGTCTAACCACCCTAACCACAATAAAATGATAATATTTTTTTATAATATTTTAGATATAAGTAGAGGACTCATGTCCAGATGTGATGCATATTTTTTTGTAATTTTTTTCCAAGTAAATAATTAATTATGATTTTTTTATTACAACTTTTAAAAAATATAAAAAATTGTGTGTCTGACTACATTAACTTGGTCAAAAATTAATGATTTTTTTTTTTTAATCCTATAGTATGTGAAGCATAGAATGTGACACATGTTTTGTGTTCAAAAAATGTGATACCGTTTGAAAGTTATAGATGTTTCCAATCATCCTATCAATCAGGACTTTAGTCGTAATTCAAATAGAAAATGAATAATAATTATTTATTAAGTTCAAATTAAAGCATAATTTATATTATTGGAAAGCTGAGAATCTACTTTAAAAACCCTTTTCGTTTCATCAATTTTGGGTAAAAAAAAAGTTGTCAACCACATACCCATCATATTGCCACTTTTTGGCCCATCATGATCCTGGACATACCCATCTTAATGTCACATTCCTAGGATCTCTCAAGGATATCAATAAGGATTTAGAGAGGAAGGAATGGGGCATTGATCGTCAATTTCCTTTTATTTGTTTGCTAGGTATTTTTGTGATACAACATACAGACACTAAAAATTGTCTTAAGGCTTGCAAGTCCTAATTTCATCATCATTGTCCACCTTGTCATCCTTGATAATTAAATGATTTTCATTATTTAATTTTTTTCTAATTTCATGTCTTCTATTAATTAAATAATTTTAATTATTTATTTAATTCATTTATTTATTTATTTTCCTTTATTGATTAATTAAATATATTCTTATTTATTTAATTTTTATCCACTTTCCACTATAATTAAATAATTATTTTAATTATTTAATTATTCATTAGCCTCTTCTATCATAAATTTTTAAAATATATTTATTTAATTTGGTCCACTCTCTTGAATTTTGAATTTAATAATTATTTAATTCAAAAGATTCCCTTTGTCACATTCCTCTATAATTAAATAATTATTTTTTATTATTTAATTATTCATTGGCCACCTAAATTAAATAATTTTTATTATTTAATCTCCTATCACCTCTTTGTTCATTCCAATATTATCTTCCACATCAAGTCTTTATCTATCCATGTCTCAATTAACCTCCACCCTTAATTAAATTATTTATAATTTAATCTTGACCATCAATCCTTATCATTTTCCCTAACCCTAGTCCATACTACATCTTTCATTCTTGACCATTGCTTGACACATCTCTTTGATATTCAATCTTAGCCCTTCATTCTCCTATAAAAGACCTCTATCATTGGCATTTCTTGATCTTGGACATGTTAGGCATCTTGGAGAATCTACAAGTCATCTATCTACAATCAATCTATAAGCAACCTAGACATTACTTACACAATCTTATGTGATCTTATGCTATCTTTCTATCAAGTCTATCAACAACAAGTTAAGTGTATCCATAGTCAAATAGAATCTTCAATATTTTGCTTGGTAATTGTCATAGGCATATTTACATACTCAAAAATCTAAGGGCAATTATTATATTCAAGAAAAATGGAGAAGTGCAATGAAGGTGAATTGATGGTGGTGTGAAGACTATTTGGTAATTTTGTTCCATGTTTTATGTCTTTATGCTTATTTGTGCTTCATTGTTTATTAGGGTTTGATTGACATTCATTATTGTTTAACCTTGATAATTTTAGCCTTGATTACATTGGTGACCCCAACGTGAATCAAACTTTTGCAGATTTTCCTTATCTTATATTATTATTTTGTGCAAAAATTTGGAGACCTACATTTAGCAGCTAGGGTTGGAGGCACAAGCCTAGGGTTTGGAAAGATTTGACCATATCTATCAAATAGCGAAATATTTTTTCACAAAATTGGTTTTGTAGATTTGATACAATATCAAGAGCCTTCAGTCCAAAACTTATATTTTTTGGATTTGTTTTTAATTATTTATAATTATTTGTTATTTTTCATGAAAAATTAATTCTAAGAGCAAATTAGTGATTTTTTATTTTTTTTTTGGAAATCTCTCTGAATTCTAATAGGGTCTTTTCTTTACATTTTTAATTTGGATGAAAAATAATTAGAAAAAAATTAAATCTTTTAAAATTAGGGTTTTAGAAATATTTGCTTATTGAAGCACCTATCAAAATATGCACAAACTCTAAAACCTCAAACATGGGTTAGTTGCATACAAATTCATCAAATGCTCCTATGAAATAACATCTTATGCTTCAAAAAGCAAAAAATAACAAAAGGAATAAAAAAGACATTGCAAAAGCATAACATGTACCTATTCCATATTGGATTGGTGTCAAATGTGCCAATGACCCTTTCCCAATCCTTGCTAAAACTGAAATGATGCAATGCAATGGTGATGGGAAAAATTAGTTCTTAGTTTAAGAGAGTAACTTTGCATGAGAGTGTAGATGGGTTGATGAAGAATGAGGCCTTTAATTTATAGATTTTCAAGTTGGAAGAGAGCTCAAAATAGAGCAATGTGGGATAATGATTTGGCCAATGAGATGAAGCCACTTGTCACTTTATGATAGGTTGAGGAATGTGCAAGTTTTGGCCAATGTGCCAAAGAGGGGGAGATTCAAATTTGAAATTGTGAATTAAATGTTGAGAGGGGGACATGTAAGAGAGAAGTTATTGCTATGTTGGAAGGGACAAGTCAACTTGTCTTCATATTCAAACTTTAGGGAATATTCCATTTTTATGCCAAGTTGAAAGAAAATGATGAATTTATAAATGAATTAAAATGATTTATTGGTGAAAGTGGGAAAAACTAGAGGATGTGATGGGTGGTTAGATTAGGTTAATTAGAATTAGATTAGCTTAGGTGATGATTAAGATGTTTTGACCCATTTGACTTGAATATTTTGATTTATTTAAATCAAGAGGGAGAAATATGAATTTTGAGATTTAATTAAATAAAGTCTTGAATTATTTAATCAAAGAGGGAATGATAGGATTAAATTAAATAAAGTTAATTTATTCAATTTAAGTGGATAATCCTTAGAGATTGAATTAAATGAACCTGATTTGCCTAATGAATGGATTTAATGAACTTGATTAACTTTATGAGAGGATGAATGTGAACTTGGTTTACTTGATGAATGGACCTAATTGAATGCATAATGCTAATTTTGCATGTCTACATTTTTCCCCTCTTTGAAGCAATGCACTTGTTGTGTTGGTTCAAAGAATAAACTTTCCGCGATCAAAATTCAAAAATTTTCTAATTTTTTCGGTTGCCCCAGCGGAAAGTACACTAGTACATTGCCCCCTCAAGAGATCGATCGAAAAGATTCTATTTGAAGGTCGATCTCGCGATAAAGATGTTCAAACTAGATGGTTATGGATAATGCAAATGAGATGGTTTTAAAATGCTTAGAATAACAAATCTATATTATCTTAAACGACTTAAATGATGATATGATGTAATGATGGATGATGTGATAATGCCTAATGAGTGTTTTATGTAAATGTATGATTTTATGAGATGCTTAGACTAATAGATCTATATTATGGTAATGAACATGTATGTGAGATGATATGTAGAATGCTGATGATTTGTGGATGCAAGATGGATGCACTAGTGATGATGATGAACTACTCATGACGTGATGTCAGTGTGGAAAAGAAGAAATTAGATGATGACAAGAGGATCCAACAGGAAAATTTTATGAGAGATGATGATGAGAAATGATGATGATAGATGGATGATTTTCTTATCAAGGATTGGTATTTTAAAAGGGTCACTTACCTTATGGGAATGTGCAGGATCATGATGGGCCAAAAAGTGGCAATATGATGGGTATGTGGCTGAAAATTTTTTTACCCAAAATTGATGAAACAAAAAGGGTTTTTAAAGGAGATTCTCAGCTTTCCACCAATATAAATTATGCTTTACTTTGAATTTAATAAGTAATTATTACTCATTTTCTATTCAAAATACAACTAAAGTTCTGATCAATAGACTGATTGAAAAAAATCTATAGATTTCAAATGGTATTAGAGTTTTTGAATCCAAAATATGTGTCACATTCTATGCTTTGCATACTATAGGATTAAAAAAAGAAAAAATTAATTTTATGAAGTTTTGACCAAGTTAAGGTGGTCAGACATACGAGTTTTTTATATTTTTTAAAAGTTGTAATAAAATATTCATAATTAATTATTTACTTGGAAAAAAATTACAAAAAAAATATGCATCACATCAGGACATGAGTCCTCTACTTATATCTAAAATATTATAAAAAAATATTATTATTTTATTGTGGTTAGGGTGGTTAGACAGACATCTACTTATTTTTCCATGAAATTTAAGTACTACTACATTGAAATTTCAAATTTTCACCAAATAGATTTCTTCTTTTTTTAAACAAACCTAGTAGTTTAGAAACTAAATTCAATTTACTACAGATTGTATTCTAACATATTTTTGAAATAATATAGATAACTTATTCAAATTTTTAAGTCAGGTTTCCTAACTCTGATTTTTTTGATTTTTTTGCCACTTAAGGGCCTGTTTTTTCCATGATGATCCTGCACATACCCTTATGTTTGATAACCCACATAAGCACGATGCATCAAGGTATAAAGGACTAGGATGACATTGTACTTAGTGTGATGGAATTTGACTCGACAAATAGATAGGAGTATTCTTGTTCACACTTGACATATGGAAACCTTGCTAGGATGCACTTTAGAAGTTTCAAACATCTCAGACCAAAACACGGAAA
Source organism: Sequoia sempervirens (assembly GCA_007258455.2). Lineage (NCBI taxonomy): Eukaryota > Viridiplantae > Streptophyta > Pinopsida > Cupressales > Cupressaceae > Sequoia > Sequoia sempervirens. The sequence goes on along the minus strand of VDFB02281492.1, from coordinate 453,980,912 downwards.
GGTATAACCAATCAATGCAATAGTCAACAAGCTGTCTAAAAAATCCTCTATACATATCTAACAAATCAATTATTCACCAAGTTATTTTACAAGAACGTCCAATAAGCATAGCAGACAAAAGGATAATGATCGTTGCCCCATTCCCATCTCTCTAAATCCTTCGTTCGGATATCATCGAGAGGTCCTTGGATTGAGCGCAATAAGATAATTCAAAATAGAAAGATAAAGCACACAAACAAGTTGATGTTCTGCAATACCGCTAACCAAAAGGGAATGTGTTTTTAAGGATAAGAACCAAAACTTATTTCCAAAAGATAATGCCCATTGTAGGAAGGATACATCCTAAGACATGTTAGTGGATGGTGGCACATCATTTCATTTATCCAAAGTGTTCTTTCTAATAAATAATGCCCATTGTAGGAAGGATTCATTCTAGGACATGTTGTTATCAGATGATTGATATGGGACTATTTGGATGATGGACTATCGACACAAAGAATTGACCAACTTGTTTACGTACTGACTTAAACCTGAGACTTCACATTTTTGAGTTCTACTTTTAAGCTGATAGACTTGTTTCTAACTGTTTCACCAAAGGTTGAGGATGACGATCAGTTTATTATGGATGGTGTTATTGCGGGTGCAAGCGAGATGAGATGGATGGATTTTTTCCAATATTAGGATGTTTTTGGAGTTTTGCAATGTTTTGAGGTTATTTTTGGTATTTTTCAAGATTTTTAAACGTTTTGATTTTTGATTTTCCAATTTTTTGGGGTTTTCTGAGATTTTGACCAAGAGACTAACCTAAATACCTATCCTAGGGGCCTCGGGGGCTGGTCAACAGATTAGCCTTGCCTACGTTATACGTGTAGAGACCACGTAGTTCAACTAATGACCTGACTGATTTACAGATGAAGATATACATGATCAAATGTCATTTTATTATGACAGACTCCTAAAGTACTAACCTAAGTGTCTAGGGGGATGATCAAAGATCAACCTTACCTACGTTCAAGGCTCAGAGACTCGTAGTTCGACAAGATGACTTTGTTCTTGACTTTTTGACTGACTTTTTGACCTATTTTTGGATTTTGATAATTTTTTGATGTTTTTGGATTTTTTGGTTTTCTGATATTTTTGGATTTTCTGATATTTAGGACATGAAGAATATACACGAATCTGATCCAATGAGAACATGCCCCCAACATGATGCAATAGACTACTCTGATAAAGGCAGGACAAACTGACCTTGAGGATGGGCTGAGTAGTACTAGAAGGGATCATGATATGAAAACAGGACCAAGCTATGGTGCAGATGTAGGTGGATGAGTGATGGATGGACACCCGAATGTGATGGATGATGGAAGCGTAATGGATGGATGATGCAGAACAAGCCATAAAGATCCTGGTGGATGGAAAGTGCTTATTTATGCAAGGCACCTGTTTTCTAGGTTTTCACCAAGGTACTTGTCCAAAGTGCCACTGAAGTGGTTTTCACTAGAGGAAAAATTTTCTCTTTACTGTTTTCAATCCTTTTTTGATTTTTTTGGATTTTCATTTTTTTTTGTTTTTTTAATTTTTCCAAAAGATTTTAAGCTCATGCTGAATGACAAGGTGTTGCTGATGTAGATGCTTCTGTCATAATGTTCCATTGATATCATGTCTAAAGAAATTGCTTTGCTAAGATATGTGCACTTGAATGCAACTTTTGAGATTCTTGATCTGCTTTATTGATAATGGGGATAACTCTATCTCTATGCGCACATCGCGATAGAATGCCTTCAGAATCCTTATGATGAAGAGTCGTTGCCAATACATGGTTAATTTGAGAATTGGATATCATGCATGGAGGCGTGGATGGAATGTTTTTAGGGATAAGAGATGGATTAGTTGACAGTTTGGAACCTTTGACTCTCCAAACTTGGGAAGATGAGCAATGATGAGTGGATATGAAAGTGTGCGTGGAATTAGGACCAACTGCTTGATACACTTTATACGTCACTTGAAAAGCCTTCTTTTTCTTTTGTGGACATCTTTGATGGATACTTTTTCCTTTTATATTTTTCCCCATAGTTTCTTTGACTAATGGAGTTTGATAGGGATGATCTTTCTTTGTATTTTTTGGTATCCATTTGTATTTGATTTGTCCATTATGCTTTCCAGCTTCTTTTTTTTTGATAACATTCTTCGTACTTTGATTCAATTCTTTCTTTTTATGTTGGTCCCAATTCGTGGATGGGGTGATGGGTGGATGAAGATTCATGACGTGGCTGGTTGTAGTATTGGCATTGGTTTCATCAGAAGGATTCTTTGTGCTCCCTATGTTGACCTTTGCTTGAGACATAGTTGTCCCTAGTATGGTGGAGGTAGTACCTTCATGCTTTGATTCCACCTATTATGAGAGCCATTTTTTAGAATGCATTCTCTGATAAATGACCACTGCAAATGATGTTATCTCGATTGGATGCTTTACTAACTCTAGATTATAATATTCTATCTGCCTTGCTTCCTTGAGTGGATAATGTTTGATATCTTTATTCATGATGTCCTTAGTCTGAATTTGTGATATATCTAATACTATTGTTGACAACTCTGTTTGATTGTAGGGATCAATAACCTGCTCCTTTTGTTTAATAATGTCAGGAGTAAAGGGATCTTGTTCTGAATGAAGATCATCTACGTGTTTATCCATAGAAATAATATCATGGGTAGATGGAGGAATATGTGCATTATGTATAGATAGGAGAGTGTCCATTAGATCATTGTAGTATCTTGAAGATACAAATTCTTGATCTTGAATGATTTTGGAGTTGCTTTTATCATGCTTTGGATCAAGTTCTTGACATGAGTCAGTTTCAAAGGATGGATTTCTTACAAATGGTTCTTGGATATCTTCATTAGCCATGGGAAGTGGTTCAATATCCTCAAGTGTCGAGTTCAGGGTTACTTTAGTATCTATAACCATGAGGTCAAAGGGGTTCAACATGTCTTGGAAAGGACCATTGCTGGACCTTAGTGAAAGATGTTGATCATGCTTTGGGATAATTCTTGAGATATGTCCTCTAACTCATAAGGAAATGTAGAGAAATTTTCAACATAATCATAGGTCAATGGATCATGCATTATGTCAATAGGATCAAATAATCCTAACACTCCTTGAAATAGATCACTAAAAAGTGGCTCTTGATGTATGGTGAGTTGATCGGATGGTGTAGAAACATCTTCAGTGTGCTCCTTAATGGAGAGATCTTGAACATTTTTTTCAACAATTATGGTGGAGAGATTGTCAATGTCTTCAACCATAAGTGATGTTGACATTTCTTGGATTGGATCATTGTTGGTTGGTGGATTTTGATCATGATTGAAAAGTGACTCTTGACATATGTTGATTTGATCATTGGATGAAGTATGGATAACTTCAAGGTGCTCAGTGATGGATAGATCTTGATCATTATTTTCAACAATTGTGTTGGGGAGATTGTTAATGCTATCACCAGTGATTGAATGTTCATCGTTATCCCTAATAGCTATCATTTTTCATGTTTGTGCTTGTGTTTTTTGGGTAGCCTGAGAGGCTTGGGCAGCTTGAGAGGCTCGTCGCACTTCTTGAGCTTGTGTTGCTTGTTGTGTGGCTCGATATTGTTGGATGACCTTTTGGTAGGCCTGGTGAGCTTTTAGCGTAATGTTATATTGTCTTGCTACATTTGGTTTTGGTGGTAGTGGTGGTGGATTTGGAATTGTGTTGGATGTAATGATGGGTGGTTGAGATACTTTTAAAGTGATCATAGTGGTTTTTGATATGATGGGATTGATCAAGGTGATAGGAATTGTCAGAATGACTGAGGTGATAGGTCTTTGGGAGACCATATTTTGATTTGTTGGGATTAAGGTTGTCATTTGATTAGATACCATCTGTTGGTGCGATGTCGATGGTATATTCAAAGGATTTGATGTGATGGCTTGATTGGTGTTAGGTGGATTGATTTGGATGGAGTGATTGGTGCTAGGTAAAGGGGGAAGCCCTAATCCAAGTAATGATGCTGATATGGGTAGTGGTGGTGGGGATGTCTCTTGGCACAATGACTCAACTATTTTGGTAAGTGTAGCAATTTGATCTTCACTCCCTTGATATAGTTGATTTGGTTTTTTTTCAAGAAAATTTGGGATGCATACTTGTGTTTTTTGAATGGGATCATGGAAAAATTGATTTTGGACAATGTTATGATTTGGGATGATGTTCCAATTTGGCATGATAGGTTGAAATTGAACATTGTTGGTGTTGGGAATCACATTGCCTTGATTTAGGTAACTTTGACTTTGCATGGTGTTACCTTGACTTGGATTAATACACAGAGTTGTTAACATCTTGTTTGGATTTTGAACAACATTGATATGATTCACAAACATATTTATCCCAAAGTTTTCCGGATTCATGTTTTGTAAAGTTTTACTTGGTACATTCACATTTGGCATGTTAGGATTTGATGAGATGACATTGTTCATTTGAAGGCTCATGCATTGATTGTTCAGTTGATAGATTTGTAGGTTTGGACTTAGATCTACCATCGGGAAAGGTGTTCCAATCTTTTGACTAGGCATACTCACATTTTTTGTACCATTGAGGTTTGTAGGAGAGAACGATCCCATGTACGGAATGTATAAATGTGAGTTTTGAAAATAAATTGGCATTGTAAGGCTTTGATAGTTTGGTTGACTTGGATTACTCATGATGTATGGATAAAGTTTATATTCCATGTTCCTCTTGTGTTTTGACCTTGTTGTAAAAGTGACCTCTAAGGTGCTTAGGACCAATGATGAGATGAAGGATGAAAACAGATGAATGATATGAGAGTTAAACATTTAGGGACTTTGGATCAATGCTAGACTTAGGGTTTGATTTTGTATACCCTAAGATGTTCGATGTGGGATTACGAGGAATTTGTTCAAAGGATTTCTAATTCAATTAAATGTATGATAAAGGATGCATTCCCCTACACCTAACTAAACAAGGTGATTTTGATTTTGATGATTTACCCAAGTCTAGAATGGTGTTTCCAAAGCTCTAAAGTTGTTTGGTGGGATGGGATGATAAATGTTTTTGATGGATGAAGTGTTTGATTTGATTCTAAATGAATCTAGGAAGGGATTTTTTACTAGTCCAAGATAGTGAAGAACATGCCTTTCTCTAAAAGTAATTCAAAATCAAAATATCAACGTTTGCATGAAAACCATACGACCAAAAGATGCCAAGCACATATCTGGGGTCTAATTGATTTAATCTTTGCTTAATGGATTCTTTTTACCACAAAAACACTCTTGATTAGATTTTGAATCTAGATGTCTAATGTCTCAACTTTCCCCTTATCCCACAAAGTGTATTATGCGGAAACCAAGGAAATTTGAGGCAAGAGCTACCTATTGTTGACCTTAGTAGGAGCAAATTGAGATGAAATCCAAATGCTTAGAAGCCTCTAAGGATAAAATCCCAAGGTCAAGCAATAGCATGTGAATTCGTTCAAGGATATTTGCTTCTCCTATAGGGTTTGAGATTTGATGCTCATGGTGAATGTTGGTTTTCCAATGTTTTCGATCAAAGCACTGTGTTTTCAAACTGACTCACAAGCAATATAACATCCTATCTCAATTGGTACATTTTTCCTGGAGGGCTTGCCTCATGCCCTTCATAGTAGAAGAGATGATTTTACATGCAACCAAGGAGAGAGTATAAAGGTATGTTAAGAATGAAGTCTTAACCTCTATACTTTAACCAAGATCAAACATAGCAAGTAACTTCTTGGAGTCTAAGTTCCAATGCACCACTTTGATAAACTTAGTGAATGAGTTAATAGGCCACTACAAACAAGGTTTTTATTTCAGACTTTCCATTTGTGGAGATTGACCCATACGGCGAGAGTCCCCTTTCGGATCCATCTCGTCGGAATCAACCGCATGATATTGGCATTTACTCCAATACCCACATTTATATCCCGGCTGGAAATACTCTCAGGTTCAGAGTGTTACCAGTTGATTCATTCCCTTGGGTGAGTACTTTTTCCCCAAGGTAAGACCTCTAGGATCAACAAAAGCAAGTAAAGACAATATCTGTAATTCAATCAATCTTTGTTTGCAACAAAGAGAGAGAATGTACACAATAATGCCCCACTCACACTCACACAAGATTTTGTTCAATTTTAAACCCAAATTGAACTATGGAGGTGATTGCTTTATCTCACCCTAAAGTCACGAAAAAGGCCTTTTGATTCTCAAGATCGCTATAAAGTGCGAGAGAAGCGTATACATCCTTTTTCGATGATGTTAGTTTAAGTAATCAATCACAAAAACAAAGTTTCACATGTTCATTTTAAGTACACAAAGCAATTGTGAGTTCTTTTTAAAACACCAAAGTTGAGTGTGAGGTTGCTTGTTCAATTTTAAACCAAATTGAAATCTAGTAGATGTCTAAGGTTCAATTTCTAGCCCAATCTTTTGAAGAAAACAAAGCAATGATTGATTTTAAACCCAAAAATGATTTAGTTGGCCTAAAATAGAAAATGAAAGTAGCAAATGGAAGCTCTAATAAGCATTAAAAAATGATTTTTTCCAAGTTCAACTGCCCACATTTTGATTCAAATCTGTCATTATTTGATTTTTATGTGAGATCAAACACCATCGTTTCTTGATACCAACCCTGAATATTGTGATGCATCTCCACCTGATGTTGCTCCTCTTTGTTTGTTTTTTTTTTTTAATAGATCAAACATGGAAAAACCATCAATTACCTAAAAAAAGAAACCAAGGTTAGATCATTAGCAATTAGTTCAGTTCCATAATTGAGGGAAAATACAAAAATAGACTAACCACCATTAGACCTCATCCTTTTTCAAAGGAAACTCCTGCACAAATGATATTAATTTTGATATCATCAAACAAAATGAAATTGATTTTCAAAACTAAATGTAAAAAACAATTGAATGCAGAGCCTTCTCAAAAATTGAATCTATTAAATGCAATACTCAATTCTCAAGAAAGATCGGGCACCAAATGTTAATATTGATGCTATGATTATCATGAATCAAATTAAAAGTCAATGTGCATTTATGATTTATGACATGAAATTTATTACAGCTCTTCAAACGAGATAGAACTATTGACCTCAGAAGACAAAAATATTAATGATGGAATGAGAAATTTGTGAAGATATACACCTCCCCTCAGAAATTTTTGAAGCTCACGTGACTACCAGTAGATGAATTATGAATTCTTGTGCAGATTCGAGCCCTTCTACAACTAACCATGCCTTCCATAATGAACACCTTCAGGTAGTCAAATCATCTAACTTTATGCTTCAACACAATTCAACACGTGGATGCTTTGATTCAAGAGTTCTCAAATTTTAATTATTGGAGCTCCTCCATGTCTCTCGTCCTAGCTACAATATTGGCACCACTTCCCTGTCAAAAAGATGTGGAAATAGTAATGGGACAAACAATGTTAATGCTTCTTATGCTTGAACTGCATGCCATATGAAATCTACATTAAAAACAAAGAATAGTTATCACAAGCATTTAATATTAGATTACTAGCTTAAGTTACACGCCATCTGCAACTTGCTCATAATTGCATCTATAAACTACAAAATATGAGGTCTTTGTGCCTTCTATAAACTTATATCAAATCTAAGTCATAATATAGTATGTTACCCGTAAAACCTGAGCTATTCAACAGATCAATATTATCCTGCTTCTTTTGTGCATGGTAGCACTGAGTGGATTGACATTAGTTCATACTTATGTGCAACAAACAATGTTCTTTGTGCTGCAACCAAATTCTTCCATGCACCTGATTTAAGTTGACATCCATGGAAGGTATGATGCAAATTTAGTCAATTACTTGGATCTGTATTACAGTCAAAAGTGATGAGAAAACTGAGGGAGGTTGGTCTTTAGATGAGGGAAATTGCAGCACTGGTGAAATGGAGTTCGAGGAAGTGGATCACCATTCACAAGATAAAGAATTGAAATATTATCTTCTTCATAAATATAGTGGTTACTTGAGCATTCTGAAGCAGGGATTTATGAAAAAAGAACGGAAAGCTACCCTAAGACACTCACCAGAAACTATTCGACTGGTGGACTTTACACAACAAATGGCCTTATCCTTACGTAATTAGTTCTTACAAGTTGGCTGGCCATTCAATATTTGTACAAGTTTTCTTGCCCTAATTCTCTCTTTTACTAGATAGACAAAAATAATACCCTTTCTACTAACACTGTAGTTGACTGAAAAGGTAGCATTGGTTGAATATATTGGACTAGATCATAAGCAAATAGATAATTGATTTATAAACCAATGAAAGTGCCACTGGAAGCCTAGTGACGATTCTCACTCTCAGTACATGGTAATGGAAGTCCACACTCCTCATCGTAATT
>VDFB02281492.1:453924490-453972383 GCA_007258455.2 Sequoia sempervirens | reverse complement strand
AAGATTTTGCTAATCGTTGTTTTAGCCTTCACTTATGTGATCCATGCTAGACTCCAGCCTACAAGCATGTCATCAACATATAAACACAAAATAATGTAGTTGTCATTATCCAACCTTTTAAAATAAACACAATGGTCAGAATTACACCTGTTGTAGCCTTGCTTAGCTATAAAACTATCAAATTTCAAGTACCATTGCCGAGGTGCTTGCTTCAAGCCATATAAACTTTTATTCAATCTGCACACTAGTTTCTCCTTACCTTTGACCTCAAATCCTTGTGGTTGTTCCATATATATTTCCTCTTCCAAATCACCATGCAGAAAGGTTGTTTTAACATCAAGCTCTTCTAAATGCAAATCTTCAATAGCCACAATACTTAAAACAATATGAATAGAAGTCATTTTAACAACAAGAGAAAAAATTTCATCAAAATCAATACCCTGTTTCTGTGCAAATCCCTTTACAACTAATCTGGCTTTAAATCTTTTCTTACCTCCATCCTCCTCTTTCAGCCTATAAATCCATTTGTTTGGTAAAGCCTTTTTACCTGCAGGAAACTTGTATAATTCCCAAGTCTTGTTTTTCAGCAAGGAGTCAATTTCTTCTTCCATTCCATGCTCCCACTGAACCTTGGTATCCACCTACATAGCTTCATCATAATATTCTAGTTCACCAGCATCAATTAACAAAATAGTATACAAGGAGGGAGAGAATATTTCTGGAGGTCTACTTATCCTTGAAGATCGTCTAACAGGAGTTTGTGGTATTTGTTGCTATTGTTGTTGCCCAGCATGAGGAACCACTGAAACATCATTGTTTGGAATATCATCCAACACGGCATAATCATTTTCTTTCTTCTCATTTTGCAGCAACAGATCTTTGTACAACACTTTCTCATTGAATATGACATCCTTGCTTCTCACAATTTTCTGATTTTCGAAATCCCAAAGTCTATAACCAAATTCATCAATGCCATATCCAAAAAATACACATTTCTTTGATTTTGCATCAAGCTTGGTTCTATTTTCAGAATCTACATGTGTAAATGCTTCACAACCAAAGGTTTTGAGAAAAGAATAACTCACCTTCTTACCTTTCATGCTTCCTCTGGAATACCACAACCCAAAGGATTAGAGGGACCTCTATTGATTAAATAAACAACAATGTTTACAGTCTCTACCCACAATTTTAAAGGCAGTCCAACATGCAATCTCATAGTCCGTGCACGCTCCATTATTGTTCTATTCATGCGCTCAGCCACTCCATTTTCCTGCGGAGTCCTTGGAACTATTTTCTGCCTACGAATACCATTAGAGGAACAATAATCTTCAAATTATTTACTGCAATACTCACCACCATTATCAGATCTGAGACATTTTAACCTTTTACCCATCTCATTCTCAACCAAGCTTCTCCATTTTTTAAAAGTTTCAAATACATCAGATTTCTACCTAAGAAAATAAATCCATACCTTCCTAGTTGCATCATCACTAAATGTAACATAATACAAAGAGCCACCAAGAGAAGACACCTGAGCTAGTCCCCATACATCTGTATGCACAAGCTCTAATTTCTCATCTTTCTTTAGCTTCCCATCCTTCAGAAAACTAACTCTCTTTTGTTTTCCATACATACAACTTTCATAGAAATCCATATTAACACATTTTAGACCTCGTAAAACATTATTTGAATGAAGTACTTTCATACCTTTTGCACTCATATTCCCAAGTCTATTATGCCACAGTGCTAATTCAGAGTCCACAGCAACTGTATGATCTTCTACCCGCTGAACTGCAGCAACTGTTCCTGAAAATTGACCTTTTTCTGTAACAATTAAAGTAGAAGGAACAGTATGACCTGTACAAAGATATAAGGTGCCTACTTTCACACCTTTTTCTACCACTAAGACACCCTTTGTGACCCTCCAATTTTTATCACTAAAAGTAGCAACACAACCTTCATCATCTAGTTGCCATGCTGAAATTAAATTTCTGCTTAACTTTGGAACATGCCTTACCTCACGTAGTAGCCAATGATTCTCATTCTGCAACTTAATCTTGATTCTTCCCTTTCCAACAATCTGACAGGGTTCGTTATCTCCTAAATAAACCAGCCCAAAATCCCCTTGGACATAATCAATAAAATAACTTCTATGGGTGGTAGCATGAAATGAAGCCCCTGAATCTAACACCCAAGAATCAAAGCATCCTCATTAGATTTATTACTTACCACATTTTCCTCTTTACTTCCTTCATTTTTGTCTCCTTCTTTATTTTTCTGAGCCCAGCAATCTTTCTTTCAATGACCTAGCTTACCATAGTACCATCAATCCCTCTTGTCTCTAGATTGGGACTTTTTATGCTTTGATTTTCCTTGTGACTTCCCATGATTTCCAGAATTGTTTCCTCTCTCCTTTGTTCTGCCCCTACTTTTTGCATTCAAAATACTGCCTGATGTGGATGTTCCACCTAAGCTTTTCCTATGAATTTCCTCACTCAAAATAACACCAACATCATCAAATTTCAATGTATTTGAACCAGAAACAGAATTGCTAACAGCCATTACCAAGCTATTCCAGCTTTCAGGCAAAGAACATAGAATCAAAATAGGCCTAACTTCATCAAAGTTTACTTTTACAAAATTTAATTGACTAGTAACCATATTAAACTCATTCAAATGATCAGTAACTGACCCACCTTCTACCATTTTCATATTAAATAAACGCTTCATAAGAAATACCTTATTCGAAGCTGAAGGCTTTTCATATAACTTCACCAAGGTTTCCATCAACTCTTGAGTTGTCTTTGTTGTTGTAATATTGAATGCCACCGATTGTGCTGGCATAAATGAATACTGCCAAGAGCCTTTCTATCCAAGATCTCCCAGTCCTCATTAGACATTGTTGGTTTCTTGGTTTTCCCTTCCAATGGCGGCCATAAATCCTTCTGATAGAGATAGTCCTCCATCTGCATCTTCCATAACTAATAGTTCTGCCCATTAAACTTCTCAACCTTCTTACCCTCATCTGCCATTGCTCCCACTCAACCGTGAGACTCCCACTCAGCCGTGAGACCTTCTTACAAACAATAATCGAAACACAACCTGCTCTAATACCACTTGTTAGGGTTAGAAAGGAAGATATCTAACAATTAAATGCAGATTTAAATAATAAACAGAGAAACTAAAACAAACACATAATAAATCATAACACAGATAATTTAACGTGGTTCACCCAATCCGGGCTACATCCACCAAACTGTAGCCATCCAATACTTTTATTATCCAGTGTAAAACCTTTTACAATCTTGTGAATAATCGTGTTTTTCATCATACTATAATACCCATCTGAACCCCTTTTTAACAAGCTTAGAAGCTTCTAGATTTTTTGGGTTTTACAAAATTGGATTTTTCCTTTTTCATGAATTGTCGGGGTGTACAGTATACCATGGACTATATAGTATAGCATGATCAGTCACCACATACCAACATAATCCATAAGCCCTAGTCATTCATCCATGTGCCCTCACTATCAAGAGACATTTGGCACATCCATTAGTCATATTTATCCTAACCTTGACAAGGGAAACCAACCTTCCATAAATCCATTTCAAGACTCCACATCCTATTCTAACCAACCATCCATTAACCTATTCCAAGCCTCTACATTTTATTCTAGTCAACCTTCCACTAATCCATTCCAACCCTCTACATCATATTCTAGTCAACCTTCCACTAATCCATTCTGAGCCTCTATGCCCTATCTTAACCAACCTTCCACTAATCCATTCCAAGCCTTTATGTCCTATCATAACCAACCTTCCACTACTCCATTGCAATCCACTCCATCCCAATCTATAACTCGATCTAATGAAAATACATTCAGTCATAGTCTCCAAAATCACATTTCATTGCCTAGACCTTTGGATACATGTCAAAATGAAAGTCTAAATCATGACATCATAACCCCCCCTTTATGACAAGATCAAAGTATTTCTTGTAATCCTATTCCATCCCATGATCCTATCCTTAATTCTATCCAAGAAATTCTTCTAGACAACCATGTCACCCAAGAAAAACCTATCTTTGATCAAGATCCTACCATTAAACAAGAAACCCAAAATTATCCACTCATTGACCTTTATACCATCCATGACCAAACATTTGAATTCAACCCTATTCAAACTCCAAACACCTCCATTTCATGAAATGAGACACTTGCCTCCTTTGGACACCTAGATAATCAAATAAAGGACATGGATCAAGTCACAAAAGAACATAAAAAGGCTACTATGGATCAAGACAAACTTAAACAAGCTACTATGGATCAAGTAAAAGAAGAAGATGCAAAATATACCATGAATCAAATCGATGTCCCAAATGACCAAGAAGACACAAGCATGATGAATGATAAAGAAAAAATATCCTACTAACTAGGATCATCCACCTTTGTCAAAGAAAGATTTCATGCAGATGAGAAAATTTGGAGTAATGGTTTCTAACTAAATAATGATGGGTTAGCATCTTGCTTTCAAAGCAACAAATACCCCATCGGAAATAGAATGTTTCAAAGCTTGCAATATCAAGGAAGAGGACTAGGCATACATGAGCAACACATTTTTGAACCAATATAGTTTTATAAAAGTCCTAGGCATCAAGGTATTGGATATTCTTCAATCAAAAAATCAAATGATGTTAGTGATACATCCATGATATTAGGGGATAATTTATCCAATACAAACATCAAAATGGGGGACATGAGTAGTCCTTTTCATAAGGTTGTTGCCAACATTCCTTCCATCCACACCATAAACCATCATTCCAACATAGTTAAACCCATCAATTGGAACCAACAAAAATAAAAATCTTACAAGCCTAAAGCCTAAAATCAAATAGGAAAGGCCATTGAATGCAAAAATCCAAGTGGACAAATAAAGTTAAAGTGAATCCCAAAGAAAAATGGATCAAGTAAAGAAAAGAGCTCAATTCCACTATCTAATAAAAATGTGGAGCCACAAGAAAGGAGGTCTCCCACATAAAAAATATCCACCTCCTTCAAAATGGTCATCACAGAAGGCATATAAAAGTCATGGTTCCAAATAGTATCCCAATCAAAATTCCAAACTCCATCATTCACCACCCCAAGTTTGGAAAATAAAAATTCCTACATCCAAAATGCTAAATAGGCCATCCAAACCTACTATCATCCATCATAATCCTACATCTCACCTAAAGTCTAAAAATTCCATGTCACAAAGCCATCACATCTTGGCAACAACTCTTTATCATAAGGACTTTCATGGAACTCTATCTTGATGGGCATAGTTAGATAAAGCTAACCCAACTATCAAAAAGGATCACAATGACATCAATCGATTGTATACAAGTGTTATGATCTTGACAAGACAACTACTCCATAAAGGTCACTATTGGCATATCATGACATAAGCATCTAGATCAACACCATGAAATCAATTATCATCCAGTCTATCAAATCCATATAAAAAATTTAAAAAAGAAAAATTGTCACCTTGATGAAAACCAAGAAAACAAGTGTCTTGTGTGACATCAAAAAGAAAAAAAAAAAACTAGTAAAAGGAACAATATAATCCAATAGTGAAAACCATTTTTTTGGTGCTTTGGTTGTACCATGATGAAAACTTGGAAAACAGGCGTCATGTGTAAAAGAAATTGTCTATGTGGACTATTACACTTAGGGGCAAGTTGTCTCATCTCACATACCTTTCTCATGACATTTTCCATCCATCCATTTAATTCATATCATTCCCATCCATTTTCCCACCTACTTTGATCTTGATAAGGAATAAGGTACAAACACAATTCATGCTTTGGGAAAACTTTTGACATGTCTAGCCTTTGGTCATACACTATTCATGAAATATCATGTCATTGGGCCTTTTTAGCATTATCAAAACCCATACCTAATAGAAAACAAACTATCCTTATGCAACATAGTCCTTGGAGACCATATGATAATTCTTCTAGCCAATAATCCTCATGTCTCCTATCTTTTACCTAAGCCACCCATCATCCTTTCATACCTATCACATGTCTTAGTTTTCCCTTCTCATTGGTTTAAGGATTCTAATCCACTTATCCAAGTCCCATCCATAATCCTATCTAAAGCTAAGGTTAGTCATTCCAAATGCAATCAATGTAATCCATACAATCTTGCTATGCATCCTAGCGCATCATCCAAAACATTCCTTGGCTTTGTTTCTAGCCTTGCTGCAAACCTTGATACTTTAGACACATTATCGTTATCCTCATGTTGTTTTGGGATGTGTCCTTCCCATGTCAAACAACATTGTGATCATCATTATCACCTATGAATTGGGTTTCAACTTGACTAGGAGCAAGATCATGGTTGTCCTTGGATTCTTGTATGTGCTTTCTCACTTGCTTGTAGGCATCATTCACATGTGTTTGTCATGATCCTTATAGTCACCCTTCATTCATAAAAAATATATCCTCCATCATCTTCATTTCTTCCATCATAACGCTTGACATCATGTGTCTTTTCACCTTCCATAATGCCTATCTCATTCCATGCCACTCCTAATAAATTGGTCTTATACCCAATTGGGGGAAAATACTTGACCTACATCATCCTTGGATCCTACACTTGTTGTTGGAGGTCATTATATCAAAAAGAAAAAAAAGGTCATAAAATGACAAAAATCAAATCAAATCAAATATTCCTAAAAAGACAAAAAAATTGAAACATGTCAAAAACACAAAAACATCCAAATAACTTACAAAAATCCCAAAAACAGAGTTGAATTAAGTCATGTTAGTCCAAGTCCAAGTCAAACTACATTGTCTATGTGACTAAACATAGGCAAGGCCATTTTTTTATGTGCCCCCGAGGCATTAGGTCAGTCTTCCTAGGTTTGATCAAATAAAATTATGACTTATTCCTCTGTCAATAAAACAATGTCATGGCATGTTGAACTATGAGGTCTATGTGCATTGTAAAATAAGCAAGGCCATCTATCGATGAGCCCCCAAGGCCACCTAGGTCAGTCCTTTAGGGTTTGTCATGTCAGTCATAATAAATTAGATATTGAGAACTTAGACACATACGATCATCAAAACATCAGACAAGTCATGCATCAACAAGAGAATAGGTCAACAAAGCCACTCAGTCAAATAAAAAAAAAAATTCAAAAATTCAAACAATAAAATTGTCAACCAATCAACTTATGTCTTATAGAGGAGGATGTGTCCTTCCTAAAACTAGACATTATCATTTAGTCAAAATCAGTCATTCTCCTTATGCAAGTGGTCACATGATTGAAACTAGACTTGACGTCTAATATGACATGTTTCTTCTCCTGAAACCAAGCTTCATCAAACAATCAACCTATCAATCACATTTTGGAAACTACTCTGAATGGTTGTTCACCTTGTGGTTTGTTTTGTCTTATCTTTTTTCTATTTCTCTTTGAGTCAAGTTACTAGCTTCCTCGAGGATGTCCCATGAAGGATTTAGAGGAGCGATGATTTCTCATGACTCTTGGGAAACTTTTCCTTTAATATGATCTAGGACATTCCTTTTCCGCGATTGTCTATTTTGTAAGTGGATGACCTTGCACACCTTGGTCTATTGCATACCATGGTGTTTGTTATCTATTTGTGTCATTTTACCGCCCAATGATTATTAATGCAAGACCTATTATGCATTTGACAAAATATTGAAGATTCTTCTTCTATACTAACTTCCATATCCTTCATGCTAATATTTCTTCTATCTTTCATCCTTTAGTCCTCTTATCTATTTTGAGAGCACATTCATGTTCTTTGAACCTGCCTATCCTCTCAAAGGGGCATATCATTACCTCCTCATCATTCTTCATCATCCTATTCACACCAAGGCATGTTTTGACTGAATTTCTTTGAGACAACACGATAAACTACATTGTATCAAAGAGGGGCAAAACATAGACACTAAAAAATGTTCTAAGGCCCGTGACTCCTAATTTCTTCATCATTGTCCACCTTGTCATCCTTGATAATTGAATAATAATTATTTAATTATTTTCTAATGTCATATATCTTATATTAACTAAATAATTTTAATTATTTAATTACATCAGTAGTTAAATCCCTTTCTTTCTAAAATTAAATAAATTCTTATTTATTTAAATTTTATCCACTTTCCACTATAATTAAATAATTATTAAATTCAAAATATTCTCTTTATTACATTCCTCTATAATTAAATAATTGTTTTAATTATTTAATTATTCATTTGCCACCTCAATTAATTATTTTTTATTGTTTAATCTCCTATCACCTCTTTGTCCATGCCAATTTTATCTTCTCCATCAAGTCTTTATCTATCCATGTCTCAATTAACCTCCACCCTTTGTTAAATTATTTATAATTTAATATTTACCGTCAATCCTTATTATTCACCCTAACCCTAGTCCATACTACATCTTTCATTATTGTCCATTGATTAACACATCTCTTTCATATTCAATCTTATCCCTTCATTCAATATTGTCTTTCCTATAAAAGACCTCTATCATTGTCATTTCTTGATCTTGGACATATTAGACATCTTGGAGAATATACAAGTCATCTATCTACAAGCAATCTACAAGAAATTTACAAGCAACCTAGACATTACTTACACATTCTTATGTGATCTTATGCTATCTTGCTATCAAGTCTATCAACATCAATTCAAGTACATCCAAATCAAATCAAATCTTCAATATTTTGCTTGGTCATTGTCATAGGCTTGTTTGTATACTCAAAAATCTAAGGGAAAATATTATATTTAAGCAAAATGGAGAAGTGCAATGAAGGTTAATCAATGGTGGTGTGATGACTATTTGGTAATATTGTTCCATGTTTTATGTCTTTATGCTTATTTGTGTTTCATTGTTTATTAGGGTTTGATTTACATGCATTATTGCCTAACCTTGATAATTTTAGCCTTGATTACAGTACCATGGTGAATACTTGCTTTGTTTTATGTATGGAAGTTGTTTAGAAGTGTTTCGTGTAGTGGTTGCATGTTAAGTACTCAAATACCTCTCATGTAGCTAGTCCAAAATAGTTTTGAATTTCTCACCCATACATTGGGTTTTTGTATGCTTCATATGAGCAAGAATATTCTTTGTTCACAGAGTCAAAGTCCATGCAATGGATATAACGTTGCCTTAGTAATCAATACCTTAGTGCATCGTATCTATTTGCTACATCAATAAGGATTATGAAAAATATGAAGTCTCTATGGAATCAAAAGCAAAACTCATCAATGATTAACAACATACAATTTCTTCCATCTTCTTAGATAAATCATACTAATATTTTCTTCTATTCAACATTTCTTATGTCAATCCTTACACTTAAATGCATCACATCAGCTTGTCAAAAAAATTGGTTCATTATCCTTGGAATTTTACCCAAATTTCTCGATGGGGCACCATGCTATCCTGCCATCACTAGGGAATACCAGGGCAACTCTTGAGTAGCAATTTTTGAATTTTCTTTGACACAACACACAAACTTGCATCGTATCAAAGAGGAGCAAAATGTAGATACCAAAAATTGTCCTAGCATGTGAACTAGCATTTTAACACTAATACCCATCTTTTCTTAATGATTAAATAATATTAAAAAAAAATTATTGTTGCCTAAAATCATATTTCCACTATTAATTAAATAGTTATCAATTAATTATTTAATTAAAAAATAAACCCCCCTCACTATTTAATTAAAGTATAAGAATAAGTTATCTTTAATTATGTTATTTAATTATTTAATTATCTCACTTTCCATCTTCTAAATTAAATAATATTAAATATTATTTAAATACTCTTCCACTTCAACATTAAGTAATTACATTAATTACTTAATTCCACCTTTTCCTCTCAATATTATCCATTAATAAATAAAATTTTATTTATTTATTAAATCCTATATTGCACATTCCTCCAAAAATTAATTAATTATCCCTTCATGCACTATGTCCTCAAAGGGAACAACCACTTTCTTTAAGTTGACTAAAAAATATATTTAGCTAAGTCTTCAATTAATTCTCTTAACTCACACTCTCTCTCAATCACCTGAGATTGACTATCCAATCTATCCAGTGAACTATTCAATCTAAATTAGTTCACTTCCTCTAACCTCACCTATTCTTCTAATTTAATTAAATGATTATAATTAATTATTTAATTAAATAACTTTCCCCTTGTTAAAT
Organism: Sequoia sempervirens; assembly: GCA_007258455.2. NCBI lineage: Eukaryota > Viridiplantae > Streptophyta > Pinopsida > Cupressales > Cupressaceae > Sequoia > Sequoia sempervirens. The sequence goes on along the minus strand of VDFB02281492.1, from coordinate 453,962,143 downwards.
TAAATAATTAAATTAAATTATTTAAATCATTCAACATCATCCATTTAATAAATAATCATTTATTTATTAAATTCAATTAATCTTGCACATTCCTCTTAATATTTATTAATTTATTAATTACTTACTCCACATGGATTAACCCTTCTTTCAGTTGACTAAACAATCAATTTAGTTAACTATTCAATCAATTCTATTAACTATCCAATCTATTTGGTAAAGTGATCAATCAAATCTCTTAACTATTACTCTCTCTTAGTCAACTGAGATTGACTATTCAATCTATCCAGTGAATTGTTTAATCTAAATTAGTTCACTCACACTCACTCCTAGTCTTCTAATCAGTCATTTGAGTCAACTCATCAATCAATATCTCAAGCAATTAGTTAACTAATCAATCTAAATCCTCTCAACGGTTCTCAACCGTTGATCATGAGCTTGCAATGTTGAATCTCGATCATTCATCTGAAAACTTGAAATCTATATAGCAAACTCATTTATTCTCAAAAAATTATCGAAGAATTAGTATAGTTTATGCAATGAAGTAATACTGAATTAACATTTGAATTTCTTGTGTCAGGCCCCACCTATTATTGAGTATTGCAACATTGTTTTCATATCTTTATAAATTAGAAGTTGAGTAATAAACTATCATGTTTACAAAATATGCATAATAGACTCTATTTCAACATGCATATGCACCATTAAGAAGAGATAGATACTTTAAATTTTATTTGTAGGCATGAAATAAGATCCATGTAGTATTATGTATGTGCTAGCATGTTGGTATGAAGTTATTTGTCTATACCTTGCAAAGGACAACTATTTATACAACGTTAGGTCTTATCAAATATGAGTTCCATAATATGTTATGAGATTCAAGTGTAGGTGGTGCACATTTCATGTACATGGGTGTTGATCTATGCATCAAATATGTCTAGGTTGGAAAGATAGGTAGTATAAATGTAGCCATCCAATTTGGGTTTTCGCTTAAAAGAGATTAAATAATAATTTAATCACTTTACTAGTTTTCTATATTGAGTTCAGCTATCCCTTATATTATACAATATTCTAGTGCAACACTAAGAATATTCCTAATCCATATTATTATGGTGAAATTTAATTATTATTATTTTTCATTCACAAGCATTGAAACAAGAACATATGTTGAACAATAGTGGACAGGTAATTTTAAGTGGGGATGAGTATTTATTAATTTAGAAAACTAAAAGATTAATAAGAAATATGCTATATTATTATGTAAATTATTCTTGATAAAAATAAATAAATAAAGAGAAACATGGAGGTATATTCTACACTTTCCATAAAATTAAAGACTATTTTATTGCACATATTTTCAATATTCAATGGTATTAAGTTAGAGAAAAATGTCTGAAATCTAGAAAAGTATGGGCGACATATGGGAATTGACTATGCAGCCCTCAAAACGGGTTTGATTTCACCATTTGATGGTATTTATTAATTAATTAAAAATAAAAAAATAAAAAATACCACTGTATTTTTTATTTTTAATTAATTAATAAATACCATCAAATGGTGAAATCAAGCCCGTTTTGAGGGCTGCATAGACATCGCCCGGCGTATGGGCCTGTTACATGGGCATTTATTAGGTAGTCCAGAGAATTTAATGGAAAAAGGAGAGGGAAATCAGAGAATAAATTGGTGTAGTTCGGTCATTGGGGGCAGGGGCCTTTGAAAATGATGTTTTGACTGGCTATTCTTTGATACTCTGGTTGGGCTCGATCATTCACATTATTATGATTATTTTTATGGTTATGAAGGGGGGCAACTTGCATCGAAGATGAGGGGGGGTTTACCAATGCACGAAATCCTATTTCTTCTGCACGAAATGGTCAACGATTGAAGCCAAAGCCCATACAGTGGCACCGCCATTGGACAAAACCAGTCACCATTTATCCAAAATTATAATAGTTGAAGGATAAACGGTAGTTGCTGAGAAAAAAAAAAAGCAGTCGGCAAGAGGTAAGCTTAAGAAAACCCTTTTACCAAGTTATTCTCTATATCTTGTTTCTGTGTGGAGGGATTTGGTGGGTCAATCTGTAATAGGAAGTTTACACGCTAAAATATCTTAGTCTTCTTCACTCTTGAGCAAATTTTTACTCATTGCACAGGAAGGCGATTATAAAATTTGAGAATAGACGCACATGGACTTTGGGCATAAGATACAGCTCGATATTCATGCATATACAAATGAGTTGGTCTTGCTTTTAATTGTTTCTTTTTTTCAAACCGATCTCAATAATGTCATGCTAGGGGTTCTTGTGGATTCTGTCACCAAGCAGTTTAACATGTATACAGAGTTTCGTTCACTAGCCTCTGCATCGTTTCGAAATTTTAAGACGTAAATTTGTTTCAAAATAACTTTATTGTCTTCAATTATTTGACACAATTAAAAGTAATGTGATGTTGCCATGCGTTGTTCGTATTATGCCTCTGTCACTTCAAAATCTCTTAGATTTAGTTTACTGTTTGCCATGGTGTGATGGGCGGTTGGGAATAGGGAATAGTCCAATGCACTTTGCTATCAGAGATAATGATCATCCTTTCAATTCACTCCTGTAAATTATGTCATCATCTTAATTTTGAGGCAATGGACTTACCATCCAACGGGAGAAGAGTCTCATTTATTACAATATATATATTGACTGCATCATGCTGTAGGACGCTTGAAGTTTGACTTAATTATATGCCCCACATTTCATATACATGTCTACCAGGGTAGCTGCAACAATAACATTAGACAAAAATCCCCCTCCCTCTATGCGTCGGTAGATATCAATACATTGTTCCAAAGGGGAGGGTGCTGGAAAAAGGGAGCGAACTTTGGCCTTACACCTACCGATTGTATCTGCTGGGAAGTTTCAAACTACAACCACCTCCATCCTTTATGTTTTGATGGACGCCGATACTTTGTTCTCAAGCTCCCATTTTAGCGCAAGAAGGGAGGGGTTCTGCCAAAAAGTACAGGAATGTGCTGGGTTTTCTTCTATCGTCTCACTATTTGTTCAATTCAGTTTCTACCTCCCTGGCTGTGCATTTAGACTCGTGTATCAATTTTCATGCTTTATTCCCTCATACCTCTGGCCTTTTTATTTTTATTTTATTCCCCTCCAAATTTTTCCAGAGCATCCGGCGTGGAGACCTTAATTGAAGGCAGCAACATTTGCTTTCTTTCTTGATCAAACATTTAAGGTTCGTAGAAAGTTGATTTCCCCATGTTCACAAGCGAAAATATTTTTAAGTTGGAAGACAAGCTACTCTTAAAAGATGATTATCCATGTGAGGTTACGCAATCATCAAGTGATTTGCACTATGTACAATTTTAAGGTTCTGTAATTAATCTGGAATAAAATTAAATAATGTAATATTAAATAAATAATAATCCTTTGACAATTAGAATTTTCCACTTGAGTACATGTTAATACAAGCACATTTTAGAATCTTTGTTCTTAAAGTTTGAATTAATTAAGTTACAATTGAATTTAGTGGAGAGGTTTTCAAGTAGTTGCAATCCACTCCACTAAATCAAAAGACCTATTTTTCTTTGCTAAGTAAATCTGCTCGAAGATGGGTGAATCAAATTTGATATATGTGAACCTACCTAAGTGGATAACTTGAATCCACTATAATACCAATTTCTAGGCTTTAAGCTTTATCAATATAAATCTTATGAGTCGATATAAAACTATTCTTTTTTATATTACAATAAATTAATAATTATTAATTATTAATGATCAACATTGTTTACACATAGAAAATTATATAGAGAAAATTGTAAACATACCCATCTCATTATAATATAAGGTTAATGGGGATGTTTTTCCTTTTGACATTAAGGGAGATGAATTGATTATGCTAATATTAATAGTTAAATAAAAGTCTCATGAATGAGTATATTTTTTTATACAACAGGGGTGCCCCTGCGACCTAGCCCAAGGCCCCAACAGTTTGTATTTTGGGTACTTGGGGAGAGTTGGGGCAAGACTAGTCCCCTGTGGGTGAGATGCCCCACCCACAAGAAGTCCCACCTCTTAAACCCAGGAGTTGAGTCGGACCTGGGACCAATGGGGAGCAAACTGACTACCCAAGCCAACTCTACTACCCATGTGGGCTGATCCTAATCAAATGAGTTATTAATACATATTTACTCTAAATAAGCCAAATATTCACCAATAGTGTAAGAAATATCGAATATGATTACAATTTAACTCAATGCCATGCCTTGGGTCGCAATGGTTATTATGCATTCCTTAATACTTGTTTTAGGAGTCTTGATTGTCATATTGAACCATCACGATTGTTGTAGTGACTTGATTGGAAAATGAAGTTGATAAGGCATTCAATTATCATATGTGTATATCTTGGTCATTTTTCAAAATTTTCTTGTTGGAGTCACCACACTCACTTTCTAAGTTCCATTTTTGCCTTGTTAATAGTGCACTCAAATGAATATATCTCATGTGAGTAGACCTTATGAGAGTTAGTATCATGTTCTACCAAATGAAACAAGATTGTAAGAGTAAGAATAGTTTTGAGGAAAGTGGAGATTTAAATCTTGCTTGATATATTAAATTCGACATTATGAGAAACATAACATAATATTCAATAAAATTAAAATTTTCACATTCTTAATGTACAATAATTTTATGGTTTTTCATTCTAAATTGATAGTCATTCATATTGTTTTGAGTAGTTACCAAGCCTAGAGAATTGAGGAAAATTGGTTTATATTATATTGGGAGTAGGTTTGTGAGATAAGAATGAATGGTAAGACATTATCATATAATGATGGAACTAACCACCTTAATATATGGTCAAACCTATTAGTCTTTTTTTGTGAGTTCTATTATTAGAATGTATATAGTCAAGGGTGAAATGCTTAGATTTTATTTTTATTCATGATTGAGAGCCTAGGGAATAAATTATTAATCCTATTGATAATATTGTCTTATTTAATTTGGCATAGGTTATGTATTCATTAAAATGGAGATTTGAATTTGATTTAAGAATGCTAAGAATTACTAATGTGGTAGACTTTTTGTAGATCATTGTCAATCAAAGGTTAGTCATATGGTGTTATTAATTTGATGAATAGATTTGAGAAATTATTTTTGTATTATTAAAAGGATTATACTAGTCTCATAGCTTGATGAAAATTATATATTGTTATTCTAGCTATAAAAATTAAAACATAGATATTTCCATGTATATTTTTTGTTAAGGATCCATTCTATGCTTAATTATTAAAGCTACCAATTTGGTTCACAATTGGATTTAAAGAAGCATCCACTAATATTCATAGTATTGATTTATACATTAATATTGGGATCATTGATGGCTAATTATATTAGGAATCACTAGTAGCTTAGATGTCAAGTTATAGACCTTATCACATTCATCATTATAAGTGTGGTTTCTCATTAGCATTTCCCACTTCAATTAATGTTGTTACAAACTTCGTTATCCCTAAAATAGTCTATTACCTAAGATATCAATCTTGGACGGGATATTATCACCATGAAACTATAGATTTTCCAACACCAATTAAGACTTGAAATTTAATAGCTCCAATTTTAAACAATCCTATATGAGTACTTGGTGATAATATTTATTTGAATTATGTTTTATGTTATTTTAGTGTGAAATGGTGTGCATGGTTTACATTTGAAATTGATTTCGAGGCATCATTTGAACCTAGTGGTTTACCCCATTGTTGACCAAGTATAAGTTGGTTCAAGTTCAAGTTGTCGAACTACGGTTCCCCTACGAATTATATACATAGGCAAGACTGTCTAAGATGAGACCCCAAGGAATTAGGTCTTGCCCCTAGGCTCGTTCTCATTTTATTACTTTGATTTAATATTGATATATTGTATTTGCATAGCTTGTGACTTGATTGTGCCTTCTAATTATGAATGTGTTTGTAGGACTAATTAAGTCTATCTCGATGATGTGAATTCCATGCCTCCACTTGAAACCCAACTAGGATTACCTAAGGAATTCAGCTACTTAACTAAATATTATATAGCCTATATTTGGTCAAATGTTTGTTATGTATTTTTTATGAATTGTGATCTTTAGAAACAAATTTGTGTTTTGTCCTTAATTGTATTTTGGTTAAAATATTAGGCATTACATCTTGAGAGATTTTCACATATTTAGTCACCATTAACGTGCATTGAATATTTTGCAAACATCAAAATTGAGGCTTCCTAATGATACAAACACATTCTAGCATCATTGTGAACACAAATTCAACATGGGATGGTAACGCTTTGATTTTATGAATTCAATTTTATGTTATTGTTATGATTGCATTATTTGTTTGATTTCATATTTTAAAGCTTCATTTCATGAGTATGGGTTTTGGAATTCTATCTTATGTGAATTGATTACTTTGATTGATATGTTGTTTTCCTATTCATAGATTTCCCCCATACATTAATAAGACATTTATGTAACTAAAAGAGGGGTAAAATTTTATTCAAACTAAAAGAAAGAAGTAAAAAGCAAGGGAATTACAAAACCCTGTCAATCTTTAGTACAAATCCGAGGGTAATTGACTTATATCCACAATTTCACAATTCTACAAATGATCAGAGACCCATTTGGCCAAACAATCCACAACTTTGTTCCATTCTCTAGGAATGTGACAAAAAGTAACTGATTCTAGTTTGAAGCACACAGATTAAGAATTTGTTTTATAATCAAAGCTAAATGCCAACTAACATTGTTTAATTGTTGCTTATTCAACAAAGTCACCACCACCTGAGAATAAAATTCACAAATGAGTCTTCTCCACTCAAGAGAACAACCACACTCCACTACAAATAAAATGGAAAGAGCCTCCATCAAATTGTTAGTATGCATACCCTTATAAATAGAAAAGATAAACTGAACAGTCCCAAAACTATTCTTCCCAACACCCCCAATACCAACATGACCAGGATTTCCTTGAGAAGAACCATCCATGTTGATTTTCAACACACCCTATGGAGGAGGACACCAATGCCCCTCCCTATTTATCTTCTAAAGAGGATTTCTACATCTATTTCTCATGATCTGGTCAGCACCCTTCGTAGCACTACTCTGAAGAGGAAGATTGAGGTGATTGCAACAAGCAACATCTCCCAAATCCACACCCTCATCCAAGTCACACTTACCCAAAACAATTTCACAAAAAGAATGAATAATTTTCCACCACAAATGTTAGACAACCAACTTCAGATCTTGAGAATTTTTATGATTCCTCTCCAACCAAATATGCCAAATAATAAAGGATGGTCCAAGAGCCCAAGCAACTTGAAGAAAAGAAGTCTTATAGGGGCCTTGCCTCATCAAGCAAAGAACTCATCCAAAGAGGAAACATACCATCAAGCTTGGTTCCACACACCCCACTAGAAGTGTCATATCTCCCTAGAGAAGGAACATTGGAAGAAGAGATGAGAGACACTCTCCTCACTATTACAACACAACACACACATTGAGGGACCATGGAACCCATGCTTGCACAAGTTATCCCAAGTAAGACACTGATTTTGAACTAGCAACCACATCAAAAAATATCACTTAGGCCAAGAAAATTTGTTCCACACATGTTTCCACCAAGGAACCTCAATGTCCCCAAACATTTTCCTAACCAATTCTCCATAACCTAATGAAACAAAGTATTTACTAGACAAATCATTGCCACTCCAAGTCAAGACATCATGCCCCACCAAGGTTTGCATTCATGTGAGGCAAGAATGTGAGTGAACTCTTTCCTATCCTCCTCTGACCCTCCTAGCGACCATTTAGAAGACTGCTTCCATCTAAAGCTAGTAGCCAATCCAAAATTATGAACAGTCATATAATGCTCAATTGTATTCCAACCTGTAGTAGTAGTAAAAGAATCACAAAGTGACTTGAGGTGAAGATAAGCCAAAAGGAGAGGAGGATGACCATGCCAAGAATCCCACCTAAAAATATCATGAGAACCTATATGATAGATCCAAAATAGCCCATTCTTAACCAACTGAGCCCTCATTTTCAAACTATGCCAAATCATAGACCCCCTTCCCTCTAAAGGGAAGAGAGAAACATCAAAATTCTTAACATCCTTAAGATACTTATGGGTGAGAATATGAGGCAAAAGCTTCAATGTTGGATAGTACACCAACATTGCCAATATAACTTGGCTACAAGAGCTTTCCCATTAAAAATAGAAAATCACAAGTCAACGCCCCCCTCTTTCTACAGTGTGCACATAGTTTCCCAGTTAACAAGACTAAACTTAGCTAGTTGCAAGTTACCATTCCAAAGAAATTTTCATTTGAGAGCATCGAATTCCCTAATGAAATACAAAGGAGAAACCTAAACAAACACCTATAAATAGGGAAATCCTAGATAATAAACTTCAGAAGAGTCACTCTTGCGCCAGTAGATAACCAACGATGAGTCTAATGAGTGACCTTACTACACAACTTATAAATAATTTTTTTTCAAGAATATCCAGATAGACAAAAGGAAGAGACCCAATTTGAAACCTCAAAATATTTGCAATTCATCATTGAATAGCTTGAGGAGTATTAAAATGGTAGATAAGTGACTTGTGCTCATTGAGTTTTTGACCCGGAGTAGCAAGGTAAATATCCAAAGCTCGACTAAAAGAAAAAAATTCATAAAGACGAGCCCTCCCCATAAGAGAGTGTCATCAAAAAACTAAAGATGATAAATCTGTGGTAGCCCATTGCCCCAACACCAACCTTGAATCATGCCTTGGGAAACCCAAGACTTAAGAAATCTACCTAGACCATCAACCATAATAATAAATAGATAAGGGGAGAGAGGATCTCCTTGATGAAGGCCCCTGGAAGCCTCAAAAAGCTCAGAAGGTTCCCCATTCATAATAATCAAGAAAGAGGAAGAGGTAACAAAACTCATAGTCCAACTGACCCAATTTAGACTAAAACCAAAGCCTAAGAGAATTCTTCGTAAAAAATGCCACTTAACTCTATCATAAGCTTTGGCCATGTCCAACTTGATAAACATAGATTTCTCCTTAGAAGTTCCCATAGAGTGAATGACTTTAGAGTTAACCACCACCCAACCCAGGATTTGTCTACCAACCACAAAACCCCATTGCTCCTCAAAGATCATAGAAGGAAGACAAACTTTGAACCTCTCTACAATCAATTTATTAATAATCTTGTACACCACATTACAAAGAGCAATAGGTCTAAAGAATTCAAGCTACTCAACACCTTCCTTCTTAGGAATGAGAACCAGGAAAGTAGAACTCAAAGCTTTAAGCATTTTCTTACTGTGAAGAGATTCCTGGGAAACCTCTAACAAATCCAGACTTATAATATCCCAAAATTCTTGAAAAAAATCAATTGGAAAACCATTTGGACCTGGAGATTTACCCTTATTCATCCCAAAAAATCCTCTTCCAATTTAGATAAAGAAATTAGAAGGATGAGGAAATAATTCATCTCATTGGTGATTAGAGAGGGAATGCAATCAAGGATCAAATTCTCCTCATCTTAAGCAAGAGGTGAATCTTCAAAAAAAGGAGCAGAATAAAACTATCTAGCCTCACGAGACAAATCCTATAGAGAAGATATGTGGAGCCCTTCTAAATTAGTCAAAGAGAAAATAAAACTTCTATTACAACGAACCTACATAGAATTATGTAAGAAAGTTGTATTCGTGTCTGCTTCCTGAAGCCAATCAATTCAAGCCTTTTGTTTCCAAAAATTATCATCTTGAAGCTCCCACTCCTCCACTACTCTTGTAGCTTAGGATTCAACTCTTCCTAAAACATCTGAGAAACCGTGATCCTGAATTTGGTGAGTAATCACATCAAGGTGCTCCTGATCCTTCCTCTCCATAGCCTTTGGTTTGCCAAAAGACAACCTATTCCATCTCTTAAGGTGATATTTGACACATTGAAGTTTCTTAACAAAGAAGTACATAGTTATACCACAAGCAAGGCCTCCATCATGTCAGCACTAGGTCACTAAATCATGTAGGGAAGAATCCCGAAGCCATATAGGCTAAAATTTAAGAGGATTCTTGTGAACCGTAAAAAGGTTGTTGAAAATTTAATTGGCCAATGATCAGAACCCCTCCAATCAAGAATCTCAGAACTAGTAACCAAGTTAACCTCCACCCAAAAATACTAGACAAGAAATTTATCCATTCTTTCAAAAACCACTTCCTCTCCACTCCATCTATTATTCCACGTGAAAATCCCATTAGAAGGCTTAACATCAATTAAAGCTAGAGAATCCAAATTCTCTCAAAAAATATTAGAAGTAGTCCCAAGCCTAGGAAACCCACCTCTTTTCTCTTCCAAACTCAATACGGAATTGAAATCACCAGCTAAGAGCTAAGGAAGATATGGAGCACAAGATCTGGCATACCTTATATGAGCCCAAAGCTAAATTTTTCCATGAATATCATTTGGAGCATAAAAATTAGAAACCAAAATAGTCTCACCTATTTCCAAAGTGGAGGCAACCATGGAGATAGTAGAATGACTAGAAATCCACCAAAGGGGAGCGATCTTTCTTGGATCCCAAAAAAGAGCCAAACTCCCAGAGCTCCCCTAAGAACCAATGCACTGAAACTAACCAAAACACCAGATGTGAGAAGCACACTGCAACATGGAATCAACTAAAACTTTAGTCTCCTTAACACAAAAAATGTCTGGAGAGTGGACTACAACCAAATCATGAATATCCTTTTGACGGGAGGTGCTATTCAACCCTCTTACATTCTAGGAGAGAATAATCATGGAGTAGAATGGGAAAAGTGAGCATCAATGGGCTTAACAGACCTAGATTCCACCAACAAATCTCTAATAAGTTTAATCTTCTCAAGGTCCTTCTTATGAACAATTTTAGAAGAGAACTCAAATTATCCCTTCATATGGGTGCATTGTTTCACTCCCAAGGCTAGAGAAGACCCCTTGCTCTTGTTGAAAGCTAGCCCCTCCTTTGCAAAATATTCCAAAACAATATCATCATCATCCTGCATAGGACCATTGAGATACACCAGAGGATCTTGCACACCTTGTGAGAAATGGATATCATGACCACACCCCCATCCTTGCACCACATCACAACCCATACCAGCAACACTAGATGGCACATCCAACAAGATTCCTTCCTCAAAGGATAAATTAGCCAACACCTCAAACCAATTAAAGCCCTCTTTAGTCTACCTACCCCTGAAAGGTCTCTTCTGATCATGACCCTTAGCCCGAGGCTTAACTGGCACAAAGTTGCCCTTATCTGATTCACCCTCCATCATGGAAGACTTCCCTTTTTCCTCCTTAACCACTTTTGGTGTTGAAGACGAAGGGAAATTATAAGAATGAGGACCTTTATTAACCCTAGTACATTTCCTCTGAAGATTTCCATACCCATGAAAAATCTAACAATGAAAAGGAAGGGATTCATAATCAAGCGGCTGAAGCTAAGACATAGAACCAAGACAAATTTCTAGAGAATTCGGCAAGGGATTATTCAAATCTATATCCACACAAATACAAGAAAAAGAAATAACCTTTTTTTAAAGGGTTTGTTCAGCAACTATAGTAGGCTTGCAAAGAAGAGCAACAATCTTTTGTAAAATATATTCTCTCCAAAACTCTAGGGGAAGTCACGATAGTTGGACCCAAATAGGAACCCTCGACAATGATTACTCAGCTAAATTAAAACCCATATATCAAGATTTGATAAACAAACCAACACGATTATAAAATTAGGGTTCTCCCTCAAAAACCTGATTCCTATCAACCATATTGGAAAAAAGAACCAAAAAGAAATTGTTTCCAACTACCATAAGCTCCATGTCTCCCTCAACCTACCACGAACGCCTGATCCAAGCTTCCAAAGTTGTCAGAGGTATACATATCCCAAGAAATTGTAGATTAGAGCATGTCTACTCTAATATGAAACATCATCAACAACTAATTCAAGAGAAATGACCAAAACGAGATGATCTTGGCATCAATGCAAACAACCATTTACTTTCTTCAACTTAGGGGCCTCCCCCACATAAAACAACTATGATTGGTGAGCTCTCATACCCAATGAAGAGCCATTGTGAGACACACCACCTCCAGCCACCATCAAACTAGTAGAAACCTATTTCTCTAACATAACCCACCAATCCACACACCAGCCAAAGGATACCACAATCAAACAAAGAGTGAACCATAGATTTTTGGCACCCACAAGACTCCCTAACTCTTCTAGGGTTTTTCACCTAAAAGGAGAGAGTAGGGCCAAAAAATGCTAGCTAGGTTCATTCAAATTATGTAATGTGGGATGTTATTATGCCTAAATGAAATTATTTAAATGTAATTGAGTGATCTAAATGACTAATTATGCATGCAAAATCTAAGATTTATGCTATGTTTGAAAACACGGTGTTGTTTGAAAAGGCTTAAAAGAATGCACAAGAATGCAAATCAAACCAAACAGAAGACTATTTTTTAGAATGTGTGTACTTGGGAAAATGAAGAAGATTGGAGAAAAATTTGGAAAATTGATGAAGTTTAATTTTGAGCTTATTGGGACTCATTCGCCACCTTGGGCGAATTAGTCCCAGTTTGGGGTTTTTCTCCACATAAGCTATTTTCTATCAACCAGGAAGCAAGATCTACATATGACTCAAAACTAAATCTCGGGAAGGACTCATTCACCATGAATGGCGAATCAGTCCACTTTCAAATTTCTACAACTTTAAATCTTTGTTCTATACCTTGACACCTGCACAACAATTTCTGATGGAAATCCAACTCAGGATCTTAGAAAATTCTTGCAAAACAGCTTAAAATTATTTGTCTAATGGGGGGTTTTCCTTGGTCAAACCCCTAGTTAGGTAATTAAACCTTGAATGGAGAAAAATTTGCATAAAAACCTAGCTTTAGATGTGTTAAAGACTAGGAAAGTCTTAAGTATGAAAAAATCCCTATTCTATTGTGCTAGAATAAGAAATGCAAATATGATTCATGTAATGCAAGATCTCAACCCTAGAAACCTTACAACACATTAAAAATAGAGATAAAATGACATGCAAATGGAAAGTAAACAAAATGCAGACATTAATCTGAAGATAGAGTGAAAATGGAAGATGGAATCACTTTGAAACCGAGTCTTTCGGTGTGATTTGATGGCTAGTCGCATATCCTCAACCTAGATTTCTTCATGATTCACCATAGAAATCCATCATCAACCCTTTGCAATGTTAGATCTTGACCTAAACAGTGAATTTCAAGACATTCAAAAACCCTAGTTTGCCCTAAAACTTCAACTTTTGCTAATGAGACTTCTTGTAGAAGACTTGACTTGGAAATTTCTTTTTTGAAATGACTAAAAGATGTGTAAAATGACTTAAAATGAGTATTTATAAGCAACAACACCTAATTTTCCTGTTATTTAGACCTAAGAGGCTGACATTCACTAGAAATTTAAGTTAAATTAATCAAATTCCTACTCAAAATTGAATTTTCCTCAAAAGGGATTCATTCGCCACCCTTGGTGAATGGGTCCCACTAGAGGGGGCTCATTTGCCCAAGGTGGCCAATGGGTCCCACTACTGACTTTTGAAGGTGGGTTTTCGAGATATGAAAGAATTAAGTGTTGTTTGTCAGGTTTTAGGTGATTTCTCAGGTGAAACGGTTCTCTAGATAAAAAATAATGGGTCTTAGGGGCCTCTAAATGTTGTTTTGAAGGATAAATGATGTGAGGGGACTGAAAAGTGTGTCTAATTATGCATGAAATTATCTCTTTGCTAAAGAGGGTCCAATTTTCTATGGCACATTTAGCTCCCACTTTAGCGCCCATATGACTCTACGTGCATATTTAAGCTAAAGGACTCTAAATGATGCACTTTATTTCATAAAAGGATACTCATGCCAAAGACAGGAGAACGAAGCCCCTAGTGTAGTTTTCTACAAAACTGCACCATTAGGAACCGTATCCTGCAATACATATTCATTAATTGTCCAAAAATCCTTTTATCTAACTCCTACGAATCCAATTTGAGGGTAGATGTATGCCTCCCCTTGATTTTGCTTGCTTTACGAAGGTGGAATCAAGGTAGCAATCTTGCCACATCAAATAGGGAACATCATACTGTAGAGAATTTCCAAGTACCATGCCACATAATGATAGATGAAGGTTGATGTCAGGTGCAGAAGCACAATTCCAATGCATTAAACAATGTCAAAAATAGATTACCCTAGCGCCCATTATGTTGATTTGAAGAATATATACTTTATGAATTGTTTAAAAAGATAATAACCCTATGTTAATGCGTATGAGTAAAAAGAGGTGAAAATGGATTAAAATAAGTAGAAGAAAGTAATGTGTCACTTACTATTCATTTTACCTTCATGTAGCTTGAGAGTGATGAGTGAGAGAAGAAAATTCCAAGCAAACGAGATTACACACCTTTGCGACTAGATGATCTTCGTGAGCAAGTGACACACGACGAATTGTATTATGAGTTGAGTTGATTCTACAATTTTTTCCTTGTGATTTAATATTATTTTAATTATTTTAATGCATGGATAGGTTAATTTAGGGTATAAGAAAAAAAGTTTGCAAAGTTTCCCCTTTTTTCGCAAAGTGTCCCATTTCTTCGCAAAGTGTCCTGTTTCTTTGTGAAATGTGCTAAAAGGGTTCTAAAGTATCTAGGACCATTAGGAAAGCACTCTAGATTTTACTTTAGCACATTGGTTTGATGAAATATATAAAAATAGAAGAAATTAGATGGATTTTAGAGCATTTTATGATGACTTTGATAGGTCCCCACCCAGTCACGACAATGGCTAGGGGTAAGATATCTCATATTTCTGAGAGAACATGCACCAGCCCTATCAACATCATAGATAGAGCATTTAAATTTAGTGGGTATCTATTGGGAAAATCTTATGCCTCCTATGAGTTACCATGACATGCTTATGGGCATGTGCGAGTGTTGGGATGTCAATACCTGTACATTTCATCTTCCCACTAGGGAAATGACCATCACTCTCAAGGACATACAACACATTCCCTTAGTCCCTATTTAGGGAGAGCGGGTATATTTCCAGGGGGAATAGTCATTCCAGAAGAAGGGGTGCTGCCACAATAATGGGTTACACTTTTTGGGACATCTTGATTTTTGCTTGAAATCGCATATTTTTAGAAAATACAATGATTTAAGACTTTAAATGTTCCATTTAAATGATTTTAACTAAATAGGTATTGATCAAACCCCCTTAGATCAAACACCCTTGGATAGAACATTGTTAGATTTAAACCATACCTATAATAGATTCTCCTCTACACCTATCAAAATGTCGATAGAAAACCACTTTTGATTTACCTTTTTGGTGATCAAATGAATTCATTTAAAATTTATGTTTTGTAAGCTCATAGCCCTTGTTATAAGCTTCCCAAAAAGTATAATTTTAAATATGTTTAAATTGATTATTATATTTATTTTTTATTTCTTGTGAATGTAGGATTTTCAATGAACATCAAGTTTTTTGTTTCACACATACGAAAAAATAGAAAAATAGAGAAAAAAATTCTAAAAAATAGATGTGCACTAGGTATTGATGTCCTTTTTCCAACAAAAAAAGAATAAGTTAATTCAAATTAATACAAAAAAAATTATGTGGGCCTAAGTACACCTTTGTCCAAATTATAATTACTCTGACTTGGAAAATTAATTAAAAAAAATTATGTAAGAAAAAATTATAAAAAAATATCCATGCATTGTATATTGGTGTGAAAAATCTATATTTTAAAAATTAGAGTTGTATCCTATCTATAAAAAACTTATGTGGTCAGAAGTAAACATCACTTTTTAAAAATGTTGATTAGTAGAAAAAATAAGTTATTAAAAATTACATAAAATGATTCACAATTTATTTTTTAATTTTTTTAAAAAAATATAATTAGAATCTACACAAAATATCTAACAAATAGCTAGTTTGATTCATCTTCAAATTCTTAATGGTTTAGCTGCTATGGGTGTAAGAAAGTGAATATCCATTGAAAATTCTTGATTTTAATGTGAAGTTTGGCCAAAAATTGTAACCCATTATTGTTGGATCACCCAAAGAGGAGGGACATGTGGTACTATTTAGGTGGACCAGTACATGATGAGTGGGTTAGAGCGTGGATCAAGCTCCCCATGATACTATATTCACGAGCTCCAATTGTTAGACAGATTATGATGCACACAGTGGCTTTGGTTCTCAATCCAGATGGACGAGTGACACACTTAGATGGAGGACTGGTACATTTAATACGAGGGATGTATGAGTAGAGGACAGTCTATGCCTGGGGCCATTGCATTTTTGCACACTTGTATTATGATCTTGGTCCATTTTTATTTCAAGAGATTGACAGTATGATGCATTGTACACTTCTGCAGGTGTGGTTCCTTGAGCATATCACATGCACCAGGCCTGTCGGATTCCCTTGTTCTATAGTTGTTGGCTATCCGTTACGATGCTTGTAGTAGTATGGGGATCTAAATTTTTAGAGGGTGAGATTTGACCAGTTGGAGGAGGACGAGATCCTATGGAGACCTTATCTACTAACTCTGCAGTGGCCAGATCCCATAGGGAAGCTACGGAGGATACAAATGGATAGGTATCTAGTTGGGAGGAATGATTATGTTGTACAATATTTCTACTATAGGTGATTCATGCAATAGTTTGGACAGTTGTAGACACCACTGAGGGTGTGCCCCTTCATTAGATGATCAGTGCAGAGTTCCCAGATGCTAGGTGATATTGTTTGGCTAATTATAGATCATTTTCATGAGAGTGATTCTGATGATTCAAATCACAACTAGCCACCAACAACTGACATTGATGATGTCGGCAACACAAAGGATCATGAGGAGTGGTGGTCATATGCATGACCAACTCCTATGTTCCCCATGGACTTCCCGATAGGAGATACAGGACCAACAACAGATGAGGGGGATGAGCCAGAGGAGGTATGGTACAGGCTACTAGATATTTTTACTAATGTTATTGATGAGGAGTACTAGTCTGAGGTCGATCATGATTAGGACTAGGATGGAGGAGAGGAGGATTATGAGGAGGATGATTATTATGAGGAGGAGCCACCCCTGAGCGAGGGTGATGAGGTAGCTATTGAGGATCGGTATGAGCATGGAGAGTTCTCACACACTTACAGGACTAGATCACGCACAGTAGCTACAACAAAAATCAACACTAAGAGTCAGAGAGAGGCTAGCATGTCCTTGATGCCCCCTAGAGAGGATGAGGTTGAGATTCTGCATCCTACTAGAGACATAGGTGATGAAATTTGATTTGACACATGTACTTTAGTATTTTATGCTTTGTTTATGTATATATATGGGTATGTGCAGGATCATGATGGGCCAAAAAGTGGCAATATGATGGGTATGTGGCTGACGACTATTTTTTTACCCAAAATTGATGAAACGAAAAGGGTTTTTAAAGGAGATTCTTAGATTTCCACTGATATAAATTATGCTTTACTTTGAATTTAATAAGTAATTATTATTCATTTCTATTCAAATTACGACTAAAGTCTGATTGATAGGCTGATTGAAAAAATCTATAGCTTTCAAATGGTATCACATTTTTTGAATCCAAAACATGTGTCATATTCTATGCTTCACATACTATAGGATTAAAAAAAGAAAAATTGAATTTCATGAAGTTTTGACCAAGTTAAGGTGGTCAGACATACGAGTTTTTATATTTTTTAAAAAGTTGTAATAAAAAAATCATAATTAATTATTTGCTTTGAAAAAAATTACAAAAAAATATGCATCACATCGGGGCATGAGTCCTCTACTTATATATAAAATCTTATAAAAAATAATTATCATTTTATTGTGGTTAGGGTGGTCAGACAGACACCTACTTCTTAATTTTTCCCTGAAATTTAAGTACCACTACATGGAAATTTAGAATTTTCACCAAATAGATTTTTTATCTTTTTTAAACAAAGCTAGTAGTTTAGAAACTAAATTCAATTGGCTATAGATTCTATTGTTACATATTTTTGAAATAATATAGATAACTTATTCAAATTTTTACGTCAAGTTTTCTAACTCTGATTTTTCTGAATTTTTCGCCAGTTAAGGGCCTGTTTTTTCCATGATGATCCTGCACATACCCATATCATGATGATGATTACTAATTGTGTACATTGTCTATTTTGCAGGAGCAACAAGAGACTGACAAGAGTTCTATTGTTAGGCTGTCATGGAGATAGTGCCTACATCCATCAACGAGGAGGAAATGGATCCTGACTATGTGCCCCCACCTATTATGGAGGAGGAGCCAGAGTCACTTAGACCTGCATGAGATTACTAGCAACGTACGAGACTATGAGGAGATGATTCTGTTGAGGGGTATGTGCACCAATCTGTGACACAATTTAGGTGTCAAATTGTAAAAATTCACAAAAAAAGGTTGAAATTGGCCATTTGGCATGCGCCAAATTTGGCGTGTGCCAAATGCAAAAGGTAAATAAAAGAAAAAAACACATTTTGAAACCTCATTTCACTTCAACCTACAGCTTGGATTGGAGGATTTGAGGTCTACAACTCGCACTTGCCAAATATCATCCATTATTTTCATCCTTAGCTTGCTATTTTCACGAGGACGTTGCCAACACGTTAGAGACATCGAAGATTGCGAAAAGGTATGTCTTTTTATTCTTTTTTTTTAATTTGATTAGAATGCAAATTCAAATAAGTTTTTATAATAATTTTTTGTTCTAATTCTCAGGGAATGAAACTCCACCTCCAAACTTTGAAAATTCACAGTCACCCCCTCAGGAAGAGCCTCCTATTCAAGAACAACCTGAAACCCATCCATCAATTCATAGGCATCCTCAAGGAAGACAAGAAAATATTCTAAATCAAATTGAAAACAATAAAAGAGACATTGAATAATTAATTGGAAGATTAACCGAGCATGTCGAAACCCACCCTTATAGGAGAGGGATTGATGAATCATTGAAGTCAATTGTATCGCATGTAGGAGAAATGAGCAAGAAAATAAATTTTTGGTCAAATAAGAGGCATGAGATGAGACAATATTATGCTATAGGTTTGTCATATGCAGATGTTAAAAAACAAAAAATTACCAAAGCCGACTTGTGTGCTCTATTTACAGATCCAAAAACCAACACACCTTTTTCTCATGGATGCAGGAGGTTCCCCATCCATTGGTGCCACCATAATTTAATTAAAAATAATTTTTCAGAGTGGTGGTGGATGGTATTTGACCAACCTCCATGCAATAACCATGAGGTACCACAATAGTTTTTGAGTCAACTCTATTGTGAGTTTATCCTAAATAAGATGCCAAATTATTTTTACATCTTAGACTTTCAGGGTAGAGGTGGGGGCTCCACACATAATAGACCTTCTTCACGATGTAATCCACAATTGGCTCTGAGACCCTTGGCCAGACCCATGGTGGAGCATGTCGCCATTCCTTCCATTGTTAAGGATAGTGTAGAGGTGGACATGTTGGAGTCAATTGGATCACTCGCGTAGGCTATTTTACAGTGTGTGAGGCCTTTAGTAGAGCCTAGTGTGGAGGAGACGTGTAGGCCCCGACCTCCACCGCACCTTTGTGGCCCTTGTGGTGTAGTTTGCACGTACGATTATCAGAGTGCTTGGGATGAAGCTACACATCCTACATCAGTTGCAGAGGTGATGAATTTCATAGATGATTTGCTAAATGATACATTTGGCATTGACACTTAGGTAAAATTCAGCAAGTTCATTTAATGTTGTTTATTAAATTATTTTATGAAATTTAAGAATAAGTAAATTACTAGAATTTCAATATGATTAAATTTTAGGGTCGGAGTGTTCATGAGATGTTCCCCATTCCTACAAACCCTTATTCATTCTCAATGTTGAGTCCATAGGTATGCAACTAGTATTAAAGATATTATTATTGCATTTGAACAGGTGAATGTTATATTTAAATGTTTGTCTCATAACATGCTTTGGATTTCAAACAATTTCCTGGTGGACCTTTGACCTCCACACCCTGTGATTCACTTCCTCAAACAACTTATACTCAGGTAGCCTTTATTCAATAATAGTGTTGTAAAATAATGTTAGCTAGTTTTCATAATTTTGCATATACAAATCTAAAAAATTGATGAGAAACACAAACATTGCATTTGTATTCCTTGATTGTGTCACATTATCTTCTCCTAATTCACTTTTAGTTCCTTTATTCCTTCCTATTCCCATCCCATTAAAATTTAATAGTTCACCCTACCATTCACTCTTTCATTTACTATTTGCAGATGTTGACATCAAATAGCCCTGGTGATGTTGGTGGCACAATGGAGCACGAAGTTGCTGCAACAATAGCTAGTTCTTATCCATTGAGAGAAGTATGCAATAGATTAGTCGATTTGACATTATATTTTCTCTTTTATGGTCTATTAAATAAAATTTTCATGATACTTTTGTGCAGCTTAATTTCTATCTTGATGATTGCTACAGTTGGTTGTCACTCTAGATCATGGATGTGGTAATGATGTAAATGTGAATGATGACTATCTATATGCATTAAGTGAATATATTTTGTTATATGTCATTCCATAATTCATTTTTTGTGTATTATCATCTTTACATTTTATTGTATCAATTGAAGGTCCATAGTGAAGAGAGAAGGACTAGCAAGCATGTTCGAAAGACCAGAGAACCAAAATTCACTCCATCTAGCCAAAATTTGAAAGTAGCACGGGATCTATTTCCTTCCCCTAGAGGGAAATGACTGTATTAGGATTTTTTGTTGTATGCCTATGTGGCATTTTAGAACATATGTTTTGTACTATCGATATATACGTGACATTTTATGTCCATAATATGGCTCCTTTGTACTAAGCTTGTATGGCTTTTTGGATATATTGTATATACTTTTATCAATATATATATATATATATATATCATTGTATACCTTACGACTTTTTGATTAAAAAAATCTTATTTTTCTACTGCCATTCTTGAATGATGTTATCATGTGTATTGTGTAAATTGTATGCTTGAATGTCGTAGGCATGGATTTTGTTTACATCTAATGCTTAATTAATTACTGTCGATTTCTCAATAAGCTCCATTCCTGGTGGTTTGTATCCTTTGGAATGCTCCAATTACTTGTGTCTCACTTATTCGCATGTATGTCTCACTTATTCACATGTATACTTCATGTATAGTGCATGTATTCACGTGTATGCTTCATGCTTCCAATGCATAGCAGCAAAAATATTTTCGGGAAAATTTTTACAAACCAAAAGTATAAGAGTTTTTTAAAAAGTTAGGAAAAAATCATATTTAAAAAAAATGTAAAAAATTGTAGAACAAGAGATAAAATCTATTTATTTTGAAATTTAAAGGTATTTCCATAGCATATAGAGATATAGAGAGCAAATAAAATAAAGATTTTAACTAATGAATTGTAAAAAATATTTTTTTGTAGTTTATATTCATATCATTGATTACATTTTATTGCACATCTTTCAAAGTCAAAGTATTACTTCACACTGCATAACTAATAACTAGATGCTGATAGATGAAAAAAAAATTACAATATAGTTTTTACAAAGTCAAGCTAAGAAGTTATGCAATTACTTCACATTGCATAACTAATAAGCAGGAGCAACTACCAATTTCATTTTCTTATCATGGCATTCTATGAAGCCAAGTTTCTTTGACGTATTTTATCAAATAGTTCATTTCCTTGTCTATGTTACCACCTTTTTCATACATGTCTACCAAAGTATTTTGTCAAACAGTTCATTTCCTTGTTGCTATGGCTAAAAGCATAAAACAAGTGCTTTCAAACAAGCTATGGATGCTTTGAAAAAATCTATCAAAAGCATAATAGCAAGCAATACTATAGACAAGGCAATGAACTGCTTGAAAAAAATTCCTAAAAGAAATGTGGTCTCATGGTGATGGAATGCCATGACATTCAAATTGCTATGGATTTTCATGTCATTCCATCACCATGAGAACACGTTTCTTTGAGGCATTTTTTCAAACAATTCATTGCCTTGTCTATGCTATCACATTTTTCGTACATGTTTACCAAAGCATTTTATCGAACAGTTCATTGCCTTGATGCTATGGCTAAAATCCTAAAATAGGTGCTTGCAAACAAGCTATGGATGCTTGGAAAAAATCTATATCAAAGCATAATAAGAAGCAATAGCTCATAGAAAAGTGATGCAGAGATAGGAGACCCAAGCCTACTCAAAGTGCCAACTTTCCTTCAAGAGGCATCTAACAAGATTAAAATGATCTATTGGACCAATCAAAAAAACTCCCAAAGTTTGAAATCAATTAGAGGTAGGATTTCCCACTTTCACCCTTGCAAACCTAGTAGTAGTGCAAACCCATTTTTAGTCACTTAACTCCACAAATTCCCAAAACACTTGAAAAAAAAAGGATGATTCAAACACTAATTACAAAGTTACAAAACATATCTTAGCCCCCCATATGACTCCTTTGGAACAAATTTGAGAAAACTGACTTTCTCATCATTTTAGGCCTCCAATGCTACGCCCTTAATATTATTGTACATCGGGTTATGAATAGTCGGCTTGTGGCTATCTTAACTCTCTGTTAAGTCATATTATCATTAGTATATTGTTATTTAGTTGTTTAGGTCAGCCTAAGTCTTATATAGGTGTGTCTAAGTCGGCCTAGGTGATATCCTTGGCATAAATAGGTATATATAGGAGGTTGTGAGTCTTATTTCATCATCAAGTTGTGAAGTGTGTTCTCATTAGAGATATTTGGAGGTTTTCCCCCTCGAAGTGGCTTATTATTCTTAGTTATTATCAAGTATTTGCAGCATATTTCATATCATATTCTTCTATTGTGCAAGTTATTTCATAACAAGTGGTATCAGAGCATGATCTTGGCACCATAGAGGCAAGGTTTTTCTCAATTTTAAAGGCAATTTTGGGAAGAGCATATCTTTTGAATTTTGGCGAATGTTTTTCTGATTTTTAAAGGGTTTTTGAAGAACATATTGAAGAAGCTACATTCCATATTTTAGAAGAATTGGAGCAGAATTAGGGTTTCTACACTATTTTTTTGGAATCTACATATCTCACACATCTTGTTGAATTGGAATATGATTTTTATTGGGTTTTTGAAGAAATAATAAAGGAGATTACAGTAAAAATTTGAGAGAATTTAAGTTTCATTTGTGATTTATTTCAACATTAGTGGTTTCCATCATGTCGGGGCCTTCAACAAGGGGTAAAAAGAATGTCACTCTGGGGAAGACTCCTCATAAGGATGGTGAAACAATCGAGGATATTACTCATAATGAGGAACTCAATAAGGTTGAGGAAGAAATTTCCTCAATTAAGATGGATATGTGTGACCTAAGAGGAGATATATCAGACATATGAAACATGTTAAGCACCTACAGGGCTGAATCAAGAAAGGAGTTCTCAAGCGGCCAAGGTGAAAATTCTAGGTCAGCTACTACTGACACAAGCTTTAGTACTCCTATGGAATCTAGGAATTTATTTCCAAAGGTGGATATGTGCAAGTTTGATGGTAGGGATCCTCTAACATGGATAAACCAAATAGAGAATTTTTTTGAAGTACACCAAATCCCAAATGGACAAAAGGTCACGATGGCTTCCTTATATCTAGAACCAGATCAATTCATTTGGTATCGTTGGCTTTGCACTCATCGAAGTAAAAAGGGGCTCACCGTCTCATGGTCAATTTTACAGCAGGGAACTCAAGCACAATATAGCAATAAAGGTCACAGACAACTTCTTCAGCCAGCTAGCTAAACTTCAACAAATAGGATCAGTTAAGGATTATATTCAGCAATTCCAAAATCTATCCTTAAGGGTGGATACAATTACGGAGGAAAACTTGAATGAATTATTCTTGGGTGGTCTCAAGGATCACATTCAACATGAGGTACGCATGTTTATCCCTAGTTCCATAAATGAGTCTTTTATCTTAGCACGCAGGGTAGAGGAGAAGTATTTGATTCCTAAGAAGCAAGGGGCTAATGTGACAAGAGAGAAAGGATATTCAACACAACCTACTAAGTTGACTCCACAACAAATTGAGGAGAAAAGAGAAAAAGGCTTGTGTTTCAATTGTGATAGCAAATACAATTGAGGACATAAATGTAGTGAAAAGAAATTGTTTTATGTTGAAGGTCCCAATGAGGAAGAAGAGGAGGAACCCATACTAGAAGATGAACGGGAGTCAAATGAGGAATCACATGATTCTCAACCAATCATTTCTTTTCATGCACTCTCAGGTTTCAGTGCTCCACAAACTCTCAAGGTGGTGGGGTTCCTAAAGAAGCAGAAGGTAACAGTGTTGATCGACTCAGGTAGTACTCATAATTTCATCAACAAAAAGTTAGCTACTCGTCTAAATTGTTTCATATATCCAACTCCAGAGTTTCAAGTTTTGATTGCAGATGGTGGTACAGTTAGTTGTTCAGGGAAGTGTCATAGCATTAAATTATCCATGGGAGATTATCAACTTGATACCCCAATGTATGCGATATCCATGGGTGCAGCAGATATTGTTTTGGGAGTACAATGGCTTACTACATTAGGAACAATTGAGATGAACTTTCAAGAACTATTCATGAGATTTCAATTGGAAGGAAGGCTAGTAGAGCTAAGGGGGTTGAAGGAAAAATATCCACAAATGGTAAGCTCTCATCAAATGCAAAATTTTCTTAAGAAAGGAGTGGATGGATTTGTGGCCCAAATATGTTCATTAGAAGTCTCTCAATCTAATACTCCTACTCATCTAGATTTGCAAGCTATAATTGATCATCACTTAGTTGTTCTTGGAGATATGCCTAAAGGACTTCCTCCTAACAGGGATCATGATCATGCCATACAGTTAGTCCTAGGGAGCCAACCACTGAACATCAGGCCTTACAGGTATCCACACATACAAAAGAGTGAGATAGAAAAGATTGTTGAAGAGATGCTAGATGCAGGAATCATCAGGCATAGCCAAAGTGCGTACTCCTCACCTGTGGTGATGGTGCTGTAAGAAGGATGATACTTGGTGCATGTGTCCAGATTATAGAGTGCTCAACATGTACACCATTAAAGATAAGTTTCCAATTCCAATCATTGATGATTTGCTAGATGAATTAAATGGAGCTATGTTTTTTACCAAGTTAGATCTTAGATCTGGTTATCACCAAATTCGGATTAAGTAGGAAGATATTTGTAAGACAGCATTTCATACTCATGAGGGTCATTATGAATTTTTGGTGATGCCATTTGGTCTTACCAATGCACCATCTGCCATTCCAAAAGTTTGATGAATTCCATTTTAAGAAGTTCTTGAGGAAAGTTTGTGTTAGTATTCTTTGATGATATATTGATTTACAACAAGACTTGGGAAGAACATTTCCAACATGTGGACCAAGCATTAAAAATACTTGAAGATCATAAACTCTATGCTAAGCCATCCAAGTGTGCTTTTGGTCTTACAGAGGTGGAGTATTTGGGACACATAGTTTCACATGAAGGAGTAAAAGGTGGACCCTAACAAAATTAAGGATATCATGGAATGGCCTATTCCAAAAACCATTAAGAAACTGAGAGGATTCTTGGGATTGACAGGGTACTATAGAAGATTTGTGAAGAATTATGGTAGTATAGAAGCACCTCTCACCACTCTATTGAAGAAGGATTCCTTTCATTGGAACGAGTCTGCCAATACATCATTTGAGAGATTGAAGGAGGCTATGTGTACAACTCCAGTACTTGCCACTCCTGACTTCACCAAGGAATTCATTGTGGAATGTGATGCTTCTGGAAATGGGATAGGAGCAATGCTCATGCAAGAAGGTTCACTTGCTTTTCTTCGTGAGTCAATTAAAAGGTAAGAATCAACTAAAACCTATTTATGAGAAGGAAATGCTAGCAATCCTCCATGCAGTTAAACAATGGAGACCTTATCTATTGGGTAGACACTTCAAGGTTAAGACAAATCATGATAGCCTAAAATATTTTTTGGAACAAAGACTATCTTTTGAAGAGCAACAAAAATGGGTCACTAAGATGTTAGGATATGACTTTGAGATTGTATATAAGAAAGGGAAAGAAAATATTGTCGCAGATGCACTGTTAAGGAAGGATGAGAAAGATGAAGCCTTATTGTGTGCCCTTTCAATATTACAAGCAAATTGGGTGGAGGAAGCCAAAGAGAATGGCAAAAATGATGTTGGACAAGTAATCTCATCGAAAGCAATTAAAAAGTGATCCTAGTAGTTCAGATAAGTTTTGTTGGAAGGGAGATACTCTTTGGTATAAAGAGCGTTTGTATCTCTGCAAGAATTCCAACCTAAAATCAAGATTCTCACAGAGTTGCATGAGTCTCCAGTGGGTGGTCATTCAGGATTTTTGAAGACATATCATCGAGTCAAACAAGATTTCTTTTGGGAGGGGCTAAAGGGCGATGTTCAAAAATTTGTGGCTGAATGTTTGGTGTGTCAAAGGCATAAAGGGGAGACAATTAAGACACCAGGTCTCTTGCAACCCTTATCTATTCCTAGCCAGCGTTGGGAAGAGGTATCCATGGACTTCATCACAGGGCTTCCCAAATCTAAAGGTCATATGTCATCATGGTGGTAGTTGATCGCCTCACTAAATATGCACATTTCATTGCATTAGCACATCCTTTTATAGCAAGTGCAGTGGTAAAAATTTTTTGGAGAATATCCAAAAGCTACATGGTACACCTAAGGTTATTGTTAGTGATCGTGATCCTATCTTCACTAGTCACTTTTGGAAAGATTTATTCTCATGTTTGGGTACTCAATTGGCTCTTAGCTCTTCATACCACCCTCAATCAGATGGGAAAACGAAGGTTGTTAATAAGTGTTTGGAAGGATATCTATGTTGTTTCATTTTAGAGGAAACCTCAGTGGTAGATTGGCTACCACTTGAATGGTGGTATAACACTTCTTTCATAGCTCATCAAAAATGTCTCCATTTTTGGCACTTTATGGATATCATCTCCTTCCATCACATCATCATCAATTAAGGTGTCCCTGCAAGAGTTTAGGGTAGTAGAAGACAACTTGTTTCATCAACAACAAGTACTTTCGGACTCAAGGAGAATTTAGCCATGGCACAAAATTGAATGAAACAAATGTGTAGACCAACACTGTAGTGGAAAGAAGTTTTGAAGTTGGGGATTGGGTCTTCTTTGCGACAGCCTTATAAGAAAATCTCACTAAAGCAACAAAGAAAGAATAATAAGTTGTCTCCAAAGTATTATGGTCCATACCAAATCATGCAGAAGATCAGTAGTGTTGCCTACAAGCTTGAGTTGCCACCAACAACAAAGATACATCCAGTTTTTCATGTTTCCTATTTGAAGAAGATAATTGGGCATAATATTCCCACTCAAACAACACTTCCCAAGCTGGATGAAGAAGGAAGAATCATTTTGGAACTAGAGTGCATTCGTCAAACACGCACAAAGAAGTTGAGGAATATAACTATCACTGAGTATCTCATCCAATGGAAGAAATTACCAGTTGAAGATGCCACATGGGAAGACAAGGAGTTCATTCAAAAGTTTCCAAACTTGATTAGCATTGAGCACAATGCTTCTTTGAAGAAGGGGGGCATGCTACACCCTTAATATTATTGTACATCGGGTTATGAATAGTCGTCTTGTGGCTATCTTAACTCTCTATTAAGTCATATTATCATTATATTGTTATTTAGTTGTTTAGGTCGACCTAAGTCTTATATAGGTGTGTCTAAGTCGGCCTAGGTGATATCCTTGGCATAAATAGGTATATATAGGAGGTTGTGAGTCTTATTTCATCATCAGGTGTGAAGTGTGTTCTCATTAGAGATGTTTGGAGGTTTTCCCCCTCGAAGTGGCTTGTTATTCTTAGTTATTATCAAGTATTTGCAGCATATTTCATATCATATTCTTCTATTGTGCAAGTTATTTCATAACATCCAAATTGGTCAATTAAACAAAGGAACCCCTCTTAAACTTGTGCAAAAAACTCTAATACTTTAGGGAAGATATTGGCAGGTTATCAAACCCCAAAATCCCCCATTATATTTTATTTGTACAGCCACCTCCACACCAAACCCAAAAAACCTTGCTTTGTGCGCTTTTGATGAGGGTTTATTGAAAAAGAAATTTCCAGGCCCTTCCCAAACTTGCCACCTGGTAAAACACCCTTGAATTCATCCCCAAAAGCTTAAAATTTCATAAGATATCTTGTCCTAATACCCCATCATCAGATTCAGGTCTGTACCCATTAAATTAATGTATTTTACAATGGAAACAACCCTAGGGACTCACCCAAATCAAGAAATGTACCTTCCTTACACAAACAAAGATGTATACATGTTTATTTCACCTATCTAAGCTTATCGACCAAGTTATAGGACTATATAGTGGGTGGAAGGCTTAGAAACCCATTTTGTTCCCTTTTAAAACCCCCCAAAATAGGGTAAATGAGTAGTCCCAAAAAAATAAAAATTTATCACTCAATTTGCATGATTAAGACCTCAAATATGAAGCATTAGAGAGCCAACACATATACCTACAAAATTTAAGAAGTTTTAGAGCAAGGTCAAGCTATACGCATCTATACCAAGCCTTCAAAGTTTAGAA
Organism: Sequoia sempervirens; assembly: GCA_007258455.2. Taxonomy (NCBI): domain Eukaryota; kingdom Viridiplantae; phylum Streptophyta; class Pinopsida; order Cupressales; family Cupressaceae; genus Sequoia; species Sequoia sempervirens. The sequence goes on along the minus strand of VDFB02281492.1, from coordinate 453,933,385 downwards.
AAATAGGGAAAAAGTTGCTAAGAACGTTGTATTTCATGAAAACAAAATGTGTACAATCTTAAAACTACCTTCAACAACCCTGCACAAGCCATTTTTGAGGCTTTTATAATGATTACATTCAAATCCAACTTATCCCAACATTTATAACTACCAAGTAACAAATTTTCAAAGGAGGTAGTCGTTGGTTTTTAAATTTGTTGCATTTATGCAACTTACAAATTTGACATTTTCCTCCTTCTACTCTTTTTTATTTCCTAATCCCCTAGACCCTCTTAAATGACTTCCTATTCTACTTACCTTGACAACATTTGACCATCTTGACAACTTTTAACATGATTACAAGTAATGGCCAAATTATCAAATGAAAACTCCAAATCATTTTGGAAACATGATAATGGTTTAAGTAGACCTTATTGAAACAAAAAAAAACTCAAACTCTCCTATCTTAACCACAATTCTTTCCATTATCATTCAGTACCGTATCAGGAGGCTTGGTGCACCTACACCAACAAGGTAGTGAAGCATTCAAAAAAATGCCTCAAAGAAATGTGGTCTCAATGTGCTTGTCATGGCATTCCATCACCAAGAGAACACATTTATTTGAGGATATTTTTTCAAATAGTTCATTTCCTTGTCTATGCTACCACATTTTTCATACATGTCTACCAAAGTATTTTATCAATCAATTCTCTACCTTGTTGCTATGGCTAAAAGTCTAAAATAGGTGCTTTCAAACAAGCTATATGGATGCTTGGAAAAAATCCATCAAAGCATAATAGTAAGCAATAGTATAGACAAGGTAGTGAACTATTTGAAAAAATTCCTCAAAGAAATGTGGACTCATGGTGATGGAATTCCATGACAAGAAAATTCCCTAGATTGTCATGGAATTCCATCACCATGAGACCACATTTCTTTGAGGCATCTTTTCAAATAGTTTACTACCTTGTCTAGGCTACTACATTTTTCATACATGTCTACCAAAGCATTTTATCAAACAGTTCATTGTCTTGCTACTATGGCTAAGATCCTACAACAAGTTATTTCAGACAAGCAATGAATGCTCAGAAAAAATCTATCAAAGCATAATAGTAAGCGAAAGCATAGACAAGGTAGTGAACTGGTAGTATGTGATGAATGCTCCCATGTTTTACAAATGAGGTATGAGCTCAATTTATAGGCTCCTCGAATACAATTCAATGGCCAAGATTGATTTCAAATCAATGACCAAGATTAGAAAATAAAACCCTAATTAGGGTTTGTCACAACTAACTACCTCTCGACCAATGAGAAAATTACATTTGGCGACACTTGTCCTTCTGCTAAATATAAACCAACAATAAAAAAGTTGTTGGATTATGAAGTGTCATGTTCATTGAACCTAGACATGCTAGCTTGGAACAATTTGATTGGTTGGAAGATGACAAGGCATCATCTCAATGTGTTGGATGTCCCCTTTGATCTTGGCCAAAGGTGGACTTCAAGATATGTTTTACATCTCCTATTTTCAGCTTAGAGCAGACTTTAAGTTTTCTTTACCATTTATGCTTTGAGTTGGGTTGACTTTACATTATCTTTTCCATGCATGCTTTGAGTTGCGCAAACTTTACCTTTGTCTTGGACAATGATTATTCAAGCCAAGGGCGGACTTGACAGTAATTTGGACATAGCTTTTCTTTCCCAAGTAGACTTTGCATCATCTTGGACATTTTCCTTCACCATGGCATGGCAGAATTTTCATGTGCCTTGCCAAGATTGGCTGGACTTGCTCTTGACTTAGATGTATGCTTATTGTAGAGGGGCACAACAATATACCATAGGCTTAGATGATAATTTTCTAAGCATCATGGTGTCCAAGTAACGACATACTGAAGTTTGCAGCCATTTTGCACTTTGAACTCTTAAGGGATTCAACTAGTTGAACATAGCTCAGAGTGATTCAACACATTTGGGTGTGAAAGAGGACCATGCCTAGCGTAAAAATACCCACTTGAACACGTTGAAACAGTTAGTTTGGTCACACAAATTTTAGAACGAAAGTTGCACCACTTTGCAACTTTGCACTACTTGTATTTAACAACTTTTTCCCTAAGAAAAATATCGTCGCCATAGGAAAACACCTCTAAGATAGAAAAAAAGAAGAGAGGTTATTCTAGAGGGGAAAAAAATGATCCCATAGGCTTAGATGATAATTTTCTAAGCGTCATGGTGTCCAAGTAATGTCATGTTGAAGTTTGTGACCATTTTACACTTCAGACTCTTCAGAGATTCAGTCGGTTGAACGTAGCTCAGAGTGATTTAGCACATCTGGGTGTTAAAGAGGACCATACCTAGCCTAAGCATACCCACTCAAACATGTTGGAATAGTTATTTGGTCACATGAGTTGCAAAATGAAAGTTGCACCATTTTTCTAGTTTGCACTACTTGCATTTGACAACTTTTCCCCCAAGCAAAATCTCTCTGCCACAGGAAAAGGCCTCGTAGATAGAAAAACATAAGAGAGCTTATTGTAGAGGGGCACAATATGATCTCATAGGCTTAGACAAGAAGTTTGTAAGAATCATGGTGTCTAAGTAACATCATGGTGAAGTTTGAAGCCATTTTGCACTTTGAACTCTAAAGGGATTTAGTCGGTTGAACATAGCTTGGAGTGATTCAGCATGTTTGGGTACAAAAAAGGATGATTCTTACCATAAAAATACCCACTCAGATGCATTGGAATAGTTAGTTTCTTCACACGAGTTGCATAATGAAAGTTGCACCACTTTGCAACTTTGCACTACTTGCATCTGAAAACTTTTTCCCCAAGTGAAATCTCGCCGCCACAGGAAAACGCCTCTGAGATAGTGAAAACCGGGAGAGGTTATTGTAGAGGGGCACAGCAAAATCATATTGGATCAGATGAGAAGTTTCTAAGAATCACGGTGTTTGAGTAATGTCATGCTAAAGTTTGTAGTCATTTTGCACTTCAGACTCTTAAGGGATTCAGCTGGTTGAACGTAGCTCAAAGTGATTCGGTGCATTTGAGTGTGAAAGAGGACCCTGCCTAGTGTAAACATACATACTCAGATGTGTTGGAATAGTTAGTTTAGTCACATGAGTTGCAGAACAAAAAATGCACCATTTTGCAACTTTGCACTACTTGCATTTGACAAATTTTTCCCCATGTGAAATCTCACCGCCACAAGAAAAGGCCTCTGAGATAGAAAAAAATGAAAGAGGTTATTGTAGAGGGGAAAAGGATGATCCCATAGGCTTAGATGAGAAGTCTCTAAGTGTCACAGTGTCTGAGTAACGCCATGTTGAAGTTTGCATCCATTTTACACTTCAGAATCTTATGGGATTCAATCGATTGAACGTAGCTTGGAGCGATTCGGTGCATTTGGGTGAAAAAAAGGACCATTCCTAGTATAAAATTACCCACTCGGATGCACTGGAGCAGTTAGTTTGGTCACATGAGTTGCAAAATGAAAGTTACACCACTTTGCACTACTTGCATTTGAAAACTTTTTCCCCAAGCAAAATCTTGCCGCCATAGGAAAATACCTCTAAGATAAAAAATAAAATTGAGAGAGGTTATTGTAGAGAGGCACAACATGATATCATAGTCCTAGACAAGAATTTTCTAAGCATCATGGTGTTCGAGTAACGTCATGTTAAAGTTTGCAACCATTTTGCACTTTAGACTCTTAAGGGATTCAACTAGTTGAATGTAGCTCAGAACGATTCAGCATGTTTCGATGCAAAAGAGGAACCATTCCTAATGCAAACATAACCACTCAGACACATTGGAATAGTTATTTTGGTCACTCAAGTTGTTGAACGAAAGTTGCACCACTTTGCAACTTTGTACTACTTACATTTGACAACATTTTTCCCAAGTGAAATCTTGTTGCCATAGGAAAATGCCTCCAAGATAGCAAAAAATGAGAGATTTTATTGTAGAGGGTCACAACACAATCCCATAGGTTTAGACAAGAAGTTTCTAAGCATCACAGTGTCTAAGTACGTCATGCTGAAGTTTGTAGGCACTTTGCACTTTAGACTCTTAAGGGATTTAGCCAGTTGAACATACCTCAGAGCGATTTGGCACATTTGGGTGTGAAAGAGGACCATGCCTAGCATAAATGTACCCACTTAGATGTTTTGGAATAGTTAGTTTGGTCACACGAGTTGCAGAATGAAAGTTGCACCACTTTGCAACTTTGCACTACTTGCATTTCACAACTTTTTCCCCAAGCGAAATCTTGTCACCACAGGAAAACACCTCCAAGATAGAAAAAAATGAGAGAGGTTATTATAGAGGGGCATAACACAATCCCATATGATTAGATGAGAAGTTTCTAAGAATAATGGTGTCTGAATAATGTCATGCTAAAGTTTGCATCCATTTTGCACTTCAGACTCTTAAGGGATTCAACCGGTTGAATGTAGCTCAAAGCGATTTAGTGTGATTGGGTGTGAAAGAGGACTATTCCTAACATTAACATACCCACTCAAACATGTTAGAATAGTTAATTTGGTCACATGAATTGCAGAACAAAAGTTGCACCTCTTTGCAACTTTGCACTACTTACATTTGACAATTTTTCCCCAAGTGAAATATCGTTGCCATAGGAAAACGCCTCCAAGATAATGAAAACCGAGAGAGATTACTGTAGAGTGTCACAATACGATCCCATAGGCTTAGACAAGAAGTTTCTAAGAATCACGGTGTCTAAGTAACATCATGTTGAAGTTTGTAGTCATTTTGCATTTCAGACTCTTGAGGGATTCAGCTGGTTGAACATAGCTTGAAGCGATTTGGCGCGTTTGGGTGTGAAAGAGGACCATGCCTAATGTAAACATACCCACTCAGATGCTCTGAAATAGTCATTTTGGTCACACAATTTTCAAAATGAAAGTTGCACCACTCTGCACTTGCACTACTTGTATTTGACAACTTTTTCCCCAAGCAAAATCTCGCCGCCATAGTAAAATACCTCTGAGATAGAAAAAACTAAGAGAGGTTATTGTAGGGGGCACAACAAGATCCCATAGGCTTAGATGAGAAGCTTCTAAGTGTCACAGTGTCTGAGTAATTTCATGCTAAATTTTGCAGCCATTTTGTACTTCAGACTCTTAAGGGATTCAACCGGTTGAACATACCTCAAAGCGATTTGGCATGTTTGGGTGTGAAAGAGGAATATGCATAAACATGACTAAACAAATTCCAACTACTCTCCCCACGAACTACAACAAGATGACTCTTGAACTTCCACCATTTGACAATAAGTTGTAATTTTGACAACTTTTACACAATTTTGCAATTTTTGCAATATTTTTCAACTTAGAACTTCCAACCTCCTAAATACCGGGTATGTGTAGGATCATGATGGGCCAAAAAGTGGCAATATTATGGGTATTTTTAGGGTATGTGGATGACGACCTTTTTTTTTCTCGAAATTGATGAAATGAAATTTTTTTAAAAGGAGATTCTCGGCTTTCCATCAATATAAATTATGTTTTAATTTGAATTTAATAAATAAATATTATTCATTTCTATTTGAATTACGACTAAAGTCCTGATTGATAGGCTGATTGAAAAACATCTATAACTTTCAAATGGTATCACATTTTTGGAATCCAAAACATGCATCACATTCTATGCTTCACATACTATAGGATTAAAAAAAGGAAAATTGAATTTCATGAAGTTTTGACCAAGTTAAGGTGGTCAGACATACTAGTTTTTATATTTTTTAAAAGTTGCAATAAAAAAATTCATAATTAATTATTTACTTGGAAAAAAATTACAAAAAAAATGCATCAAACCTAGACATGAGTCATCTACTTATGTCTAAAATATTATAAAAAAATATTATTATTTTATTGTGGTTAGGATGGTTAGACAAACACCTATTTCTTATTTTTGTCCCTGAAATTTAAGTACTACTCCACTGAAATTTCAAATTTTCACCAAATAGATTTTTTTTTAAAAAAAACCTAGTAGTTGTTTAGAAATTAGATTCAATTTTCTACAAATTTTATTCTTAGATATTTTTTAAATAATATAGATAACTTATTCAAATTTTTACGTCAAGTTGCCTAACTCTGATTTTTTTAAAAAAAATTGCTACTTAAGGGCCTGTTTTTTCCATGATGATCCTGCACATACCCTACCTGTAAAAGGACTCCTTACATCATAAAATGGTCTAAATGACCTTATTATTTGAACAAAAAGACTCAAATACCCCTAAACAACCAAAATACCTCAATTGTCAATATTTGCATAAAATGCTCTCGATGCCCCTACACTAGTTAGTGCTTAGGGTGTCTAAATGTTTTTGCGCATGAATAAGTTCCTTTTTAATGAAATGAAAGGTAGGTCCAAAACTATCCAAACTCAATATCATGTACTTACTTTGGAACGATACCATCAAACTGACCTTGAACGCTCGAAAAGGGGCTCCAATTAGCCCACTTTAAGAAAGGAACTCTCCTTCAATCTTGCTGCCCACTCAAAATACCATTGGGAAGTCCTCAAGATTCCTACAAAACCACAAATTCTTCAACCATTGAGTCAAAATTTGCTTCCTAAGACCCTCTTTCATGAAATCTTCATTTTTCACCAAATAAGCAAGTGTTTATTAAAAACCCATCACCAGACCTCATTCAACCTCAAAATATTTTTAAACACTCTTATTTCACCGTGCACAAACTTAATTCACCTTCAAATTATGTTGTCCCCAAATTTCTCACACATTTCCTTCTTAAAACCTCTCAATTTCACCCATTTTCACTCTTTGTTCAACTAGGGCTTCAAGCCCAAACATCCAAAAGACCTACCATGCCTTTGCAAACCTTCTATCACATCAAACACCACTTGATAACACTAAAAGAACTAGGTTCTAACCTTCTTCCAAACTATTGCTTTAATCTACTACTTCAAACTATAGCTCCTAGGCCTAAATTCATGCTTTTTCCACAAGGGCGACGTGGAAATTTTCATCAGGGGTGGCCATTTGGGGGTTTGGGCATGATGCCTATTTGTCAAGAATGTGTGTTTTGAGTGCAATTTGTAAGTTAAGAGTAGGTGGGTACATAAGCAGGATCATGATGGGCCAAAAACTGGCGATATGATGGGTATGTGTAGGGTATGTGGTTGACGAATTTTTTTTACCCAAAATTGATGAAACGAAAAGGGTTTTTAAAGGAGATTTTCAGATTTCCGCCAATATAAATTACATATGCTTTACTTTTAATTTAATAAATAATTATTATTCATTTTCTATTTGAATTATGACTAAAGTCTTGATTGATAGGCTGATTGAAAAACATTTATAGCTTTCAAATGGTATCACATTTTTTGAAAATGAAACATGTGTCACATTCTATACTTTGCATACTATAGGATTAAAAAAGAAAATTTGAATTTCATGAATTTTTGACCAAGTTAAAGTGGTCAGACATATGAGTTTTTATAATTTTTAAAAGTTGTAATAAAAAATTCATAATTAGTTATTTACTTGGAAAAAAATTACAAAAAATATGCATCACATCAAGACATGAGTCCTCTACTTATATCTAAAATCTTATAAAAAAATATTATCATTTTATTTTGGTTAGGGTGGTCAGGCAAACACCTACTTATTTTTTCCCTAAAAGTTAAGTACTACTACATTGAAATTTCAAATTTTCACCAAATAGATTTTTTTACTTTTTTAATAAACCTATTAGTTTAGAAACTAAATTCAATTTTCTATAGATTCTATTCTTACATATTTTTGAAATAATATAGATAACTTATTCAAATTTTTACATCAAGTTGCCTAACTTTGATTTTTCTAATTTTTTTGTCACTTAAGGGCCTAGTTTTTCCATGATGATCCTTCACATAACTAGGTAGTTATGGAAAAAACTTGTGGAAGCACTTTTTAAGGGTTAATTAAGCAAGGTCAGACATATTTGAAGGTGTTGCAGGCATTGAAATAGTGAGGAGAGGTTCGAAGGTGAGTATTTCAATAAGCCCCCTTGAAACTTGTCAAAAGTGAGGGTTTTGAGTTTTGGAGTGTTGGATAGTGTTTCATTAGAAGATGATTGTTGATTTAGTGCTTATGTACCCTAATCATGACTCTCCAATGGTGTTTTGTGTCTATAAGGAAGATTAAAGGATAGTTGGTTTGTTGAGAGTTTTCCACACTACTTTGCATCACTTTGGCATGTTTATCAACATAAAACTATGATATTTTTTGAATTTCAATATGTAGTTATAATGCAATATGAATTTTTGATTATGTTTTATGAATTTCACCATACACCCTCTACCTTCAACCCTCAACCCTCAACCCTCAACCCTCAACCCCCTATCCTAAACCGTCTACCCTCTACCCTCTCACTCTCTTTGTCTCTCTCTCTACCCCCCCTCTTTCTCTCGACCCTACACCCTCTACCCTTAAAATATAAACCCTAAACCATAAACCCTAAAACCTTTAAACCCTCAACCCCCCCTCTCTCTCAACCCTACACCCTCTCTCTCAAACCTACACCTCTACCTTCTAATGCCAACCCTAAACTCCTTAACCCTATTTCCACACCTCAACCTCAACTCCTAACCCTAAAACCTAAAACCTCTACCCTCACAACCCTCAATTCTAAACCCTAAAACCCTTAAACCTAAACCATTAAACTCAGAACCATATAAACCCTAAAAACTCTAAAACCCTCAACCCCCTCTCTCTGCTCTCTCTCAACCCTAAACCTCTACCTTCAACCCTCAACCTCTAACCTATAACGACTCACTCCTCAAATTCTACCTCCACCCTCAACTCTTAAACCCTTAACCCTCTATGCTCAACCCTAAAATCCTCAACCCTCTCTAGCTCTCTCTCTACCCTCTACCCTCTACCCTCTAC
>VDFB02281492.1:453786662-453924390 GCA_007258455.2 Sequoia sempervirens | reverse complement strand
TGCAGACCTGAATGTGACCAAAAGAGAGATCCATCCAATTCGTTCTCCTCTCTACCGTAGTTTAAGAAAGCAAGCTCGGTCTCCTGGCTCATGTATTCACTTTGCTGTACCCCAACTGATCCTATGTCCAACGATAATAAATTTTCAACGTAGCCATCACTAGGCGGGCCTTGTGCTAAACTAGATGGAACTAATTCTGGTGTTAAATCATCAGCAATTTGGGCACAATAATCCAAGCTTTTGTCATTGCTTGCTTGCTTTACCCCCTTGGAAGGAGCAGCAGGAGCAGATGAGGTATGTGAGGGCAGAACAGGTTTGTGACCTTCCTGAAACAAGGTGACATGGCGAAATAGCTTATTCTTGGTAGAAAATGTGGTGCTGCAGGAGCAGCGCCAGGTAGCGTTTCCGCACTTGTTTCCGTGGGTTTTGAGATCACCCACAAAAGAAAAGTCCTTTCCGCATTTGTTGCAGGAATACATCTTAGTGCAGTGACTTCTTCTGTAATGGTTCCTCAGGCAGGCCATGGATTTCAATGTTTTGAAATTGGGATGGCGCCTGTTCCGCCTGCAGTCTTTAAAGGGGCATGAATAATATGCCTTGCTTGCCTTGGGCCTTCTGGACCTGAGGGCCTCCTGGGTTTTATACTGGTTCCCATGGGATCGCATATGAATGCGCACATTCCCATCTCTCCTGAATCCTTTCCCACAGATCTTACAAAAATGGGTATGCTCTGCCAGAATATCTTCTTCCTTAATCTCTATAATTTCCAATCTTTCTTCTCCCTCTTCCTTCGGCGGCCTCTCCTGATCACTTAAGCTGTGAAATTGCGACAAAATCGAAGCAGATGTGATAACGACCTCGTGCAGTACCGAATTCAGGGCTGATCTCGCCTGTTGATGCTGCTCGTTATGCCCTTCTGAGCACAGCGATTGACTTTTAAAAAATTGATCCAGCTGCCGGGCTTTCTGATCAAGGCAACTGAGCTTAGACGTCAGAGCAAACATATTTGTTTCCCTCTGATTGCTTTCCTGTCTCAACACAGATTTATCATCACAATTCTCGAAACTTAACATGGGCTGTGAAGAGTACTGACTGAAATGGTACTCGGCTTCATTATAATTATTCCCAGCTTCGAAGTCCAGCATAACAGTTGGAATTTCCATGACTTCGGTTGTTCTTGATGTTCTACTAAATCAAATAAGTGTTTTAAAACAGTACCTGATACTTCTTTCTGCTTAACTAAATGTTCCTCTTCAGCTATTTAATCCCCTGGTTTGTCTGAGAGAGAGCGCATGCGAAGCTTCCAAGCCACAACATTAGCTATTATAATACTACTATTATTGCCGAATAAAAAATAAAGCCCGGCTTACAAAGCATTCGTCACAAGATACTCTTTTTTAAGTATATTTACCTGTGACTCTTCAAGCCACGAGAGGTTGTCAATACATTTGTTGGCTATTCTCCACTCAAAATCTTGTGACGAATGCTTTGTATGCCACGATTGTAATAAACAAAAACAATACTCAGTCATGATATCAGCAGTGGTGATGGCACTCATACTAGCCATTAACTTTGAGATTTTGCCTCCCACTTTCGTGATAAATTGATGGGACCCACATTTCATCGATATTCTCGAATATGTGTAACTTATTCAAAATCAAGTTGTAGATGATTTTGACACTACTTCATGGTGGATGAGTTGGAAATGACCAAAAGCAAAAAAAATTCTAGATAACCAACTCTTCTAGGTAGGTTTATTTATTCTATTTCAATGTCGAGATATTTTGCTAAAATTATGAAGAAGAGGAGTATAATTTTTGAAGAAAACTTTATCGTGTCATGTCTTATGTCATATTTCCTACCTCATTTCAATGGAAGAACAATACAAGACATAATTGTTCACTTTGTGTTAATTTCAAGTTTATAGAAGTGAATTTTTATTTAATATTATTAAGGAAATAGTTTACTTGCGGTTTCCATGAAATTATTTTAGAAATTTAACTATGTTGAGGAACAAGGTAGGAAAAATGAAGTAGGGCACACTATCATTCACTTTACCCTTCTTATGTTACATTTTATGCTTATGGTAGGGTGATCCCATAATAGTGGTTTACAATTTTTGGCCAAACTGGACACTGAAATTATTATTTTTAACGGAATCTTCACATTCGGGCACCTATAGCAGCTAAACTATGAGGAATTTGAAGATGGTGCAAACTAGAGTCTCATCAAATTTTGTCTGTAGATTCTAAAAAATTTTTTTCAAAATTTTGGAAATCAAATTGCACTTCTTTTTCCATCTCCTCAATTTAAAATTGTTTTTTCATAAACAACATTTTAAAAAGTGATTATGACAATCAGAGCAATCCATAACTTTTTCCATGAAGGATAAAATCTCAATTCTTCTCAAATTTAGATTTGTAACTCTGATAGCTGTGCTCTCACTCTGTTGTAGATAGTTGTTTATTGAATATTTTTCCTTAACTGCTTCAAAGTCAAATGAATTACAATCTGCATTAATGTACATGTAATCAGATAATCCATAACTTTTTTTGTATATGTCAAAATTTTATTTATTTTTTTTGTTGGATCAAGGACTTCAATATCTGGTGCACCCATATTTTTCAATTTTTTTTTTGATAATCTTGTATTTTTCCACATGTGAAGAACAAAGAAATTCATTTTCGATGAAAACCTATGTTTAATAAAACTTAAAAAACAAATACATAACAAAACCAAAACATATTAAAATTATATTCATTCGATAGCTTGTTCTGAGGAATACCATAATCATTTGAAATAAATTTTAAATGAATTCATTTGATCCCCCAAAAGTTAAATCAAAAGTGATTTTTTATCAGCATTTTGATAGGTGTAAAGGAGACGCATTTATAGGTATGGTTTAAAACTAGCGAGGTTCTATCCAAGGGGGTTTGATCTAAGGTGATTTGATCAAACCCTCTTCAATTGGAATCCTTAAAATGGAAATTTTTAAGGCTTAAATCATTATATTTTCTAAAAATATGTGATTTCAGCTAAAATTCGTTCCTCTTAGGAATTGTAAACCACTATTATGACAGCACCCGGTAAAGCATTATCATTTGATATTGCAAAGGCAATGGTTGAGTTGTGAATTTCATAAAGTTATTTTAAAGATAAACTACACCCGAGAATGAGGAAGAATAATATAGAGTGCAATTAAATGCAACTCTCATCCAATTTCCCCTTGCCATGTTATGTTTTAGCATTATGGTAAATTATTTTCATTTAATAGTACAAAGACAAGGGTTTTCCTATGCTTTCCATGAAATCGCTTTAAGGATTTCCTTAATGACTCTTATAGAGCCCTTTAGGTCTTGACAATCTCTTCTATTGCATGTTCTTACAAGTAATTTTAATTTGGTCTATATAGCTAATCAAGTTAATCAATTTCTTGGAATATTATGGATGTCTTATGGTCTCATTTTATTTTTAAATCAAAATAAAATGAGACTTCTAGATATCCAACATCTCCTCCATAGAACACCCTAATTTTACATTACATCTTCTAAAATCTTTAACTAAACCTTGTAATAGAGTCACAATTTATTCCCTAAGCTTCCATGTCGTGGAACTACCTTATAACTTATCAAACCCAAGATTCTTGATATCATTATAGGGACATAGTTTTGGATCAAAATTCTCAATATAGGGCATGATATTATATGGAAGAGTGAAATAAGACATTTGTTGGATAAAGCTTTAAAAAGCCATTGCAATGTAATCATAAAAAAGAACCCAAAATAAAATTATATTTTATTCTTTCCTGTGCAAAATTGGTTTTATCTAGTTTTATGACTTTTCTCTACAATTTCAATTTGGTATCAGGCTGTAAATATGTTTCTATACCTTTGATCTATGAGGAATGTGTATTTTTGTTGAGTAATGAAGGATTTTAAAATTTCTTTAAGTGGCTTGTGTGGAATAATCCTGCAATATGGATAACATGGTGAAATTGTATGGTTAAATTGCAAGATTATTGTAGCTTGCAAAAGACATAGACACACGATTTAACAATAATGAACATTATTGTTAAATCGTGTGTCTATGTCTTTTGCAAGCTACAATAATCTTATGAAATGTTGGTTCATTTTTTCCCTATGCTTGATCAATAAAATAACAATATCGCTTATTTTGTATGAATCTTTCATTCCAGTGGCAACGTGAAGGTTTGAAGATCATACCAAGCATTTAAATCTTTCTATTAAGTTTTTAAAGTAGTTGCTGAGTGTTTAAGCTTATTGTTGGTGATTCAAATTAATTCCTAGGTGTTCATATTCATTTCTAGTCATTTGCATCCATTTATGAGCATGAGAAATCATTTCTAAGAGTTTTTATCACCGTTGAGAATTAAAAAATCATTGTTGAAAGTAAATAATAATTGTCTGAAGTAAAATATTGTTTTTTTTTTTTTAGACTGTAGGAATCGGGTGCACGACCCCTATAAACTGCAGTGCGCCTGGTAAACTTTTTAACGTGATCGGCGGCGCTGGCACGACACGCCCTCCGGTACCACGGGACGGGGGGAGACTAGAACTCGTGACCAGCAGAGCCGCAACGGAATTACTTAGCCAACCGAGCTAGGGCCCCCGCCCTGAAGTAAAATATTGTTGATGGAAGAAAAGAGTGATTATTTTCTTACAAAATACAAGTAAAGTATTTGATTTCATTGTTGGATGTGATTATCTATTGTTGGTCATTAAAATTTGAATATTTTGTAATTATATCAATTGACTAAGTGGATATTAGCCATCTAAATAATGTAATTTATGTTGTTGAAATTAAATGGCATGGTTATTGCTACTGTGTTGAAGTTTGTAAGGCTTGAAACCTTAAACTATCTCATTAAAATAAAAATTAATTCATTTGCACATAAATTTAAAAATGAAATGAAACATCTTTAATATAAAAATGACATATTACATCTCACATGTAAAAGTGTCTAATCCAAAATATTAAGTACAAGAAGTAAGGTACACCATCACATGAAGTAATATCTAGTCAAGTATTATAGAGTACAAGATATAATTTATACAAGAATATGAATCAAACTCTCATTGGTGCAAGAGCACCTTTGATCAAAAATGGTCAAACTAGATTGATATTGAGTAGGCTTTAGATGTGATGTGTTTTGTTCTAATAAGGTCAATAAGACCAATTTTCTTTTGTAAGTGAGTCATGATTCGTAGGTGGATAAAATGGGGATAATTTGAGTCTATTATGTTAAATAAGGTCTATCAAAACCATTTAATATGTAATGGGATAGGTTTGTGTCTTAGGAGTTAAATTGTTCAACATTGCAAAAGCAAAATTAGAAAAGTTGTCAAAAAACAGAAATGTTGTCAAAATGCAAATAGGAATATGAAGGGTTAGGGATTTCAAAAGGTGGTCATAGTCGTTTGGCAGGTAGAAACTAATTAGAATATGTATAAAATTCCTTGAAAGGGCTCGAAGAAGGATGATGGTGGATGGATTGAATATTTTGAAGCAAAATACAACGCCTTTTTTGCATTTTTCCTGTGTTTCCTAAAGTTTTCTTGTTTTGTATGGCATGTATATTCATGAACATGCTATGAGTTCATTTTTGTTTTGAAGATACATGTGTTAAATTTCATTTGATTCCATTTTGAGTGTATAACTTTGAATTTGGCAGGAGATTTCTTTGGTTTTCTGAAGCAGCCCTATTTACTCAGAGTTAAGGTTTTGATTGGAGTTTAAATTATGAATTAGTCATTCCACCTAATGTTTGGATATTTTGCTCAGTGGAGTGACTCCTCTAATGGTAAATTATGTGTTTAAATGTGTTTATAGGTAGGGAAGTGGAGATTGTATGATTTGGATCACACCCTAGGGTTAAACAATGCATGTTTCCATATGAAAATGGTGTGCTATTGAAGGGTTTTGTATAAATAGAGAAATAGTTGCTCATGTGTCAGTCTTGTGAGTTTTTGCAGACCATTTGAAGTCTATTGGATACAATTTTGGTGTACTTCAAGTTTGGGATATGTGAGATTCAATAAAACCTAGGTGTTTGTGTGTGAAAGGAGGGTTTCATGGTGCAACACATTAGAAGGTTATAATCTACAAAGTGATGAAAGAATCTAATATTTTGAGTCACAATTCATGACTATCCAGTGGTTTTGAGTTTTTTTCAAGTGTTTAAAGGGTAGTTCCTTTAGAAATTAAGGCTAATTGAGTAACCTAGAAGCAGGGCAACCTATTGTATCTTGATGTTGGGTCAAAGAAACCCTATGAGATCTTTTGACATGTTGTTTAAGAGTCTGTGGTGAGTCTTTGTGGAGTTTGATAGGCCACTGTATGACCTTCTCTAAAATATATCTCCATTGATTGAATTTTGAGGGCTACAAGCCTTAAAGAGGGTGTTTCAGTTAAGTTAAGTTAAGTTAAGTTAAGTCAAGTTAAGTTAAGTTAAGTTAAGTTAAGGGACTTGTGTCATAAAAGAGTTGTTTTCTGATTGAGATTGGTCATTTTGAGTTGGAAAGAGAGTTTTTAGCACCTTCCTTGCATCAGGTGGTATCAGAGCATAGTTAATAGATCCCTTGTTGGTGATTTGGTTGGTTTTTGCAGGTTGGAAGGTGAAGAGGTAGCATTGCCAAGATGCCTCCTAAAGGAAGCATGGTTGCAAGAAAGATGGATGAGAAAGCTAGAAAAATAGAAGCCTTGAGAAGAGAGATGGCTGCATTGAAATCAAATACTAGAGTAGATATGGATGGGAGTGATACTAAAGAAGAAGAGACTTCCAATGAAGAGGAAGAAATGGATCTAGATGATGTGAGGATGATGAAGTTTTTGAAGGCTGTGAAGAAAGATGGACATAACAAAATGGATGTTCCTATGTATGGGGGAAAACTAGATGGAGAAGAGCCCTTGGATTGGATAGGGGCTTTGGGGAACTATTTTGACAGTGAGGAGATTGATGAAGAACACAAAGTAAAGAAGGCCAAGAACAAATTGAAAGGACATGCTTTGCTGTGGTGGAACTTTGTGCAAGATGAAAGGGAGAGAAAAGGAAAGAACAAGATCACTTCATGGGAGAGAATGAAGGAAAAACTAAAAGGTAAGTTCCTTCTTTGTGATTATAATGTTCAGTTACCTAAAAGATTACAAAATATTAGGCAAAAAGAACAAGATGTGCAAACATCTATTGAAGAATTCTATAGGCTAAGTATAAGAACTAAGCATGAGGAGGATGAGAAAGAAAGAGTAGCTAGATATCCCAATGGCCTAAGATATAATATTCAAGATGAAATCAATTTGTTGGCACCAAAAATTGTGAAACAATGCTTTCAAACGATAATTAGAGTAGAAGAAAAACTCAAGAGGAGACAAGAGAAGGCAACAAGAGGAAGAGGAAACACTTCTAAGGGTTGAAATAAAATTTCAACACCAAGGAAATCCAAAGAAGATCTTGAAGATGCTGATAAGAGCAAAGAAAAAGCTCCTGAATTAAGAGGTGGATGGAGAGGTGGAAGAACAAGCTTTAGGAAAAGGAGAGATTTCAATGAGTTTTTAGGAAGATGTTATAAATGTGGCAAGTTTGGTCATCCCTTCTTTAAGTTCCCTAAGAATAGTGGAACCACATCAAGTGGAGGAGAAAGGAAATCTAAAAGGAGAGCCCAAATTGCTTATGAAAATGAAGTTAAAAGATGAAGTTCCAATACTCTTTGTACTACTCCTGAAGTTCGAGAGATGTTGATGATGAGAAGACAAACCTTGAAGACATCCATGGAGAAAGAAACAATTCAAAGGAGAGCCTTGTTTAGGACTACTTTTAGATGCAAAGATAAGGTATGTAAAGTAATTGTGGATTCTGGATGTACTGACAATATGGTCTCTAGTGATATGGATGAAAAATTGTATTTGGAAAAGGTACCTAAACAAAAACCATATAAAGTGCCTTGGGTTAGTGAAAAGCAAACCATTTTGGTAAGTGAGTAAGCCATTGTTGAGTTTCAAATTGGTCCATACAAAGACAAAGTTGTGTGTGACATTCTACCTATGAGTTGTTGCCATGTTTTTCTTGGGAGACCTTGGAAATTTGATAGGTCTGCAGTTTACCATGGAAGACAAAACACATATAACATTGAAAAAGATGGGAAGACATTTATTATAACTCCATTGGTTGAGGAAACAAGTGAGCAAGGTGAGGTCATAATGATGGGAAGAAAGGAATATGTGAGTAATGAGGAAGGAGAGAACATGAGATTTGCAACCATGTCCAAGTCTGATACTATTAGGATAGTGAATAGGAAGTATCTAGGTAATGTGAAGACATAGAGAAAGAAGAATGCTTTTGTGTGGTAGAAGAAAATAAATGGCAATGTGTCTTAGTCTGATACTGAGAAGATGAAAGGTAATAAGCCTATGAAAGGGGAGGAAATCAGTGGTGGAGTACTGATAGGGACAGTTATGTGTCCTATAGCAGCAGACAAAGGGGTGAGTAGATAGTTAAAGGTTGATAGTGCAAAGATTGGTGATGTAATGAATAAGAAGATAGAGGTTTGTAAAGTTGAAAGGACAATGAAAAAAGTGTGTGCAGATCTGATAGAGGTTGCAAAAGGTAATGGTATAGTGGA
This sequence comes from Sequoia sempervirens, assembly GCA_007258455.2. Classification (NCBI taxonomy): domain Eukaryota; kingdom Viridiplantae; phylum Streptophyta; class Pinopsida; order Cupressales; family Cupressaceae; genus Sequoia; species Sequoia sempervirens. Next base: position 453,915,754 of record VDFB02281492.1, on the reverse strand, counting down.
CAGTGTAAAGAATGGAGACAAAAATAAGACTGGGCAGATGACTATGCAAGAGGTAAAAGATAAGGTGATGGAAAAAGATGGCAATGTGTGTATAGGTGTAAAGAGGACTGTGATAATAGAGTTTGAGGAAGGAACAAATGAAAGACATCCCACAATACAATCTAATAGAGTGAAGCTTGATTCAAGAGAAGATAAGGTCAATAATAATGAGGATAGTGATAGACTAAAGGAAGAAGAACTTGTTAAAGGCAAGTGTGAAATATAGAGCAATGAAGGATACCGAGGAAGAGAAACTACTACAATATTTCCAAGGGACTTGGAAAAGTTTCATGTTGAGGTGTATGGTGCAGGAGCACCTTTGATCAACAATGGTCAAGCTAGATTGATATTGAGTAGGCTTTAGATGTGATGTGTTTTGTTCTAATAAGGTTAATATGACCAATTTTCTGTTGTGAGTCATGATTCTTAGGTGGATATAATGGGGATAATTTGAGTCTATTATGTTAAATAAGATCTATAAAGACCATTTAATATGTAATGGGATAGGTTTTGTGTCTTAGGAGTTAAAATGTTCAATGTTGCAAAAGAAAATTTAGAAATGTTGTCAAAATGCAAATGGGAATATGAAGGGTTAGGGATTTCAAAAGGTGGTCATAGTCATTTGAAAGGTAGAAACTAATTAGAATATGTATAAAAGGCCTTGAAAGGGCTCAAATAAGGATGATGGTGGATGCATTGAAGATTTTGAAGCAAAATACAACGCCTTTTTTGCATTTTTCCTATGTTTCCTAAAGTTTTCATGTTTTTTATGGCATGTACATTCATGAACATGCTATGAGTTCATTTTTTTTTAAAGATACATGTGTTAACTTTCATTTGATTCCATTTTGATTCTATAACTTTGAATTTGGCAGGAGATTTCTCTAGTTTTCTGAAGCAGCCCTATTTGCTCAAAGTTAAGGTTTTGATTGGAGTTTAAATTATGAATTAGTCATTCCACCTATTTTTTGGATTTTTTTCTCAGTGGAATGAATCCTTTGGTGGTAAATTAGGTGTTTCAATGTGTTTATAGGCAGGGAAGTGGAGATTTTTATGACTTGGATCACACCCTAGGGCTAAACAGTGCATGTTTCCATATGAAAAAGGTGTGCTATTGAAGGGTTTTGTATAAATAGAGAAATATTTTCTCATGTGTTAGACTTGTGAGATTTTGTAGACCATTTGGAGTCTATTGGATATAATTTTGGGGTGCTTCAAGTTAGAGATATGTGAGAGTCAATAAACCCTAGGTATTTGTGTGTGAAAGGAGGGTTTCATGGTGCAACGCATTAGAAGGTTAGAATCTGCAAAGTATGAGAGAATTTGATGTTTTGAGTTACAATTCATGACTATCCAGTGGTTTTGAGTGTTTTTCAAGTGTTTAAAGGGTAGTTCCTTTTGAAATTAGGGCTAGTTGAATAGTCTAGAAGCAAGGCAGCCTATTGAATGTTGATGCTGGGTCAGAGAAACCCTATGATATATTTTGATATGTTGTTTAGGAGTCTGTGGTGAGTCTTTGTGGTGTTTGATAGGCCACTGTACAACCTTCTCTAAAAGATATCTCCATTAATTGAATTTTTAGGGCTACAAGTCCTAAAGAGGGTGTTTGAGTTAAGTTAAGGGACTTGTGTCATAAAAGAGTTGCTTTCTGATTGAGATTGGTAATTTTAAGTTGGAAAGAGAGTTTTGACCACCTTGCTTGCATCACTCATGCACATCTAATCACAACAATACAAGTAAAAATATAAAAAAAACATAATCACTAGAGACTCTTTGGCTGCTACTAAACCAACTGTCATCCATAAACCAAGACACAAGAACATGGCTCAAGTGCTTTCTTGCCTGGGAACCATGAACCTTACATTTCCTCAAAAATGTTCCTAACATGAAGAAGACTCAACCCTGCATGAGAAGCCTAGCAACTTGGAAGTGAATAGCAAGATGAAATCCAGTGCAACCTGATATATCTACATGCATCTCACATATGAACATGCTATGACCTACTATTAGGATATGGTAAAGAGAAAAAAATATCCATATATTTCAATGGTACACAGCTTCAGCCAAAGAGAATTAACCAAAAATGGTAGGTAGATCTAGAAAAGAAACTACTTCCTTCTATTAGCCCATATTCAACACCCATCATTGAAGGTAAAGCCAAATCACATATATAGAAGAAAATAACATGCATATATCCAATAATCATAAAAATTGATATCTTTGATTTGTTCATGCAAAATAATTATATAAAGATCTTTTTGTAATTTTAATCCTTTCATGTATAATGATGGTTAAATGTATAATTTGACACGCAATTTAATTATTGACATGCAATTTGATCTCTAACTAATGTTATTTCTCACTTTCATGCAATATTTAATATATATGCAATACTAACTAATGTTGAAATGCCATGCAGGTTAAATCCATAAGAAACATGTTCATGACATATGTAATAAAAGAATCAAATCCATAACACTTAAATGGCAGTTTCATATATTTAGTTTTACTGTGTAAACATCATGAAAGAAATAAAAATGTTTTCTAGTATTATCTTCATGGTAAATACTCCATTTTTACATATATACTACTATTTTTAATATGTAGAGACTATGGATTAGCATAGTCATGATCTTGCCATTTATTTGGGTATGATAAACTCACACCACATACATACATGCATACATAATACACATACATACATACATACATACATACATACATACATACATACATATATCTATGTATATATATGTATACTTGCACATCGATTGGATTATATATATACATATATACATATATATACATATTTGTATATATATGTATATATAGATGTATATATATAATCCAATCAATATGCATTTATGTTCATCATCGACATAAACATCAACCAACCATGGATATTCCTAAACTTGGATTGACTCTCAGAGTTGAGATTAAAAATGGAATTGAAATTGAGCTTAAGATTGAGTAGCTTACGTGCTCCATTTTTCTAAGAGAATTAGACAACTTTGAGGTGACATACAAATCTAATTTAGTGCCATGTATTTAACAAATTGGAAATCAACAAAGGCTGAACTCCAATAAAGCATCCCTATGAATGAAATTCCATGTAATAAATAATCTAATGCCACTTGATTGTTACTAGTGAGGTATGCCTAACTATAATACTCAATGCACATATTTTTGAAAACAACCATGGATATTCTTAAATATGGCCGATCTTAGGGGGCAATGGCTATGTAGCATGAAAAATGCACTATACAAGTACTTCATATTTATTAACTGCCTCTTATTTTTTCCTCTGCAAAGAACTCTTTTATGGCGCCATAACAAATCAAGCCGTATTATTTTAATGACGTGGATATTTACTTTGCATCACTTTGCATCATTTTAGAATATTTTAATTTATTGGTAAAGTAGTTGGTTAAATTAAGTTTAAGTTCCAAATAAACTTGGTAGCTTGAATACTTATACACTCCTTAATTTCTCCATTTAGTTAAAGAAAATTGAATATTGCATTATTTTATATTCTAGATTGTTTTTTATTTCAATTTGATATCTATTTTTTATAAAAATATAAATTTAGAAATAATAAAATGCAAAGTAAAAAGTTATATAAAATATTTTTAAAAATATGTGTGCTTTAATGCAATTTAAGATCTAACCTATAAAAGGAAATATAATTTTTTTAAAAAAATTGTATGAAAAAAATCAAAATATATCTAAAAAGGAGTATATCTTTTTATTTAAATATTTGTATTTGTAATTAAATAATAAATTTTGAGAGATATTAAATTGTTAATTATATAATCTAATATATTAAAATTTATTATGAAATGAAGTAAAATAATATTGCTTATTTAAATATAAATTAGCTTTAAATCAAATAAATTGATTATTTTTTTATTTTTTATAAATTATTTATTTAGACATCTAAAATCTATTGTTAACTAATTTTTAATATTATTTTATATTACTAATTAATTAAATAAGTATGCATTTATATTACATATTATATTATATTATACTATATTATTTATTATATCTATATTATACTGTATATATTATTTATTATATTTATTGTGATATTGTTATTAGGATTCAAAAGTCTAGTTTTATAAGTCAACTCATTGATCCATATTTTATGAGTAGTGATCCAAAAGAATCCATTCATAATAGTGTTATACTATTTTAAAACTTGCATATCAAACAAAATGTGGCCATAAATCTTTGAGAATATTAAACTCTAGAAAGAAACAATCAATGGATTTAAATCTCCCCACATGATGCCACACAAATCTATCCCATCTCCTTTCATTCTTCTCTCAGATGAAACTCAACTATTGCTTTCTTGGGAAGGCTCTTAACTTTCTCAAAACTGGCCGACAGAAGGAATTTCCACACAATTCAATCCCATCTTTCATCTTCTTTCAAAGCCTTGCAAGCAAAAATGAGAGGAAAACCTTGAATATAGTAGAATAGAATGACTAATGCAATTCAAACTTGAAAACCTTAGCTGGAATGTGTCTATTATAACATCAACGTTGTAGCCTTAGGAGCCATCGGTATTGAACTTAGGAAAGTAATTTATTTTAGAGAAAAGTTTAGATAGATACATTTTGAGTACAAACAAGAGAAGAAGAGTACAAGGCAGTGTAATAATGGCAGAAAGCTGTCTGCATCAATAATTTTAGGAAAGAAGAGGCAAAGGACGATAGAAAATGAATGGTTGTTGGCATCTCAATAATAATAAAGAAAGACAATAATAGGGGAAAGGACCCAATTACCACCCCCCATTGAATTACCGCCACCTCCATGCTAACTTAACCCCCCCAAAAAAAATTCATTTTGATCCATTAAAAAACTATATTTTATTGAATAACTAATTACAAAAACACCAATAGCTGCTCATTAAGTGCTAAAGTGAATGATTTTAAGTGCTAAAATAGCTATAATTGATTGAAATTATAGCAGGCAGATACTGGGACATTAGGTGGTGGCAAATGGACGACACCACTAAAAGGTGAATTTCTGACCTCCGTGCGCATATCCGATGCTCCCGCACTCTACCGAATTGTCGAGATGCCAAAACTTTAGTTATAAGAACTTAACTCATGAACAAAAAAAACCCATAATTTTTTTTTTCGATTTGACATACAGTTTGAATTCTACGGTTGCACAAAGTTAGCCCTGGTGGATACTGGGTCTTCTCCCCTAGGTACCTACCAGCTCATTTGAAATGGTATACTGATCAATATTCACACCGTCAAAGTTATGGGCAGTGAAAAATGGTAAAAGTACAAAGTACTCGAATAGTAAATGAATATAATAAGCAATTACATATTTGAAGTACCAAAATTTTAAATGTTAATATGATTATATATATATTGAATCAATCTAAATATATAAATTATGTTATTACATAAAGAAGATTATAACATAAAATTCAATACAAAATATAAATATAAATTTGATTTTATTTTTCTTTCCAAATCTATATATTTAGTGAATTCATAACAATAGTGAGTATGTTTATACTGGACATATACATAGAAAGCTCAAGGATCTATCTCATAATAGTGTTTTATTTGTATTTCTTGGCTAAATAGTGAGAACATATCTATTTATCACAATATCTAAAGATAATGATAAAGAACCTCAAGTGATATTGTATAGGATCACCCTCTTAGGTTTTGCAGAGTCTAAAGTGCAGAAAAGAGGGTTTTCCTATCTTTTACTATTTGTTGGCCAACCCTTGAAGGCAATTAATCATTTGATTTTTTTGTTCCATAGATTTTCTTAAGATCTAGTTGGGAAAATTTAAACACCAACAATGCTCTCCATCAAGTTTACACATGTTTCAATGCAAATTTATAAAAATACCATGATAACATTTTAAATCTCACTAAAATATCTAGCCATATAAATTATTTTTACATTTTGATTATGTTAAGGTTTTCATCTTTAACTTCTTTTGTTAGTGTCTCCATTTTTTGTCAAAAACCAACATGTACTAGTTTGGGTATATTTTTTTACTTATTCATTGAATTTTGAAATAAATTACATTTTTAGAAACTAAGTTCCATTTTAAACATGTTAAAAAAAAGTGATTTTCGATTAGTATTAAAACATTTTACGGGGGGGGGAGAGGCATACTCAATTTTTTTCTTTTTATGATATTTCCACTTTGAAAATTAATAAAATGCTATATGGTCATTAAATAATTAGCCCAAAAAACTGGCATAAACTACATGGTCCTAGCTAATGTATCACTAAAGCAATTTTTGAAATTCTCAAAAAAGGTTAACATTTTAGAGAGAGCACAATAGACACTATGTTTTTTTTTTAATTAAAATATAGGACCACTTTGTGTGCTCCCCCTTTTTCAAGCCCTTAATCTTCACTATTTAAAAAAAAATAGTAGTTTAGAAAGTAGATTCAGACCACTACAACTTGTGTTCTTGTTGCATCTTCAATTTTAAGCATAACTAGATCTTCTTTTTCTTATCAAACATTAGAATTTTTTTGTTTCATAAAAAAGTGACATCTTAAGACTCCTTTTTGTGTCACAACTTTGTGCACTTACCTGATACTTAGCCTCTATTGATGAAAGAGAAATATCAAACTACTTCTTGCTTAACTAATAAACTAGACCGAAACCAAAGGAGAAGTAATACTCGAAAGTAGACTTGTGATCCTAAGAATCACCCACCCAATCTGAATTTTTGTGTCCCACCAAGTCAAAATCCATGCTTTCTACATAATTAATACCATAAATGTGAGTACTCTTGATGTAGTGAAGAATCTACTTAGCTACCTTCTAGTGTAGCTTATTATCTATCTCCTACATGAATTGAGAGACCATGCATATAGAATATAAAAATTTAGGTCTCATATGAGTTAGATAGATGAGACTACCAACAAGTTTTTGATACAAAGTACCATCCACCAAGAGTGAAGAAAACTTAGCCTCATTTTTGATCCCTAATAAAAATGGAATTGATGTAGGCTTACAATTATCCATGTGAAACCTCTAAAGTATATCAAGTGCATACCTAGGTTGTGAAAGAGAGACACTTGAAGAAGACTAAATGATATCAATCCTGAAAAACTAGTGCAATTATCTAAAGTTCAAAATCAAAAACTATTCATGAATGGTGGTTTTCACTACCCAAATGGTGGATGAGTGACTATCTAGGATCAACAAGTCATTGACATAGAGAATTGAGAAGGTGTGAGTATCATCCTACTACAAAATGTAATTATTAGGATCATAATAGCATCAAGTGATTTCATCTTGGCATACCAATCTTGAGGAGCCTATTTGGGGCCATAAAGACTTTCGTAGATGAACCACAACTGAAAGATCTTGAATGAACCCTTATGGATTATCCATGTATGTCTCCTCCTGAAGATCACCACAAAGAAAATAAATTTTCACATCTATTTGATAACCTTCCATTTATGTGTTACAATGTTAGCAAGGACAAGGGTATGTGTAGGATCATCATGGAAAAAACAAGCCCTTAAGTGGCAAAAAATTCAGAAAAATCAGAGTTAGGCAACTTAACGTAAAGATTTGAATAAGTTATCCATATTATTTCAAAAGTATGTAAGAATAGAATCTGTAGCAAATTGAATGTAGTCTCTAAACTACTAGGTTTTTTTTTCTTAAAAAAAATCTATTTTGGTGAAAATTTGAAATTTCAATGTAGTAGTACTTAAATTTGGAAAAAATAAGAAGTAGGTGTCTATTCCACCTAACCACAATAAAATAATAATACTTTTTATAATATTTTAGATATAAGTAGAGACTCGTTTCCCGTGATGCATATTTTTTTGTAATTTTTGCCTAGTAAATAATTAATTATGAATTTTTAATTACAACTTTTAAAAAATATAAATACCTCATATGTATGACCACCTTAACTTGGTCAAAACTTCATGAAATTCAATTTTTCATTTTTTAATCCTATATTATGTGAAGCATAGAATGTGATGCATGTTTTGGATTCAAAAATGTGATACCGTTTGAAAGCTATAAATGTTTTTCAATCAACCTATCAATTAGGACTTTAAGTAATTCAAATAGAAAATGAATAATAATTACTTATTAAATTCAAAGTAAAGTATAATTTATATTGGTGGAAATCTAAGATTCTCCTTTAAAAACCCTTTTCGTTTCATCAATTTTGGGTTAAAAAAAAGTCATCAGCCACATACCCATCATATTTCCACTTTTTGGCCCATCATGATCGTGCACATACCCACAAGTTAGATATAATTTATTCTAGTGACTAGTGCAAAATTCTTAGAGTAGTCAATCCCTATAACTTGAGAGAATACCTTGGCAATCAAATGAGCCTTATGCTTGTCAATTGACTCATATATTGAAAATTTTGTATGATAGAACCTTACATTAAAAATTTTTCCCTCACTTCAAAAGTGGGACAAGATCCCAAGTGTGGCCCCTCTCCATTAAATTGAACTCTTCTTGCATTACTACATCCCACTCAAGGACACTAGAACCTTCCTGAAAGGATCATGAATCATAAGTTGTGGAAAAGAAGACATGTGGAGCATCCTTACATTGTGATCTTATTCTCATATGGTTTGAAAGATCCCCTATCGTATCCCCTATTGACTTCACTTTCTATTGAGCCCAAATAGGCCCTGAAGCTAGAGAAGGAAGAGATCCAGGAGGAGAATCATCATCCTTTGAAGGTAGATGATTTGCACCCTCATGAACATTGTCATCATCTGAAGTGGAGGAAGAAGACTCCCCATCATGATTAGAAGGATTATAATCCTCTAAATAACTATCATCATGATGCAATGAATCCAATCTCATTGTAGTGGGAGAAGTGGTGAGAGAATAACTCTAAGGATTCCCCTTAAAACAAACACTCCTCTCAATGAACAATAGAATGTAGCCTTTGACATCATCTAGGTATCCAACAAATATGAAAGGCTTTCTCTACAAATCCATATCCTTGTGTTTCTCCACTAGAATGTGGGCCCACAAGAGATCCAAATACTTAAAATTTCTTAAACAAGATTTTCCAAATGGTCCATGCTTGAAAAGGTGTTACCCTCTTCATAGATTTGTGATGAATGTGGTTCTGGATATAACACACATAGTTAATGGCTTCTTCCCAAAAAGATTAGTTGCTAAAGACTTGGAGTGAATCATACAATTGGCCATATCTTTCAAGGACCGATTCCTTTGTTCTACAACTCCATTCAACTGAGGACTGTATACTACAAATAAATTCCTTTTGAACCACAATAACTTACACAAACTTTTAGTTGAAATATTCCCCCCTATTATCTGTACATAGAACTTTGATAGATTTCCCACTTTGTTTCAATATAAAAGCCTTGTACTCCAAGAATGAATCGAAGACATCAAACCTTTGTTTGAAAAAGTAAAAAAAGTGTACCTTGAAAATTCATCAATGAACATCAAAACATATCAAGTTATACTATAATATGGTTGTGGAAATTTTTCTACCAAATCACTATGTACCAACTCCAAAAGATGTGAGGCTCTCCAAGCTTTTTCTTAGTGAGACTTCTCTTTAGGATGTTTTCCATTAATGCATACCTAACAAATACCATAAAAAAGGTGAACTATAGGAAATATTATAACCATTCCATGTTGAATGACCTATTGAAAATAACAATAGTTCAAGTGGCCAAATTGTTGAAGCCACAAATTACTCATATCATTTGAATGAGTGAATAGAAAAAATGAAGGTGGATTAGAAACAAAGTGAGAGAACAAATAAATTTTTGAAGGATGATCTTCTCTCACAAATCACCACTAAATCGATAGTAAACTCAAGCCACTTTCCTATACCTATGTGAGTGATTTGATAGATCGATAGGAGATTAGTTGGTAATGAGTGAACAAAAAGAAAATCTTGAAATGTTTCATCCACCATATTGATCAAAATAACCTCTCCCACATATCTCAAGAAGATTACACCATCACCCATCAAAATGGAAGGCATAGTACATGACTCTCACAAATCACCACTAAATCGATAGTAAACTCAAGCCACTTTCCTATACCTATGTGAGTGATTTGATAGATTGATAGGAGATTAGTTGATAATGAGTGAAAAAAAAGAAAATCTTGAAATGTTTCATCCACCATATTGATCAAAATAGCCTCTCCCACATACCTCAACAAGAGTACACCATCACCCATCAAAATGGAAGGCATAGTACATGACTCTAAATATGAAATATCATCCTCAAAAGAAGCCATGTTATGCGAGGCACCTGAATCAAGAACCCATGTGGATGGTAGATAAGTAAATGCTACAAAATCCTTGCCATTTCCTTTCCTCTTAATGTTATCTTTGGCCTTGTGAGACCCCTCATTTGAACACCATTTGATAGAGTCAGGAACCCTTACTTTATTCTTCTCAAGAATGTGCATCAAGTAATCTACTTGTTTCTTCAAACATTTCTACTCATCATGACCAAGCACATTTTATCTTCTCTTTCTTAGGCCTATCACCTTTTGAAGATGAGGTCTCATTAGCTACCTCTGGAGAAACTTATTTCTAATATCTTTTATGTTTGATATTCTCTTGTTTCTTTTCTTTATTATCACTTTGTCCTCAATGTTCATTTGTGCCATGGTTGGCTACCAAGGTATGTGACTTAGAAGACTTAAGAGTGCCCATCTGAATTAACTTATCTTGCTCCTATGTGTGAGAATTAGAAAAATCATCCAAATATGGCATGGTTAATTTAGAACCAAATGTATCCTTATTAGCATAAAGGTAGAAAAAAACTAAATATATTCAGAACATAACTTTGAGAGAATGCTTAAAATTAGTTTTTCAATTTTCTTATCAATTCCACATTGTTGTAGTTATAGCCTTAGTGATTTCAATTTGGTGAATAAATCCTAAATTGTGTTGAAGTTTCTTGGACTTAAACTGATTAGTTCATTTTCTAGTTGGAGTCACTGAAAAAGTAACTAGGCTTCTACTTTTTCTAGCTTGTTTGGACCCTCCTTGTTATTTTGGCTTAATGTTGCCTTGATTTAGTGTTGTAATGTGGATAACACATTCACATTAATTATTTATCCCTTGTGAGCTAATGGATTTTAATGGAACCTTGCTAAAGTGTTGTGAAGTGTTGTAATTCATTTTCACACTTTTCTAAGGTTTTATCAAATAACTAAGCATAATAAACCTATTTTTAATTAAAATAAACCTTAGTCTTACCTTATTTGGAGTGTTGTAAAGTGTTGTAACACACTTTCACATTACTCTAGGCTTGTCATTAATAATTGGGATTTCTTATGCTTTAATATACCCTATTTTGCATCCAAAAGCCTCATTTATTGCATCTTTCTGAGGATAATTTTGACACCAATTAATAACCAATCATAATTTAGGTGTTTTTGGCTTGTGTGGCCCAAATTTGGTGATCTGGGACTAATTTTCCACCTTGGGTGAATGGGTCGCACCTAGATCTTTTGGCCCCAAACAAGTTCTCACACATTTCTAAGCACTTTTCATTTTTGGTCCCATACATTGTCTAATGGGACTCATTCACCACCTCAGGTGAATGAGTCCTGTGTGGTCCAAATTCAAATTTAATTCAAAATTTTGATGGGATTTTATTCTCCTAGATCTAATATCAGCTTGTATTGTTGTAATTTCAAGAATTCTTGCATAATTGAGTATAAATACAAGCTTCTTTCACTCATATTCACATCTAGCATTCAAGAGAGTTCACAAGATCATTTGAGCATTCACAAGAGTATAAAAGAGCATTCAAGGGTAGATTATCAAGCATTTTAGAGAAGCATTCAAGTGTCAATCATCATGTCAAATATTTCATATATCATGTTTGTTATTGTGCTAACAATTGTGATGTAGGGTTTATGATTCAAGCAAGATCAACATCACTCAAGAAAGAGTCAAAAACCACATCCATTGCAAGCATTTCATGGATATTTGTAGCACCTTATTGCTAGGGTTTGGTGAGTTGCACCATTGCTATTTGTTCATTCATCATTCTCCATTCATATTTGCATTCATTTCAAGGTTTATTTACCAACAAGGGGTTTGACCAAGGAAATCCCCTATCCACTAACCCCACAAAAATTTTCCCTCTCCTTTGTGTGTGATTTGTAGGCTTAGGTTGCATATTACACAAGGAGCAATATTGGAGAAAAGGTGTCAAGTGATCAAAGTTGTCATTAAGCTTTGGAGAACATTGGAGAAGACCTACAGGTTGCAAATCAGAGAGTCAGATCCAAAAATCAATAAAAAGGGATGGAGCATACAAGGAAGACAAAAATCAACTTCAGAAGCTTCATAAAACCCCAACTGGACTAATTCACCACTTTTGGTGAATCAGTCCTAGTTCCAGTACATTTTTAGGATTTTGCAGATTTGGATACCCTTTTGGCATATTTCTATTCTTACACATTTTCCCAGAAATTGGATTGATTCACCTAGCTTGGCGAATGAGTCCCAGTCATTAGTAGAAGAATATTTTCTAGAATTCTAGACCCCCAGTTAGCCTGACTCTAGATTCCCAGGTGCACACTTTCTGTTTTACAGTTTTCTGTTACATTTCATTTGCCTTTCTAGGTCATTTAGAATTAGTTTGCATTCAATTAGGGTTTTGCATTACACCTTGCATTTTATTATCTTTTCCAAGTTTACACTTGGTGGTGAACCCATCATTAGATCATATTCAAACCTTAGGACAACACTATTGCAAGATGTCTTTCTCTTTTGAATTGAGATCTCTAGGGTTATCCTTGAGTGGAACATCTTAGAAATTGGGTGTAATAGAACTTGATCTCCCCCTATCCCCCATTTTCTTTCATTCCATTTTGGTGAACCTACATTTAGAACATCATAATTCTGATTTAGATTGCATTTTCATCCTAGATTTAGCTTGCATTAACATTGCATTAGGATTTACATTAGTTAATTTGCATTCTAGGGTTTCAAATTTTGCATTAGTGAAAGCTCATTTAGCTTGCATTTTTGCACTTAGTTTCATTAAAAATCATTCAAAATCTACATTTGCATCTTAGATATAGATCGAAAAACATAAAAAACATAAAATTCAATTAAAAAATTCTGATTTTTTAAAAAAAAATCATCTCGGGGACTCATTCACCACCCTGGGTGAATAAGTCCCTCTACACATACTACACTGTATTTTCTAGCATAATTTATAGTTCAGTTTCTGAGTTATTTATTTATTTATTTCCTTTTAGTTTCAGTTTACAAATATTCGGTTTCATCCAATTCATTGCATCTAGCTTACAAGAGTGCATTTCGTGCATTGATTAAATTCAAAATTATTTTCTTACACAGTTTACAATCTGAAAATTGCATCATGGATATGTGCTTTAGTAAGCTTTGGATGCCATTAAAGTCCTTAGTGGGTGTGTCAAATTGTTCTTTTGGAAATGACCCTAATGAAATTGAACTCACTCATGCTCCTTCAACTCCTAATGAATATCCTCCTCGTGATGTTAACATCATTGGAGAAGATGATGACAACATGAATAAGTTCCTAAATGACTGTCTTGAAGCTAGTGCATCCTTTTATCCATCCATGAAACAACCAAATCACCCTATGATACCACCTCTTGAGATGTTTGGTTACTTACATCCTAAAACAAAATTTGAACCTAAGTTCCCTACAATAGGTGAACCTAGCTCCTGTAAACAAGAAAACACTCAAACATTCTATGATAAAAAAGTAACAAACACTCCCATCAATCTTAAAGAAACATATGGAAAGGGATTCACAATCTTGAGTAAACAAGGATGTGATACAACAAGTGAACATGAGATCCACCAAATCCTAGAGAAAATACCAACTAATGAAAACACAAAGGGGTTAGCATATCAAGATCCCTCTCACAACATAAGTGTTCCTAAAGAATATCTAAGGCTTCATAGTGATGGTATGGTGATCTTTGATTCTCCTCCTGAAATAAATGTCCTTCTTCCTAAAGAACAACCAATGGCTCATAACAACAACAAGGATAAAGATAATATCATCTCAAGACCTCTAGCGCTAATCCCATCTAGAGAGTTTGTGAATCTAGCAAGCACAAGAGGTCTTAAAAATTAAAAAAATTACAACCCCTTCATCCACCACCTAAAAGTGAAAGGAAATTACAAATACTTCTCAACAAGGAACTAATAAAATTACCACCAAAGAAAAACAGACTCATACTATATCTTAAAGATGCAAAAGTTTCACATTGTTGATACAACAAAACTCTTGTACATAGTATTGATGAGTGTCGTGCAGTCAAGTTAGTATTGAAAAACTTTCACTTCGATGACAATGATTGTCATCGAGTGATTGCATAGCATAATCTTATTCCACCTCTTGTCATTTAATAGTTGTAGAACATTCTATTCTCACTATTACATGACCTTTCCCATCACCAACCTTGACTCATTCTTTCCTTGCACTTAGTGGGGGAAAGAATTAGGTAGCCTTTTCCTAATAATGCATTTGTCATTGTCCCTTTCATTTTTTGTCTACCTTCCGCTTATTGAAACTGAGATTGGGAGGCAGATGACTTGCTCATAGGTTGATTTGCATGTGCCTTAATAGTTTTTTGCATTATTTCTTTCTTTTTCATTTTTGTTTATGCGATTGCATGTGCCTAATGTGATTTTATATTTGATGTTCTCTCTCTCTTTGTTACATTCCTCTATTTGTACCTTCATTCTTCTTTATGTTGTAAATATTTTATCTTTTATCTTTTTATTTCTTTTGCATTTTTCTTGTGGTTTCCTTTTGGGGATGATGCAAGGTGTCGAGACATTCATGTCTCTGCCATGTTGACCCAAAATATTTTCCTTTGATTTTCTTTATTTCTTTTGCATTTTTCTTGCGTTTTCCTTTTGGGGATGACACAAGGCGTCTGGAAACCCTGTCTCTTCCATGTTGACCCAAAATATTTTTCATTATACTTCCTTTTTCTTTCATTTTTGTCTTATTTTTTCCTTTTAGGGATGGTGCAAGGTATCGAGACATTCATGTCTCTTCCATGTTGACCTGAAAGGTTTTTCTTTGCTTTTGCTCTCTTTGTGTCATTTTTAAAGTTCTATGTATTTGGGGAATGCTGACAATTCTGAGCTCTATAAAAAAAATTGCAGTAACGAACATATTGACCCCAAATCCATAGATCCCTTATGTGTTTGGTGTTTTTCATTTTGGGGGAAACCCCTCTCTTTCTCTTTTCTTTTGCATGATGCAGCTTTACTTGGAAACATATGACTTGGCATAGGGATTTCCAAGTCACCTCCCATGTATTCTTCTTTGTTTGCATTTTTCATCTACTACTTCAAAGCAATTTCTCATAGCATAGTGTTTAGTAATTTCTTTAAAGTGGGAGCATACATTGGCATTATTCTTTTGCATTATTCATTTTCATGGCTCTTGGTGCAATGCTCTTATTTCATACAATGCATTTTTTTGCATTGTGGATGACATTAGGTGTGATGTCTTTCAAGAGCATGATTTCTCTCAACATATTACATTTGTCTTAGTGGCTTGATGTGACACTCTGCATCCCCTAAGTTGTGAATTTTCTATTCTCTGATTGGTCCTCTCTTGGAAACATTAGGCACAATATTCCCTAAGTTAAAAACCTCACATGAACTAAGCAAGACTCCTTTGAACATTTCATTTTTAAATTTATTGTTATATGGCCACTTTACATAGTTCACAGCTTGCATTCCTATGGAGCCATCCAGTTTGTTCATGAGCTCCAAGAATACGAACTTTTGCTTATCTCATGAAGCTCATAAATTATTTTTGCATGGCACCTTATTAAAGTTATCAGGAGGTATAACTTTGGTATGGTTTGAGTAGGAAGCCCGGACGAGGCATGACTTTCCGAATAACCACTTGTGTGTGTGTTTGAGTGCATACCAGCCATGAGTGTATGTTTCTCACCTAGGATTTCTCACTCGACAAATAGCCTAAAGTTTCATCGCCTTAGAGTGAGTATGCATTTTTCAGACAAACAACCTAGATTTGATCCACATCGTGATGGAAAAACGGTCGAAGCTTGATCTAAATCTCTTTTATTTTTACCTTTTCTCTTTTTCATCTTTGACAGTTTATGCTTTTGCTTTTTTGTTTCTCTTTATCATTCTCATGTGTGTTATTTTGTGCTTATGTTGGTTTGTCATGGGATCTTGATCCTGGGGACTTGATCACCCCTCTTGATCATTATCTCATCTTATTAGCATTGGTACACTTATACCCCTCTTGATGCATGTTGGTCTAATTTAGTGTGAGTTTGAAGCAAGTTCATCCTCTCACTAAAGTGGGGGCTAAATGGAGTCGTTGAAAAAGTAACCCTTCTAGTTTTTCTAGCTTGTTTGGGCCCTCCTTGTGATTTTGGCTTAATGTTGCCTTGATTTAGTGTTGTAATGTGGATAACACATTCACATTAACTCTTGGGCCCTTGTGAACTAATGGATTTTAATGACACCTTGCTAAAGTGTTGTGAAGTGTTGTAATTCACTTTCACACTTTCCTAAGGTTTTATCAAATAACTAAGCATAATAAACCTTATTTTAATTAAAATCAATATTTTTCTTACCTTATCTAGAGTGTTATAAAGTGTTGTAACAAACATTCACATTCCTCTAGGCTTGTCATTAATAATTGGGATTTCTTATGCTTTAATTAATTGGCCCTGTTTTGTATACACAAGCCTCATTTATTGCATCTTTTCGAGGATAATCCTAACACCAATCAGTAACCAATCACAATTTAGGCATTTCTAGCTTGTGTGGCCTAGATTTGGTGATCTGGGACTCATTCACCACCTTGGGAGGATGGGTCCCACTTGGATCTTTTGGCCCCGAACTAGTTTGCACACATTTCTAAGCACTTTTCATTTTTGGTCCCATACATTATGTCTGATGGGACTCATTTTCCACCTTGGGCGAATGAGTCCTGTATGGTCCAAATTTAAATTTAATTCAAAATTTTCACAGGAATTTATTCTCCTAGATCTAATGTCGGCTTTTAGTGTTGTAATTTTAGGAATTCTTGCATAATTGACTATAAATACAAGGTTCTTTCACTCATATTCACACCTAACATTCAAAAGAGTTCACAAGAGCATTTGATCATTCACAAGAGTATTCAAGAGAATTCAAGGGTAGATTATCAAGCATTTTAGAGCAACATTGAAGTGCCAATCATCATGTCAAAGATTTCATATATCATGTTTGTTATTGTGCTAACAATTGTGATGTAGGGTTTATGATTCAAGCAAGTGTTTCAAGCAAGGTCAACATCACTCAAGCAAGATTCAAGAACCACATCCATTGTAGCCATTTCAAGCATATTTTCAACACCTTATTGCTAGGGTTTGGTGAGTTACAACATTTCTATTTTTGCATTCATCATTCTCTGTTCATATTTTCATTCATTTAAAGGTTTAATTACCAACAAGGGATTTGACCAAGGAAAACCCCTATCCACTAACCTCACAACATTTTCCCCTCTCCTTTGTGTGTGGTTTGAAGGTTTAGGTTGCATATTTCACAAGGAGCAAGGTTGGAGAAAAGTTTTCAAGTGATCAAAGTTGTCATTAACCCTTGGAGAACATTGGAGAAGACCTATAGGTTGCAAATTGAAGAGTCGGATCTAGAAATCAATTAGAAAAGATAGAGCAAAAAAGGAAGAGAAGAATCAACTTCAAAAGCTTCAAAAAAGCCTAACTGGACTAATTCGCAGGACTTCTGGTGAATGAGTCCCAGTTCTAGTACATTTTCAGGATTTTGTAGATTTGGACACCCTTTTCAAAATTTTTGTTCCTGCACATTTTCCCAAAAATTGGATTGATTCACCCATCTTGGTGAATTAGTCCTAGTAAGTAGTAAAAGCAGGTTTTCTAGAATTCCAGACCTCCACTCAGACTTCTTCAGACCCCTAGTTGCACACTTTCTATTTTACAGTTTTTGGTTACATTTCATTTGTCTTTCTAGGTCATTTTGAGTTAGTTTTCATTCAATTAGGGTTTTGCATTACACCTTGCATTTCATTGTCTTTTCCAAGTTTACAGTTGGTGGTGAACACCTCATTAGATCATATTTAGACCCTAGGACAACCCTATTGCAAGATCTCTTTCTCTTTTGCATTAATAGATCTCTAGGGTTATCCTTGAGTGGAACATCTTAGAAAGTGGGTGTGATAGAACTTGATCTCCCCCTATTCCCCATTTTCTTTGGTTCCACCAGCATATGACCCTCATAGAATCTCGAGTTCCAAAAAAGATTCTATCTTTTTTCCATATTTTATTTTGGGGTATTCAAAGATTCAATATGAAAGAGAAAATCAAGAGATACAAATAAACACAACGCTCCATATGCTTCATCACATTATTAAACCACTTAGTATTTTCTTCATCTGTAGTAGGTTCAATTTTTAATTCCATTGTTATTCTATGCAAACTAAGACATCTAAAGTGAATTTTTATTTTATACTTCCATTCAAAATAGTTGTATGTAGTTAGAATATGAACTATTGTTGAAGCCATGATGGAAAAATGTAAAAGAGAGTATGGAAAGAAAGTGATCACATAAATTCCAAAAATACTCCCACTATTTTCACTAGTATCAATCAATACCCCCCTCAAATATTATAAGGTTTACACCTTATATAGTTTAGTATGATTACAAAGCATTTTCCAAGATGCAATGCTCAATAGGTTCAAAATAACAAAATTTATAAATTTTGATACAAAATGAAACTAAGAAAAAATATAGGAAAAAAAGATTTATATCTATGTAGTAATCTTTAATATATTTATAATGTCTAGTCATTTCTAAAAAAAAAGGAGCTCTTGGGTGAAAGTTATGAAATTTTGAAGAAATTTCTTACAATAGCTTCAACCTGAAGTACTTGGTAGAAAATGACAAAAAAAAATTGCAATACCTCTATGGATGGAAATTTTTCATCTCTAGATTTTTGAGAATATCTCGTTTGCTAGAAATGGACATTGTGGTGAAAAGTTATGAATTTTATAAAAAATTGCTAAATCTAGCCTGAAGTGACAATCCTCCCAACAAAATAAAAATTTACTAAAAATTAAATTCATATAAAATAGATAAATTTTATATTCGAATAGGGGTTGGGCCATCTGAGCACAATGGAAAGGTTCATTTGGGCCAAAAATACTCCAATAAAAAATATATTCACTAAATCTAACCTTAAAGCCTTAGTTTGTAACTATATCAAATGGTGACAAAATTAAGTGAAACAAAAGCTAGATCTGACTTTTCTGATATTCTAAACTCAATAGTGAGATTAGATTTGCACCAACATACTCGAAAATGAACCTATAATACAAATTTTAGAAAGAGAAAACTCCAAATCTGTTATGTCTATCAAGTTTTTTTTATTCTCCGGGTCATCATATGATGCAACAAAAGAGCTTACTCAACTTCTCAAAATTTCACGTAAAAAAACAAAACTCTTAATTAGGAATCTATGAACTTAAATTATTAAATAAAAGTTTTGATACCATATTAGAAATCTGAAATAGATTGAATAATCCAAGGAACTTTTTATGAGAAAATCAAAGTTACATAAACTAGAAAAACATATATAATGTAAATGAGAACTCCAAGAAATTATGCAATGTCAGAATGTCAGAATTGCTTTTAGAGCTTCCTAGATGAAAAACACATGCTAAGTAGTGAGCTTATATATAACTAAAGAGAGGATTGAGGTGGTAAATCCAATCAATAGGAATTAACCACCAAAAGTAAAATTCTAATAACGATCTTTATTTTCTTAGGATTTTTCTTATACTTGTTGGATATAAAAAAGATAATTTGAGTAATACAAAGTTTAATATTTTTAATTTCTTGCTAATTGTTATACTTGAGTTAATCTTATGTATGTATATGTGGATGTGTCTAAGACTTCTAATATTAATAAGGCGAATTAAGAAGAAAAATCATGCGAACTATCATATCATTTATTTAGACAAACATTTGACCTAATTCCATTGATATGAACTTTCATAATACATATAATATTTTTTATCCTAAGATCAATTATAGACCATACTAAATTTGATTCATTCTTCGATTATAAAATAAATTCCTTTATTTATTACATTTACTTTTAACATTTAATATTAAATATAAATCTATTTTTTTATCCATCTTATTAAGATGGATGTAATATAAGAAAACTTTACTTCCCTTTACACAAATAGACTAACATAAATTAAGGAACATATAACTTTTTTTGAAACATTCCAAAGCTTAACTTTTTAAAACGAAAGATAGCATCTTAAAAGATATTCCATTTTAAAATGTCAAATGACTTATAGCATGGAATGCGTTTCTCTTTAAACTTCCTAACTGATAAGGTGACCCACAATTATAAATAAATTTGCACTCTAGATTTGAGAAAGACAATATAGTAAAGGATTTTGAAACTGTAACTATGAGATCAGCTAATTGCTTAAATCAATTGTTACATGAATTGCAAACTTATATTGTCGATGGGATCTTGGTTGGATTGTTTTACCAATCCGAGCCGGAATATTTGACCTTCTAGTTTCCTTTGGCCCACATGGCTTCTTTATCTGGATACATCCATCAAAAGTTCTAGTTTTGCTTACGAAAGGGCAAACTTTGAACACTCTACAGTGATTAGATTGAGATACTTGGAAAACTTTTTTTAAAAGTTGGTAATGGGTGCACATAGAAATCGACTAAGTCTTCATTGAAAATGACTGAAAGTTGGATTAGAAGCCATTGCACACCTGCCCTCCTTGGAAGCATGTGTGAATGTTAGACTAATAGCTATCAATTCACTTTCAATCTCTTCTGCAATAAAGATGAACCTCCAAAGTTGGCTACCTTCTCCATTGACATATCTTTTCTTTTGTTTTATTTGGCTGAGCTTTATTGACCTGCTTATTTTCTTGCAAGACGTTTATCCACCTAATGACACTCAGCGAATCCCTGCTGAAGTATAGTAATTCCATAAAATCACGTAATGTAAAGCACTACCTGCTCCCAATTTTAAAAATAAAATATCTGTAGCATTGATTAAAATGCAAGGACTTTTTATCCAAGATTTTAATATGCAATGTCTTCATCAAGATTTTAAGATTGTTATCTATGAAACCGAATTCGCTTGCCTTCGCTGATTTTGTGGCTGCAAGGCCGATCATTGAAATAGCCTCATGTTAACTCTTTTTAAACATTCTAAACTGTTGGGGAACTATTTCTAGTCTCTAATAGAAAAATATGGTGTTTTGTTGGTAACAAGATACAAGTGAATCAGACAAATTTTGTATGTAAGATTTAACAAGGATCACTGGTGCTTATATTTTGTATATTTTTCTTTTACTTTGGTTCATTTTGATTTGGGTTTCTTTGATCTAATGGCACGTATACAAGTGGAATGAGTTTTTGCTAGAAGTTGACACATAATTTGAGTTTGTCTTAATTCTATTTATATTGATTCTAAACAATTCATCAAGATCTTTAGTTTATCTACTTATCTCATAGGTTCAGATATGTAATTTGCAAGAACGATCTAGGTCAGTTGCATAAATTGTGAAAATGAAATCTGATTTTAAAAAAAGAAAGAAGACAGAATTATGGTCAATTCAACCCTTCCAAATAACAATTATGTGTTGAATTAAAGTATAAATGTTTCACTTACCATCTTTGGAGTTACATTTTACAATATCTAGAACTGGGCATCCAAGCATCTTGAATCTCGAGCATTGAGAATTTAAAGGGAAATATTTGAGCATCCATACAAATTATTTTGCATGCATCAATATATAGAAATTTATGCATGCCTATTTGTTGTCTTTGATCTTTTCAAAAAGTCACTAAATCAGTCCACCTAGGGGTTTGACTATAGGAAAAATGATCATTGCCCCAACAAACCTTCAAATAGTCTCCCTAGACACCACCCTTGTGTGATTACACTATTTATAGACCCAAACAAACAAGATGCAAGTGACAAAAAACAACGCAATTTAGATCTATGTGCCTTGGTTCAACTGTATGCACCTTGGCTTAAATTCATACACCCAGTTTAGTTTCATTCAATGTAAAGTCATTCTACAATTGGGGAAGTGACTCAAAATGACATGTAGTCAATGTCTAAACTCTTGAAACATTTATATAACTAATCTTGATTCCCCCATGCATTGATAATCTAGGTACAACCTACTTTCACTTTATTTTTCACTAATTGAATTTCAAATATTATTTATATAGTCTCTATATTAATTTCATTGCAACTCTAGGCATTTTTTCTCTTTACTATTAATCGTATGGTAATTATCTAATTACATTGTTTATTTCTTTACACTAGATCCTTTATGTAAAATATATTTGAAAATAAGTGCTCATTTAAATGCTTCTACCGATTCTCTTTCAATTAATCTTGATATCTCTTTTCGTTCAAAGAATGTTTTTGATAAAAGAGTAAAACGGGTTTTATAGGGACCCGAAACCACAAAGTTTACAAAAAAGAAGAGAGGACACAAAAGTCCCACCAAAAAGACCAGTTGTCCGAGAAAAGATCAGCAGCAACTACACGAGACAGGCCAAAAAGGACAAACCAAAAAGAATAGCACAGAAAACAAAAAAACCCTGGCCATTAACTCAAAGTCTTGAGGACAGACTTCGTATCCGCCTCCAAATTCTGCATATCCTTGACTCCCTTTTTAAAAATTTGAATCATCTTCGAAGTAGGAGGGACCTTGCGCTTCAAATTGGCTATGGTTCTTTTGGAGATGCCTGCATCCGTTTCCTGGCTTTTGTCCTCTGTTTCCTCTAGATCCACCACCAGAGACCCCTACTGGGCTTTGTCTAACTTTTCTGTCATCGCGTTGATCATAATGGCATTGTTTCTTTCCATTCAGTTGTTTTTCTCAACAACAGTTTTAATGGTATTCCTTATATTCTCAACCTTGGACTCAATATTTCTACTATTGTGAGCATGAACCCCACTATCCACATCTTTCTTCTCAATCTCTGCAATCTTAGCACGCAACTCTTCAATCTTGCTTTGAAGGGCCCAATTTTTTATTTTCAACTCATTAATTTCAATGAAAGTCCATTCTAGGAGTTTGAAGTGGGACTCAGAGTTGGTTTTGGCAAGGTTCAGAACATCTGGAGAGGGCTCGTTTCCAAAATTAGGGCAAGTTTTCTTAGGGTTAGGAATAAATGGGGAGTCATCTTTAGCAAGTTTATCCGACAGAGGTTCAATGCAAAACTCAGTTTTGTTGGCATCAGACTCCTCTGAATCAGAGGAGTCTTCGGAGTAGGAAACAAGGCATTTGGCCTAGGGTTTCTTATCAAAAGAACTATTCTTAAGGGAAGGGCTATCAGGCTCAAGCTCAGTACGGGCTTTACCAGAGATGGGAGTAGAGTTTTTGTTCCCAGAAGGGCCAGCGTGCGAGCAAAGGACATTTCTAGCTGGACTAGAGTTAGGCAGATACTCCGAGCCACTGGGCTCAGTGTCGTCACTCTCAAAATCAAGGATTTGGTTCAAAGAATGTTAATCATACTAGATCGTTTAATTTTTGTCATGATATATATGTGAATAAGCAAGAATTTTCTACTACTACACATGCAATTTTCTATGAGCTTACTAATGCTAATTTTATTATAAATTTTTCTAATGGTCTTCATAATTATTGTTTTGGTTAACCATTTAGTTCTTATATACTTGAAGGAATTGGCAATAAACTTATCAATTATAGTTCTTTTCATAATACATCTTTTGTCGATCCCATCATGTTGGTGTAAATTCACCTCCCAAGAGCACAATCTACAATATAAACCTTCACAAATATGAGAGAAACAAAGCTATTTCACTAATGAGTGAATAATAATTGAGATGAAGAATAATTTACATTGGCCTTTCTTATAAAGGAAAGGGGAAAGCTAGTAAAAATATAAGGAACAACAACTACCAATTAATTAAATGCACTATTAAACTATAATGCATTATGCCTAAGTAAACTTAAGTAGGTAAATATCCTATTTACTCTAACACCTCCCTTAAGTGCAACTTACAGAGATTATTATGTAATATCAAGAATGCAATATGGGTCCCGACTACACAACCATGTTAGGTACCCATTTATAATACAAAATGCAATGTTATATCTCACAAATGGAGAAAATGAGAAAACTCTATGGAAAAAAACTCCTCTCCAAAAAAGAGAAAAGCAAAACAAGATGCATGGATGGAGGATTCAATAACAACCCCAAAGGACTATATACATCATGTATATACAATCAATAATCCTCCCATAGGAAGGATAGAAGGAGACTACATAGCCCCACCATAATGAATAATGTCTTGCAGAAATGGTAAGTGCTTGAAGGAAAAACATAGTCCAATGCCTACAAATAACATTTCTTCCTTTGGGAAGATAAACCAAGTATAAATGCAGGAATGCTTCCCATTCTAGATAGGAATTAGCAAGTGAAATCCAAATGTAGGATGATTTAATGTCTCTAAAATCTGCTCATGTTTCGCCAAGACCTTCAAAGATGATGCCACAAACCAATCAGGAAGATTCCCAATCACAATAGAAAGTGACAAAAAATGTACCAATGTAAACTAATTTTGAACATTGTCCAATGACAGAGATGGAGTGACAACAGTTGTACCACAACTATCATCAAATAGGAAAATTAATCCTTCAAAAGTTCCTTCCAAGTTTGAAATGTGAGATTCCACAAACGATGAACCAATGTCCAAAAAATAGGATTCCCAATCAAGAAGAAAATGATAATCTTGTTGTTCAAGAATGATGGAAGTACTTAATGAAGTTGAATCAACTATCTCTGAAAAAGAATCAAGAACCTCTGAAGCAATTGCAATCTCATTTGAAGTCTCAAAAACCTACAAAGGATCACAAGCATGGCTTATCTTCTGTAAAGAATAAAGAGCCACATTGGTATTAGAAAGAGTATCATCAAGAGATGGTTGAGTATCATGATCTCCATATGATTCTTGAATGTAATTCCAAAGAGCATCTAGGGGCACTCAAAATGAATAAGTGATTCCAAAAGGTCATCATTTATATGCTCAAAAATAACTCTAAAGACTTTAGCCCTATATCCTTTCCAAATAACATACTCACAATGTGTACCTGGAATAGGAACTTCATTATACAAATATGGAAATAGATAAGATGAGTGAGAATAAAATCACTCCATTTCCTAAAGTTCTCTTTCTCCAAAGAAACCATTATAAATGATAATATTTCAAAATTTTCAAACATAGTTATAAAAACTTCCAAACTAGAATTATAAGGTAAAAAAACTTGATTTGGTGCAAAAATTGGTAGGGTCCATTTCCCAATCTCCATGCCAACACCAAGCAAACTCCATTGAACCTAGAGAGTACAACAACATACAAACCACCAATCACCACATGTGAGAGAGATTTCATCACCACATAAGCCTTTCCTCACATTAATGGAGTAAGAGGTTGTATGAATAGCAAGAATCTGCATCACACCACCAATGAGGGATAAATTTTTTACAACAAGATTTTAAAAATAGTGAAATTTTTACACCCAACAAGAATAATAATGAGAAAAATAGAAATCTTATGCCCTTCACTAGAATCTCCCAAAATTTTGTAGCTTCAAACACCTCTGTGAATGACTTCTATAACAATGCCTTCCAGGTCTCCAGAAGCCTTGGAAATGGAGCAACGCTCACTCACATGTTCCATGTTATAAACAACAGAACCCTCAGGAATAGATCTCAGAGCAAAGACATTCCCAAATCATTCAACCTCAAGAAAATTAAAGTCTTTAATTTAGAGATTCTCCTTGTTATTGAGAAGTTGAGGAAGGTGTGTGTGCAGTATGCACAATTGGAAAATGGCGATGCAGAACTTGAGCAATAGGTAGTAGAAAGTATGTAATGGAAAAGGAATCTGCTCTAAAAAAACTTGAAAAGAAGCATACCAAAGTGAATGAGATATATAATGTATTATCTAAAGAGATTCTTTCTATTCTTGAGAAGTTGATGAAGGAGCATGTGTAGTATGTGTAATGGGAAATTGGCAATGCACAATCGGAGGCAACAGGTACTAGAATGTATGGAATGAAAAAGGAATCTTCTTTGAAAACACTTGAAAAGAAGCAAAGCAGAGTGAGTGAGATAGATAATGTATTCACTAAAGAGATCCTTCATGCTCTTGAGAGGTTGAGGAAGGTGCATGTGGAGTATATGTAATGAGGAAATGGCAATGCACAAGTGGACAAACTAAAGAGGTTTTGTATTGCACAAGAATTTGTGCAGGAAAAGAAAGTGAGAGATGATGTTATGGGTGGAGTTGAACAAGTAAATTCTATCATGAATAACTTCTACAACATAGCGTATTTTCCACTATGAACTATAATAATTGTTTTATCTATTAGTTCTAAAGCTTCATAAGTGTCACTTTTGAAACTAACGACTTCTAATTTTCCTATGACAAATTGCATCAAAATTGTCTACAAGTCTAAAATTTCCTCTACAACTTCCTAATATTACTATCCTTTCTATAAAGAGTACATGGGAATTTGAATAATGTTTCTCTTTAGGCACAACTTTTAATGCATTCTAGTCAATTATATTGATACCTTGGCTAACTCCACTTTCGTCATTTTGATTAAATTAGATAAAAGTGGAGTTAGCCAAAGTATGGTGAAAATTGATTGAAAATGCATCAAAATTTGTGCTTCAAGAGAAAGTTTATTCAAATTACTATGTACTCTTTCTAAAAAGGATAATAATGTTAGGGAAGTTCTAGAGGAAATTTTGATGGACAAGACAATTTTGGTGCAATGTGTCATAGGAAAATTAGAAGTTATTAGTTTGGTAGAATTATATGTATACAACATGATTCTAATGAAAACCTTTAGTTTTGTAGATGGTAACAATGTAGTGAAGTCCATTCACCTTCACAATTTAAAACAACTCTTACACTAAAAATTGCATTTCAATTTTTTCATATGATTTAAAATAAATTTAGAATATAATTGCAGGTTGGAAAACACAATGTGGTTTTCCATTTATTTCATTCTATACATTCAAAGATAAGTGGTGGAGAGCATGGGGAAGAGTTGCAGGTGGGGGTTTCATAAAACTAACCAGATTGAGTTGAGGGGTGACTAACCAATTGGGTTGCTATGTGTAGAAGGTTTTACAACACTATGTGGGTTGTATGTTTCATAATACCCAGTGTTTTCCAATTTCATTACATTGTAACTACTATCTAATTCACAAAAGGTTCTCAATAAAATCACAAAAAATACCAAATTGAGGTGAGGGGTGACTAACCAATTGGGTTGTTACTTGTAAAGGGTTTTAGAACAGTATGTGGGTTGGAGGTTTTATAACACCCCGTCAGTAAGAATGTCTTGAGGATTTTTTGTTATTTAGATAGTATGAATTTAATGAAAGGCACCTTCAAAATTTATAACAAGTCTTACATAGAGTAAAAATTGAGTTTCAATTTCTTCATATGATCCTAATATACATGCATAGTATGATTGCAAGTTGGAAAACATAGTGGGAGGTGAGTACATGATTTATGAAACCTCCAACCCACAAAATGTTGTAAAACCTTGTACACACTAAATCTAAATCAAAACACTTGGAGACCCATCAATGAAAAACCATCTTCACAATGAATACTCATTCAATTCTTCACAATCCATAGGCAAAATGTAAAAATGGCATATATTTCTAGTAGATATATACATACCTACTAGCTAGTTTCCTATGCCTGTCACATGCATTTTGGTAGGGACAATGGTCACTTTGCTTAAGCCTCTAAACCCCTACAACTTCCTTCTGAGTTTTCCAACAACCTTCAAAATGAGAATGTTGAAAATGGCGATGTTATGGGATTTATGTGGTTTTAAAATATATCATTTAATTGCAGAACCCACATTGCATTTTACAACCTCATTATATATATATATGCATGGTTTATGGTTTCTATAAACATTATTCCACTACCATTTCAATTGCAAAAAATATATGTCAGATATTTCCACAATGGGTTGTCTATTATTTCATTCGGCTTCCTAAAAAAAAATTGTGTTGTGAGAACATTAAAATGGAAAAATTAAAAAACCCTCAACATAAAAGCACATAAACAACTCTGCATTTGAAATGAAAACCCCTTTTCACAAGGAAATTGATTGGAAACCTGTAAATGAAAACCCATCTTCATGAAAAATAGAGATTCAATTCTTTACAGTTCCTAGGAAAAATTGAAAAATGGCATATATTTTTTGCAAATATAC
Source organism: Sequoia sempervirens (assembly GCA_007258455.2). Lineage (NCBI taxonomy): Eukaryota > Viridiplantae > Streptophyta > Pinopsida > Cupressales > Cupressaceae > Sequoia > Sequoia sempervirens. The sequence continues at coordinate 453,887,340 of VDFB02281492.1, read as the reverse complement.
ATACCTACTAGCTAGTTGGCCACACTTGTCAAATACATTTTGGTAGGGCGAGTGGCCACTCTGCTTTGGCTTCTGAATTCCACAACTCCCATTCAGGCTCCCCAACAACCTCCAAAATGTGAATGTCGAAAATGGTAACATTTTTGGCCTTTTTTCCATTCCAAGTTAGGTTTTTTAAAACCTGTTGGGGCAGCCGCATTTTTTGGTGATGGGATAGGTGACAACACTCCAAATGGCACATGCCTAAATATCCATCAACATTTGTTTGTTATTCTTATCTCACAGTTATACCATCGTAGGAGGATGGGTCTTATCTTATCATGCCATAAAGAGGTGAGTTTTCTTGGGAGATTAGCTTCTCCCATGGACCCGTGGTCCCATTATATTATTTCTTTTTAATTTTCAAAAAGATTTTTCAATTAATTTTTAATATAACTTTTTTTGTGTGATTCAATATATTTAAACCAAGTCAATTTTTTTTTTTTTTTTTGATGACCCGACCTCGAATCTAGTCATATGACCAGAGTATTGGGTAATTTTTTTTCCTTTTTTCAGCTTCTCAGAAATAGGTCAAGTTTTATGTCATTTTTCATTTCTCAACCATTTTGGATCCAATGGTGAGGTTTGTTTTGTATCAAGAGGTCATCCATGAATTTCCCCTACAAAACCCTCAAAGGAAAGCACAATCCAAGAAACCCTTTTGACCTAAATTTTGAAAACTTTAAATTTGCAATAAACCCAATAAATCGAGTGATCCCACAAAACTAGTTTACAATTCTATTAAGGAAGGAAAATTGCAAAAAATACCCCCATGAAGAAATTTTTTGGTTTTGGGGGATTTGAACAAACTTAGGGTCTAAATGAACCCAAAGAGGGTTCACTTGAACCCCCCTTTGAGAAAACCCTATTAAATGATGGGTCCCTCATTTATCACATTTTTTGGAATAAAAAAGAAAAGAGAAATTTTGAAAAAAAGGGGGTTCACTTGAAACCCCCTTCAAGCGAGCCTCCATTCATTCAAAAGGTCAAGGGAGGTTCACTCAAAGGGGGATTTGAGCGAACCCTTCTTTTTCCCCCTTCTCCCCCTTTTGCACCAAATTTCTACAAAAAATTTCCCTTTGAAGCTCAGTTTGAGGATGAAAATGGAGGAGACTTCACAGAACCAGTTAGATGATGGTAGCCCTCAAAATGAGCTATCAATCAAATATAATTTTAATATATTTTGGTTTTATTATGTATTTTATTTTTTAGTTTGATTAAACATAGGTTTTTCACCAAAAATCAAGCTCTCTATTCTGTGCATGTGGAAAAATAGCAGATTATTATTTATTTTTTTAAAAGATATTAGTGCACTAGATATTGATGTCCTTGATCCAACAAAAAAAAAATTGAATTTTGATGCATACAAAGAAAGTAATGCTTTAGCCAGTGAATCATGTCTAAATTGTAAAAGATATGACTTTGAAACTTAATTAATATAAATATATTGAATGAAATGCTATGAAACCAACTCCATACACTAGATATCATAGTTAAAATTCTAAATTTGAAAAAAAAAGAATTTTATCCTTCATAGAAAAAAGTTATGTGTTAGCCAGTGATGCCACTCTTTAAAAATGGTGTTTACTAGTAAAAACTATTTTTTGAAGGAGATGGAAAAAGAAGTGCAATCTGATTCCAAAACTTTTAAAAAATATATATTTAGAATCTACAGACAAAATGTCACTACATTGGTGTAAATAAAGTCTTGTACCTTGTTCATTCACTACTAGGGGACTTATATACACATGTTAAGTTTACTTAGGGGTATGTGAAGGATCACGATGGGCCAAAAAGTGGCAATATGTAATTGATATGATGGCCCATGTGGCTGACGACTTTTTTAACCCAAAATTCATGAAATGAAAAGGGTTTTTAAAGGATATTCTCAGCTTTCCACCAATATAAATTATACTTTATTTTGAATTGAATAAATAATTATTATTCATTTTCTATTTGAATTACGACTAAAGTCCTTATTGATAGGCTGATTGAAAAAAATCTATAGCTTTCAAATGGTATCACATTTTTTGAATCCGAAAGGTGTCACATTCTATGCTTCACATACTATAGGATTAAAAAAAAATGAATTTTATGAAGTTTTGACCAAGTTAAGGTGGTTAGACATACAAGTTTTTATATGTTTTAAAATTTCTAATAAAAAAATCATAATTAATTATTTACTTGGAAAAAAATTACAAAAAAATATGCATCACATTAGGACTTGAGTCCTCCACTTATATCTAAAATCTTATAAAAAATTATTATCATTTTATTGTGGTTAGGGTGGTCAGATAGACACCTACTTTTATTGTTTCCCTAAAATTTAAGTACTACTGCATTGAAATTTCAAATTTTAACAAAATAGATTTTAAAAAATAATAAACCTAGTAGTTTAGAAACTACAATCAATTTGCTACAGATTCTATTCTTACATATTTTTGAAATAATATAGATAACTTATTCAAATTTTTATGTCAAGTTTCCTAACTCTGATTTGTTTGAATTTTTTTCCACTTAAGGGCCCGTTTTTTCCATGATGATCATGCACATACCCTTAGGTCATAGGAAGGAATCTTCCTAGAAGGTGTTAGTTGTCATTAGTTGTTATCTTATCCTTTGGCATCTACTACATGTAAACCTAGGTAAGAGTGATTAGTTGTCTCATGTCATATGATTAAGAAACTTGTCGTAATCCTATGACATCTTGCATCTCACCTTGGCTATATAACCAAGGGGTCTCTCATTTGTAATCAATCACAATCATATCAGTGACATTGAATATAGTTTATTTTTGTTATATTCATGTCTCTCTTTTGTGCTTTCCATTTGGTCTCAAGATCTTGGTGTCCATAGCCAATTCTAAGATGGTATCAGAGTAGGTTGGGTATCATTGGAGGGTATGTGTAGGATCATCATGGAAAAAATAGGCCCTTAAGTGGCAAAAAACTCAGAAAAATTAGAGTTAGGCAACATGACATAAAAATTTGAATAAGTTATGTATATTATTTCAAAAATATGTAAGAGTAGAATCTGTAGAAAATTGAATGTAGTTTCTAAACTACTAGGTTTATTTAAAAAGAAAAATCTATTTGGTGAAAATTTGAAATTTCAATGCAAGATACTTAAATTTTAGGAAAAAAATAAGAAGTATAATCCTGGTTCTTTCACCCTAACCACAATAAAATGATAATATTTTTTATAATATTTAGATATAAGAGATGACTCATGTCCTGATGTGATGCATATTTTGTAATTTTTTCCTAAGTAAATAATTAATTATGAATTTTTATTAGAACTTTTAAAATAAAAAACTCAGATGTCTAATGCCACTTAACTTGGTCAAAACATTATGAAATTCACCTTTTTTTAATCCTATAGTATTTGAAGCATAGAATGTGACATGTTCGGATTCAAAAAATGTGATACCATTTGAAAGCTATAGATGTTTTCAATTGCCTATCAATTAGACTTTAGTCATAATTCAAATAGAAATGAATAATACTTTATTAAATTCAAAGTAAAGCATAATTTGTATTGGTGGAAAAGTGAAATCTCCTTTAAAAACCCTTTCATTTCATCAATTTTGGGTAAAAAGTTGTCAGCCACATACCCTATACATACCCATCATATTGCCACTTTTTGGCCCATCATGATCCTGCACATACCTTGGAGAGTCTTTTTCTGAAGAGAGATACCATATTTGGGGAGGTTCCATTTTTTGGCTCTTTATTACAAGTTCAAATCAGAGCTTGTTGGTGTAAATCTAAGCTCACCATTGCGTTTGGAAGGTTCGAGAAAGTCGATTTTTCCTTTTTTTCGTCCAAATTAGGCATACGAGTCCAAATCTATGAGGGTTTGAAGCTGAAGTGTGGTTACTAGATCTAGAAGGTAGCTGTAATTTTGGAGCATTTTGGGTCAAATCTGACCCTGCCATCATGTCCAGAAGGGCCAAAAACCCTAAGATTGACTACCAAATCATCCAAATTGCTAGTGAGGCAAAGTTTTTTTGCTCAAAGAGTCGTACGACCCCAGGTCATCACCATTGCGCATGGTACGATTTATTTTAAAAATTAAATAAATAAAAAATTAGAAATTTCTTGAAATTTCTTGAGAAAAATAGATTTAGGCTTGCAAATTTTTCGTTGTAAAAGTTTTTATTTAAAATCAAAATAAAAAAAAAGTAGGAAATTTTTTTATGTGGGTTTAATTGCAGTACAAGGTACTGTGTACCCATCTATGTGGTACTATAGGGTAGTTGTAGGCCTACCACTTGGTGGGTTCCCATTCGCCAAGAGAGCCCCATATTCCCTCCACCGACGGTCTTTGCAAATACCGATGAACCTTGTTCACCGTTCTGGCTCGCATTTCAACCACCGACCAATAAAAAAAACAAGCATCCAAATCCATCTAGTGGAATTTTCAAAAATCTAGTAGCAGTCCATTTGAAATCAGCCAATCAAGCAAATCGGCATATTCCTACAAGATTATGTTGCCATGATTCGTAAGCATATTTCGTCCGCAATGGAGATTGCTATCGTCGGCGACCTAGAGTATATTCTGTGGAATATTCCTTGGAGGGAGAATATTCTTTTTGATGGCTAGGAAAATGTCATCCTACATCAGCAGTGACGTCAACATCCTTTTCTAAATTTGGACCCCCTCATAGTTTTCCATTTGGTTTTCGTAAGCGAACTTTGAAGCTCAATATCTTAGTCATACGAGCTCCTTTTTCAATGCAATTTTTTTTATTTGGGCTAATTTTTCATGCTCTTCATAGTGGTGCAATCAATTTCTAGTTTTGGTGCTTGGTTTTTGCATAAATTTCATATTCTCACAAGTGTTGCTGCTTCATCGTCATTTTGGGAACTTTGGGAGCTCCTATCTTGCTCCTATGGTAACATTTTTTGGTACAATTTTTTTTTAAAGTGCATGATTTTTCATGTACTTCTCAGTGGTATGATTAGATTTATCTCATTGTATACCAAAAATTGTACTTGACTTTGTGGCCAAATTTGGAATTTGCATGCACTAAGATCAAGTCTAGCTTGTTGTTTTTGGCATCTAGCAATTGTAAGCGCACTAAATATAAAGTGTCAAATCAGATATTGTTGGGGGGGTTTCTTGATTAAGTGATTTGGGGGGTCTCTTGGTGCATTATCTTGATCTGTTTGCTTGTGCTCTCTTTATTTCATGGATCATTCTAAGGTTCCTTTGCTCACATCATATAATTATTCAACATGGCATCAAAATGCATGGAGTATTCTAATGACAAAATGTAACTCTCTATATGTTGAAAATAAGGTACCTAGACCTACAAATGTAGATAAAAAGTTAAAATGGATGATCAAACATACCAAAGCTCTTGGGTGTCTTCGTAGACTTGTTTCTCAAGATTTGTTGTTCCAAATTGAATCATGTAAAAATTCTCATGAAGCTTGGAACAAATTGAAAACATTGTATGGTACTACAGATGAAGTAAGAGGCTATCAAATTGATAATGAATTGATGAATCTTGATCCTAAGAACTTTGACAACATCCAAGATGACATCACTAAGGTTAATGATCTAAGAGAGCAATGTAAAGCATGTGGAATTGATAAGGACATTCATTTAGTCTTCAACATAATGAAAAAACTTGGTCTTGATTATGCTTCTTTTGTTTCTAGCTTTCATACTCATAAATTGGCTATGGGGTTTGCATATACTACACCTTCATTTGCATCATTTTCTAAGATGTTGATACATGAGCAACAACATCTTCTCTCAATGGGTCTCATCAAGACTTCTAAATCTTAGGCATTGTTGGTTAGTCAAGTGAAAGAATTAGAATCAAATAAAAAATAGAAGAAAGCAAAGAATAATCAACATTCAGATAAAGTAAATCCATGCATTTAGATCAATCAAAGAAAAAATCCTCTTCCAAAGGGGAATCATCTAAGAAGGAGAGGCCTTTTTGTGCATATTTCAAGAAGGATGGACATGAAGAACACTATTGTTACAAGAAGGATATTGATGAGTTAAAACATCTTCTCAAAAATAATCACATCGATTTACCTTCTAGAATGTCTAAATCTCCTCCTCCTTCAAAACTATCTAAAAAGGACAAAGGTCAAGCATCTACACCAGGAGATAAAGGACAAGCTCTTTGTGCTCTTTCAAGTCTAGGATCAGCGAGATGGCTTCTAGATTCAAGAGCATCTCATCATATGGCATCTTCACAAACTATCTTCTCTTCATTTCAGCCTTGTACTATGTCTCCTATCTTGATGGGAAACAATACATACATGAGTGTAATTGGGAAGGGATCTATTATTTTTGGGACAACACTTTTTAGGATGTTTTGTGTGTTCCTCATTTGAAAAACAATCTTCTTTCCATATATCAGATTACACATGGTGGAGATGGGAGAACTGTGGAGTTCACACCTGATTCGGTCATCATTCGAGACTTGGATAGTCGAGAGATCATTGCTACTAGGGTGGTTGATCATTCACCTCAAGGTTTTAGACCTTTGCATAGTTTTCTTCTGATGATGACCTTGTTCCTACAACTGTTGATCATATGAACCATGATTCAAAGGAGACATTTGGCTTCTTGAAATTGGGAGTTCTCACATCAGATCTAGTTCTTTAACCATGCATTTCATCTCCTCCATATACTATTGTAGTTGATGATACTTGTGATTCAACAGTTTTGGCTCCTTGTGATTCAGTGCAGTAGGACATACATAGTCTTCTAGATATGGCTACTTTGGATGGATTCTTGACAGGTATTTTAGACTTGTTTGTGGAGTCTCATCTTCCATATTTGAGGACACCATTGATGGCATTCATCTTCTCTTTGATGGAGAAGATCCTTCTTCAGTTGTTGTGAGGGAACACCTTGACCCTCTTGTTCATTATCTACATGATCATCCGTTGTAGGTTGAAGTGATTGTGGATACTTTTGGACAACATTTGGAGGAAGCTTCTTTGTCTTCAGAGGGGATATCTTTGTCTTTGGATCATGTTCTACATTCATCTCTACTAGATGTTAGATTGTCCTCTTTAGTAGTGTGTCCTAGAATGCCTATTTTGTGTCAGGTTTTGGCATCAACATGGAGACACTTGAGCATCATTCAGAGACATCATCATGCATCATCCATATTCTTGACATCTTACATACATCCATGGTTTTGTTTCTTCCTAGGGGGAGGAACGTTGTTCGATGAGATTGGATCATCTTCAACATTCAATGTCAAGCATCTACCATCATTGCAGGAGACTCAACATTGAGGGGGGGCTACCTTGTCTCTCTTCTACTTCTCTCTTATGGGGGGGTCTTTTTCCTCACATGGGGTTTTTACCTTCTCATTCATCATTGAGAGTATTTCTATTTTGTATTTCATCTCTCTTTTGGAGAGGAGTTTTGTCCCACTGGGTTTTCTCCTTTTCTTCGTTTGTGAGAGATTGCGTTTCATTTGCATTGCATATGTACATGGGTACCTAACATGGCCTAGTAGTCGGGACCCATCTTTGTGATATTTGCATAATAATTTTCTACTCCCTAAGTTGCACTTAAGGGGGGTGTTGGTGTAAATAAAGTCTTGTACCTAGTTCATTCATTACTAGGGGACTTATTTACACATGTTAAGTTTACTTAAGTCATAGGAAGGAATATTTCTAGAAGGTGTTAGTTGTCATGTTAGTTTTTATCTTATCCTTTGACAACTACTACATGTGAAACTAGGTAAGTGTGATTATTTGTCTCATGTCATATGATTAAGACACTTGTCATAATCCTATGACATCTTGCATCTCACCTTGGCTATATAACCAAGGGGTCTCTCATTTGTAATCAATCAAAATCATATCATTGACATTGAATACAATTTATTCTTGTCATATTCATCTCTCTCTTTTTTGCTTTCCATTTGGTTTCAAGATCTTGGCATCCATAGCCAATTCTAACAGTCACAAATCACTAGTTTGCATCATCTTCAAATTCCTCATAGTTTAGCCACTATAGATGCCCAAAAGTGAAGATTTAGTTTTAAAAAAATCAATTCAATATCTAGTTTGGCCAAAAATTGTAAACCAATATTGTGAGATGATCCAATTTGGACAACTCAAAAGCCCAAATCTACATATAAACACCTACAACATGTGTTCCATATATTATAACTCCTCAAATATAACATGCATTTCCATGGATTCAACTTTTCATAAATCTACTCAAACAAGGGTTATAACCAAAAACATGGAATATCACACCTCCCATCAACCATTATAGCTCTAATACCACTTGTTAGGAAATAATGCATCATAACCCAAAATCTTAATCCATTTCCTACATAACCCCATGAGAGATAAACATTCATACAAGTAACCATAATGCATATATCAAATAGACAAGCCACACACCTCCCATCAACCATTATAGCTCTAATACCACTTGTTAGGAAATAATGCATCATAACCCAGAATCTTAATCTGTTTCCTACATAACCCCATGAAAGATAAACATTCATACAAGTAACCATAATGCATATATCAAACATACAAGCCACAAGATAACACAAGGTATACCTTGGGAAAAACCCAGTATCCAAAAGCATCCATACTCCTTATGATTCATCAATAAAGAAATATAAGAGTTACAATGAATACCTTTGAAGCATCAAGTATCTCCAATGCATCCTCATGTTTCAAAGTATGAATCCACACATAGCTAGGCCAACATAAGGTGGACCTAAATTCAAATTACATGAAATGTGTAACACATTGATCCAAAATCAAACTTTGTTGCCACCAAAAGAACATGATGCCATGCACTACCATAGCAAACTTAATTAGGTCCTATCTTGGCACCGCATGTAAGATTTGAATTCTACATGTTACTAGTTGTTATCGCACAAGTCTCAAACACCAACTAGATGATAGATAGACTCAAAGAACCTTTTGTCACTTCAATCTTTCTGCATGCTAAACATATCCTTCAAAAACTCTAGAATATGATAGAACAAGTTTAGACATGCTCTCCTTTCAAAATGCAAAGCCTACGATGTCTCCATATAGGAGACTTGAGAAACACTTAACCTAATAAATAATGAACTAAAACATTCTAGTACATTCTTATAGACCACCACTGTCATAGTGAATAGATGCATGCATGATATTGCAAGCATATAATAATCACACCAACTTTCAAAAAGTAGTCACTCCATAATACTAATAATGTATGTTTAGATCCATTTAGTAATATTATTGCTATGATAGTATAATTACCAACAAAGATGGGTATGCAACCATACTTGATGCAGGAGCATCCCTGGTTGTAAATCAATCCTATATCAACCAAAAATCATTCTTTTCTTACATTGCATTCAGTAGAAGTTTCACTAGTTCATTTTGAATTTTATCATATCTTTCTTTCTTAGCTTATGGAGTAGAATATAGCATATAAACATAGACATATACTACATATCTATATTTTAGATCTTTTTCATTTGCCAACCAAAAGTTCTCGCTCTCAGAATTTTACCATATTACCAGTTAGAGCATTTGGGGGGTGGGCACTTGGTCCAGTTTCTTAGTGCATAACTATTCCAGATTGAACAAAGTTTAATGAGGCATCATACCAATGTCTTGGGTTTTTTGGGACCTATCTTGGAGATTCATAAGATGATTCATTTTTGTGTGGAGCTAATTCTTCACATCTTGAGGCTGCCATCTTGTGGATTACGCAGACCTATATGGGAGCCTAAGAAGCATATTTATAAGTAGTGTAATCATTTGTAGATGACTAGTTATTAGTTAGTAGTTCTTCATTAGAGAGATCAATACATTTTCACAATAACCCTTTAGGGGCATGTAATAAGGCATGCTAGCTAGTAGTATGTTGTAAGCCATCAAGGCAAGGTCTATGAGCCCCGAATATTATCCCTTTTGGCCAATGTTACATGTGAGCTTTCCATATTAACGAAGATTCATGATTACATATCTATTTTTGTGTTATTTATGTTGTGTTGACTCATTGTTGCATGGTCTGGATTGTTCTTTTGAACCCTCCTATGGTGACTACATGAAGTGGTATCAAAGCGAGTTTCAATTCTTGAAGGAATTCCTTGAGGTGAAAAGATCACTGACAAGAGGTGGATTTCATTTTGTTTCAACTGATCGTCAATTGTGAGGTAGTCGAAATCCTTGTAGCTAGATCACCAAATTGAAGTAGTTGCACCAGATTCAAGGGGAGAGATGTCATCGGGGAGAATTCCTTCTATGATGAATGCTATTGGAAGAATGGATGGAATGCTTGAGATGATGCGTGATATGCAAGTCAGGTTAGATGTAGTTGAGGAAGATCAAAGTAGAGGCCTAAAACCCTAGGAAAAATGATAAAAGTTATGATGAAGTAGAACATGCGAATCAAATTACAGAAACCCTAGATGAAGAAGAAGAATTAGATCAAGTAAAGATGTTGAAGGTGATTTCAAAAATTGGAAAGCCACCTAGAGTGGAAATTCAAAATTATGTTGGAAATTTGGATCTTGAGGAATTTATTGATTAGATAAATGAAATGGAGGAATACTTCAAATATGAAGAAATTGAAGATCCAAATAGAGTCATATTTGTAGAAAAAAAGTTGAAAGGACATGTTGCATTATGGTGGAAAGAATTTCAATTGGACCAATATAGAAGAGGTAAAGAAAGAATCATCAAGTGGGAAAAAATGGTGAGAAAAATAAAGAATCAATTCATACTAGAATATTATGTGTTGGAATTCTTGAAGAGATTGCAGAACCTGAGATAAAAAGAAATATTCGTGAAGGAGTACACTAAAGAATTCTACAAGATAATCAAAACCATTCATAGTGAACTGAGGAAGGAAAAGGTTTCTAGATATATCAATGGACTATGAAAAAACATTCAAGAAGAATTGAACCTTGTAAAGATGGCATCTATTGAGGAAGCATACCAGTTTGCATTGAAGGTAGAACAAAAACTGGACAAGAATTTTGAACAAAGACAAAGAAGTGCAAGAGGAATATTTTAGAAGAATGGAAACCAGTTAAGAGAAAGAAAACTGTATGTGGATCATAACAAAGATGTAAAAACCTACTAGAGTGAAGAAAAGGATGCTAATTCATACCATCGAGGAAGAGAAGATCAAAATTACTACCCTAGTAATAGAGGAGGTCATAATTCTTACCATAATGGAGGATATCGGAGAAACGAAGGAAGATCTAAGAGAAGATCATTTAGAGGTACCTGTTTGAAATGTGGAGGTGAAGGACATAGAGCATTTGAGTGTCATCATGCAGGTACCAGAAAGAAACCTAAGAATACCAAAAGAAAAGCATATATGGAGGAGGAATATGTTGAATCCCCTAATTCATGTGGAAAACTAGAGAAATATGAATCATTGGTGACGAGGAGAGATTTGATGCATGAGGAAGTAATTGAGGAACCACTGCAAAGGAGAAGTCTTTTCAGAACCAAATGTAATTCCAAAGGAAAGGTATGTAAAGTTATCATTGATAGTGGTAGTACTAATAAACTAGTTTCAGATGAAATGGTAACAAAGTTGATTTGAAGAGATTGAAACATCCAAACCCTTTTCGGATAGGATGGATTCAAGATGATCATAAGATATTGGTGAATGAATAGTGTTTGGTGAAATTTCATATTGGATCATATAGAGATGAATTATTGTGTGTTATTATACCTATGGATGCATGTAATTTACTATTAGGGAGACCACAACAATATGATAAGAAAGCAATCCATGATGGAAGAAGGAATACTTATACTATGACATCAGATGGAAAGATAATCAAGTTGATACCTTTGGAGGAAGAGGAGAAGACTAAATTTTGTGGGACTTCCAGACTATGTTTGGTATATGGAAGGAAATTTTTTGATGGATTGAGGCATGAGAACATGTTTTTTGCATTAATTCCAGAAAAAAGCAATGGTCTAGAGATAGAGAACCCCACTAGAGAGAGCGAATAAGCTGTAGAGATGTTGATCGAGTATAAGGACATCATTTCAGACAATGTACCAGATGGTTTACCAGAGGTCTAGAGTAGTAGTAATTAGATAGACCTCATACTGGGAGAAAGTTTACCAAATAAAGCATCACATAGAATGACACTGGCAGAAAATGTGTTGAACCGATAGATACAAGAGTTGTTGAGAAAAGGATTGACTAGAGAAATTTTGAGCCCATGTGTAGTACCTATTGTACTCACATTGAAGAAGGATGGAGAGTGGAGAATGTGTACAGAGTCAAGAGAATCAACAAAATCATTGCCAAGTATATATTTCCATTGCCAAGGATGGATGTCATTATGGGCTATCTAAGTGGAGCAAAATACTTTACAAAAATTGACCTGAAGAGTGGAAATTTTCATATTAAAATTAGAGGAGATGAATGGAAATTTGCATTTAATACAAATGAAGGATTGTATGAGTTGTTAGTGATACCTTTTGGATTGACGAATGCATTGAGAACTTTCATGATATTGATGAATGAGGTATTGAAGAAATTCTTGGGTAAGTTTTTCATTTTTTATTTAGATGATATTTTAATTTTTAGTAAGACTAGAGAGGAACATTTGGGGAACATCCAAAAAGTACTACAAAGGTTGAGAGAAGAGAATTTATTGATTAATGTCAAGAGATACAATTTCATGAAGATAGAGTTGGTACATTTGGGATTTGTTATTTAAGTTGAAGGATTGAAGATGGATTCAGAGAAAGTGAAAGCAATTTTAGATTGTCCTGCATCGGTAAATATTGGAGATGTAAGATCATTTCATGGATTAGCTATTTTCTACTAGAAGTTTATCAAAAGTTTTAGTAGTGTTTTTAACCATATGATGGAGACAATGAGAGGATATAAGAAATATTTCAAGTGGACAACCAGAGCAAAAAAGAGTTTTGAATAATTGAAGAAAAAGGTGATAGAGTAGCTAGTGTTATGATTATCAAATTTTTATGAAGTATTTATAGTGGATTATGATTCAAGTGGAAATGCAATTGGAGTAGTGTTGAGTCAAGAAGGATGACTTGTAGCTTATTTCAATGAGAAGTTGAATGATTCCAAAAGAAGATACTTAGTTTATGATCAGGAATTTTATGCCATAATTCAAGCTTTGAAGAAGAGACATTATTTGTTTCCTACAGGAGTTTTTGTTGTATATAGATCATCAAGCATTGTAGTATTTGAATAGTCAAGGATAGTTGAATCAAAGACATATACAATGGGTTGAGTTCTTGTAGTTTTATACATTTTTTTTGAGGCATATGAGTGGCAAGTTAAACAAATTTGTAGGTGCATTGAGAAGAAGAAGGAATATGCTAACAAAAATTAGAGTAGAAGCATTGGGATTTGAAGAATTGAAGCATATTTATGAAGACGATGCTAATTTTGGGGAAGCCTAGAAAGCATGTAAAGAAAAAGTAGTGATAGATCAAAGCTAGTGGTTGGACTATTTATTCAAGAAGGTATTTTATTTAAAGCAAACCAGTTGTGTATACCGAGGAGTTCAATGAGGGATAGTCTGATCAAGGAGAAGCATAGTGGAGGTTTACTAGGAAATTTTGGAGTGGATAAGATAGTAGCTTTGGTGAGTGAAAACTATTTTTGGCCACAAATATATAAGGATGCAAGTATGTTCAAAATTGTAGAATTTGTCAAGTTGCAAAAGGGAGTAGTTAGTTCATATTGGATTATACAAACCTTTGATAGTACCAAAGAAATCTTGGGAAGATTTGAGCATGGATTTCATTTTGGGATTACCTAGAACATAGAGAAGATATGATTCTATTGTGGTAGTTGTGGATAAGTTCTCTAAAATGAAACATTTCATTCCTTGTAAGAAGACTAATGATGTTGCACATGTTGTTGATTTATTTTTCAAGGAGATTGTGAGATTGCATGGATTACCTAAGACTATAGTTTTAGATAGAGACACCAAATTCATTGTATACTTCTAGAATACATTATGGAAGATGATGAATACATATTTGAAATTCAGTTTAGCATATCACCCATAGATAGATGGAAAAATAGAGGTAGTGAATAGAATTTTTGGTAACTTGTTGAGATGTTTGGTTGGAGATAAGGCAAGAAATTGGGACATAGTTTTACCACAAGCAAAATTTGCATATAATAATTAAGTGAACTAGAGTACAGGGAAGACACCATTTTAGATTGTTACTAGAGTAAATCCTAGAGGAGTTATAGAGTTAAGATACATCAACATGGAGAACAAGATGAGTGTAGAAGTATAAGAGTTTACAAATTTCATTAAGACATTGCATAATCAGGTCTAGAAGCACTTGAAAGACATGAACAATAAGTATAAGGAGAAGGAAGATGAACACCAGAGACATAAGGATTTTTTCATTGGGGATGAAGTGATGGTATATTTGAAGAAGGAAAGACTTCCAATTAGCACATATAACAAGTTGAAGATGATGAAGTTTGGACCATGTAAGATTCTAAGGAAATTTAATTCTGGAAATCCATCTGAAGTGGAGTTGCTAGAGACATTGGGTATATCACCTATTTTCAATGTTGCAGGTCCATATATGAGTTTTGTAAATGAGAATCAAGTGGAAATAGTGATGACATGGATTTGAAGGAGTAGTTACCACATTAAGAACCAAAGGAGACTGAACAGATTTTGGATACCAAAATTGGAAGAAGCACAAGGAACAAGTAGTACAAATAATATCTTGTGAAGTGGAAAGGAAAACCAATGGAGGATTCATCATGGATTTCTTAGGATGAGGTGGACTATCTTGGTTTCCCTCTTAGTATTGGAAATTGAGGGAAACACTTTTCTTCCAACCTCATGTGTTTGATGTAGGAGCATCCTTGGTTGTAAAGCAATCATGTATCAACTAAAAATAGTTTTTTTCTTGCATTGCATTTAATAGCAGTTTCACTAGTTCATTCCAAATTTTATCATATCTTTTTTTCTCAACTCACAGAATAGGATATAGCATCTACACATTGACATATACTACATATCTATATTTTAGATCATTTTCATTTTCCTACAAGAAGTTATCGTTCTCAGAATTTCATTGTACATTACCTATCGGAGCATTTGGGGGAGGCCAACTTGGTCTAGTTTCTTAGTGTGGACCTATTTCATATCGAACGAAGTTTAATGAGGCATCATACAAGAATCTTGGGTTTTTTGGGACCTATCTTGGAGATTCATAAGAGGATTCATTTTCACTTGGAGCTAATTCTTCAAATCTTGAGGTTGACATTCATATTTGAGCATTCAACGACCTTTATTAACCCTTGTGGCCAATGCGGACCTATATGGGAGCTTCAGAAACTATGTTGATGGTCAATGTAACAAATCAATGTTAAAATAGAATATTTTTGTACTCTATTTCTCTTGAAAAAGATAAATAACCTAAAGATACTTATCTTCCAAGGTCTCTATAGTTGGTTATCAACTGTGTTGATGTTGTTTAGTGGCCTATGCAATTGTAATGTTCAAGGGGCCTACTGCTAAAGGGTACAAACTACATAAAACAAATTAATCTAATGTTTGGGGGGTGTAAATAAACATCAAAAGATAGAACAAAGCTCAAAACAACAAAGCATAAACATAGATTTCCTTTAATTTAGACATACAAACTTCATAATGAGCATTTCTTTCAAACAACTAAAACCATAAAATGATACAATCCACAAAACAATCTATACCATTGCATTCATTCATAGTGCAAATTCAAGACATACTATCATTCATCATCACTAAACTTTCAAAATCAAACAAGAACATATCACCATCTCATTACTAAAATTCATAGATCAATAAACACAAAGAGATCTCATTCATAGATAACTCAATGAAAATAGCCTTAGATTCATAATCTTCTATTGAATTTCATCAAATAAGAGACATTTATGCACAACATTCACTAGCATACAAATGACTATTGTTGACCAACATTACCATTAAAACTCATTCTAGAAATAACATAAACTATATTGAAAACTTGAAAAAATTTCCAAGTGTCCTTGCATAAAAACTATAGAAACTTGAAAGTTGTAAAATTATCCTAGATCTCTCTCTAGGTAGCTAATCTTCCTTCAATTAGTCGACCTTTACAATATGGAGAGAGAATCTACATATAGACAAGTTCAACACTAATTTCTCTCATGAAAAATGAAGATCCACAAATCAAGGAGTAATTAGAGATGAATGAGGCAACTGCCTATTATGATCTTTAGTTAACAACTGATGACTCCCTATCAAAAATCTGCAGGAAAAGGGAAGAGGTCGAACTACTGGGGATCCTTAGTTGAACTTCTGTTATGATCCTAAAAAGTAGGAGAGAGCTGCCCAACTAGCCATATCATCTGATGCTTCATTCAAAAAAGATATTCCATAGACAATTCACTCCTTTGTCTTCTGCTCAAGTAGATATTCATCATAACTATCCAATACTTGTTTAAGTATACCCACATCTGGCCCATCTACCCAATTGTCTTCAAATTTTATTCTTTTCAATTAAGAAGAGGTGATTTTTTGCATATCATCAAACTTAGGAAGCTCCTTCCAAGCAATCTTCACTACCTCTTTTATATCCATAAACCTATGAATTAACAAATCATCACCAACATCTCCCTTCTATATTGTCTCTTGGAATCTATATCCCATTTGTTCCTTAGTTCATCAAGAGGGAAACCATCCTTTAGATGGGAATATTCATTCAAAATCATGGCTATAATTGCCTCTAGTTGCACAATTTGATCTTCCAAATCTTTCATAGACTGTTACACCTCATTCATATGTGCAAAAATGAATGAAGACTGAAATTTGATAATGTTAATAGTTTTATCAATAAAATCCTCATTGCCTGAAGCTTTGAGGATGGATTGTTCTAGAAGTATTTGTTGAGGTAGCTTATTGATTTCTTTCAATTTATTGGCATGTTCTCTCTATTCTTCCTCTTGTTTCTAGAGGGTTTCAACATATGTAGTCATGTCATTGATAGATTCCCATGCACCTTCATGAGCGTTATGACTTTCAACAAGCAGTTCCTCCACCCCTTGGTTCAACCGATCAATCCATCTATCCAAAATCACTACTTTGCTTCTCATTTCAACAAGGTCATTTGCTTCTTTCTTACTTAACAAAATTGGTGTCATAGGAGCAACAAATTGCAAAGAAACAGGAGAAGATAAGTCTTTCAAGAAATTATGCAATTGATCCAATTGAGCTTTTAGCTCATCCTTCCTTTGCTTATCTTTTATCATCCTTGACTTAGTGGAAGATTCTACAATATCAATTAGGTCCATTTTTTGGTTCCTTTTAGGCCTCGCCAAGTTCACAGTGCCTAGTTAATAATCACTCAACTACATTTCTTGTTTGGGGTATGTGCAGGATCATGATGGGCCAAAAAGTGGCAATATGATGGGTATTTGTAGGGTATGTGGCTGACGACTTTTTTTTTACCCAAAATTTATGAAATGAAAAGGGTTTTTAAAGGATATTCTCAGCTTTCCACCAATATAAATTATGGTTTAATTTAAATTTAATAAATAATTATTATTCATTTTCTATTTGAATTACAACTAAAGTCCCTTGATAGGATGATTGAAAAATCTATAGCTTTCAAATGGTATCACATTTTTGAATCCAAACATGTATCACATTCTATGCTTCACATACTATAGGATTAAAAAAAGAAAAATTAATTTCATGAAGTTTTGACCAAGTTAAGGTGGTCGACATACAAGTTTTTTATATTTTTAAAAGTTGTAATAAAAAATTCATAATTAATTATTTACTTGGAAAAAAATTACAAAAAAATATGCATCACATCCGGACATGAGTCCTCTATTTATGTCTAAAATATTATAAAAAATATTATCATTTTATTGTGGTTAGGGTGGTTAGACAGACACCTACTTATTTTTCCTTGAAATTTAAGTACTATTGCATTGAAATTTCAAATTTTAACCAAATAGATTTTTTTTTTTAAAAACCTAGTAGTTTAGAAACTACATTCAATTTTCTATAGATTCTATTCTTACATATTTTTGAAATAATATAGATAACTTATTCAAATTTTTATGTCAAATTTCCTAACTCTGATTTTTCTGAATTTTTTACCACTTAAGGGCCTGTTTTTTCCATGATGATCCTGCACATACCCTTTGTCCTTGTCCACCATGGGAATGGCACATTCAGCTACAATTTCTCCAACATCTATCAATTTGGTGGAATGAAGGACTTGAGCCTTTTTCTTGGGCCTCTCCTCAATTTATTTCATCATATCATCCCAATTTAGGGTTGGGACTGGACTATTTGCCTCCTCTCCAAGTTAAGCTTTAACCATGTTGGGGCAGGTGGAGGAGTAACCACTTGTTGTGAAGAAGAAGTGCTAGAAGAGAGTGGTTGCCAAAGTCTTTCCTTTGGTTGAGAATCAACCTCTTGTTGCTGCTCCTTTTCTATTATCTCTTTAGCTAGCCTATCAGTTTCAACTTTCTCTCTTTCTTCTTCTAATCTCCTCTCTTCCAACATATCATTTCTTTGCTTTTCCAATTCCTTAACCCTTTCCCACATTTTGGTTGCTTCTCATTCATGTTTGTCTTGTTCTTCTACCTCTATTCTCTTCAGTAAGAGCTCTTCTTCATCTTTCTTTCTTTGGTCATCTTTTGCAATCTTATCTTTGGCCTTAAGGTCTTCCTTTTCTCTCCTTTGTCAGGCCTTTTCCTCTTCAAGGTTGTAAATATTTTGTAGGAGGGACAACTTCTCCCTCTTTGCATTAGCTTTCCATTCATTTTCCTTTTGTTGCTGCAGGGGATCCTCCTTTCCTTTATGTTTCCTTGCTAGCTCTTCAATTTTTGCTCTAGCTTCAGCCTCTTGTTGTTTTGCAAGTGCCTCATATTGTTCCTTTGCATCAATCTCCTTCTTTGCTTCCTCAAATAGTTTCCGTTGGTCCTTTGGAGTTAAGACAAGTTTGGTCCCAACATCTTCAATATCCTCAATAGATGCATTCATAAAAGGATCATTATCAAATTGTGTGGCCTATGAATCAGTGTTTATATCATGAATCTTAACCTCCTTTTGTTTATCTTTTTTACCTTGTTCATGGAGATTTCCTATAGGTACTTCTCTAGTAGATTCTTCTAGGAGAGAAGGTTGAGATGAGGCTCCTTCTCCACTTATTGTAGTCTCCACACCTTGGGACTCATGGGTTTCTTGAGTAGGTACTCCTGGATGAGCATCTCCTCTAGAGCTAGGAGGATAATACTCCAATTTCTCCTTAGGGGTTGTCTTCCTCTTTGTTCTTCTATAACCTTTGGTACCTCCTACTTTCCTCTTCTTTGACGATTAAGCTTTTGGCTCCTTTATCCTCATGACTACCCATTGGATGCTTCTATCCATCACTATCCTAAAAATTTGTTTAATATCTATAGACTCCTCTTCATCCTAATTTATTGGGTCCAAGTTCTTTGTGCCTATATTCTCCGCTTCATACCTAGGGTCCAAAAGTACACCATCATCTGATAGTGTATCAGGAATGTCTTCCTTTACCCCATATTCAATTTTTTATAGGATGGTAAGCCTTTCATAGTTTATTTTCCTAACATCATAGTCATCCTAAAAATCAATCCAAAAATCATCTAACAAGTTATAATGTTTATCAAAAATGGTGGGAGATAAACCATTCATCTTATGCTCCAGGTCAAACTGTTTCCTTGTTGTATACAATCCCAACTTTAGATAATTTAACTCTTCACAGAATACCTTTGCAGCCAAATTGTGAACACAACAATATTCTCCCAACTTTGTGGGAAATTTTTGGCATCCAGGCTTGTGTTAATTTGGAAACTTTGTACATTGAATCCCATAGCCTATAATATAAACCCCATAAGAACAATCCTATCACTGCAACATCTTGATAGTTGATGAGGATTTCCATCAAAACCCACCAACCTAAAATAAGAGAACTTAAGGTACTAGATATACCAATGTCCCCATTCAACAATGAAAGCCATAGCCTCTCTACTCATCCTATATCCATCATCTCCTGTTAACCAGTTGATGATGGAATAAATGAATGCATCATTAACCCTTCTATAATGTAGCTCTGAGGTTTGTAGGTTCAACTGATCCTAGTTCTCTTATGCCTTCTTTTGTCCAGGAGCCTCCCCCAATGTGTCTAGTGCTTTCAATCCAAGGAATATGCCCATTCTTGCAGCTGGATATACAACATAGGAGGTCATGAAGAAATTCTTTGCTTGCCCCACCTTGAGCATTTGATTATGCAGGTTATCTAACAAGATCATGCCCCAATCAAACTATTGGCTACCATCCAAAATGGTTTCAATGAATGGGAACATCCACTCCTTAAAATATGTAGAGTCTTTCTTTCCACACACCCTAGAAAGCATCATGAATAGGTCATCAATTTCCTTCTTGAAGTCTCCCCTTTTGGGTTGTTCAAGAACCTTGCTCAAGGACTACTTTTCAATTCTTAACCACTTCTTATTCATGTGGGACCTATTAGCCTCCTTTTCCTTGTTGAATAACTACAATGCCTTTGCTTTAGTTAATTGCTTAGGGTTCTTGGGGGTAGGTGCATTGAACAAAAACCTCATCATTTGTGGAGATAGATCAATGATCAGATTCCCCTAGAGGTCCATACACTGTCTTGATGAAGGATTGTAAGCCCCTACTATTTTGAGTATAAGCTCTAGGCTCTGGATTGATAAAGGGAGGAGTGTGATATTTGCCAGCTCAGATTGGGCTATTCTTCTAGTCCTCCCAATCACATCTTCCAAGAAAGTATCTACAATTAGCTCCTCATAGTTGAATGGGCCCAGATTAGTATATGTGATGTCTACCCATTCTAAATCTACCTTGTTGGTTGTAAGAGTGGCATCCTGGTGTTTATATCCCAAGGTGTAAGGCAACTACTCCACCTTAATGTTCTTTGGTTTTACTCCCTTTGAGATCTTTGCAACTTTCCCTTCCTTATGTGAAATTTCTTCCAATACTCCTGACATTCTTTACTCCTGCAAGACAACCTTGGATTAGAACAACATGAGGTATGAGAATCATCATTACAAGTGTTATCTTTTCATACTTCTCTATTCTTCCCTAAGCAACCTTCCATAGTGAAATTCTAAACCTAGTGGGAGCGGGAATGAGAGAAGATTAGGAACTAGAGAAATGAAATAAATAACACTATTGAAACTGGGACTGGGACTAGATCTAAAGTGGCACTTTCAAAAGTTCCAATATTTCATATCATTTGGTGATTCAGTTCCACCAAGGCTAGCAGTTCTAATCAAAATCATAACCTACTGAGAGCAGAATCATTTCCAGAACCCGACTCCTATGTGAATGTTCAATGGACAAGTTCATTTTTGGCTCTAGTTCTGCCATAGATTACAAAGACTAGGCAAAGTATTCTCCCATGCCCACATCAATTTATAACTAGGTTAAAAGAAGACATGGGAAGGCAGAATTCAAGCTTGAATTTTCCTAAACAAACAAGACTAGGATCAAGCGAACTGGAGAAACTACACAAAAGGGTGCAACACACAAACCCTAATTATTATGACCTGGTAACTTAAATTGAAACTAGGGCACAAAAACCATACATTAAATCCCTAAGACTAACAAGCATAAACCAAGAAGGGTTGAGAGAAAGATTTAACACAGTTAAAATCAATAGAACCCTTCAAATCAAAGCCCTAATCGAAACTAGGGCACGATGGAACAGAACCACCACCGAGAATGAGGAAAAAGACAGTGAACAAACAAAAAAAAATAGGGGAAAGCAAACAATAAATGAAAAAAGAAGAAAAATAGAAACAAAACAAGAACATCGACATTTACACAAGGGAAGCACACAAAGATTCATGGGAAAATTCCTATGAATATGCAAAGACAAAATGGAGAAAAAAATGGGAAATCACAAAGAGAGAATGGAAGAAACCCACCTACCTCAAAATGCAATAAAAAAAGGTTGAAAATTGATAGGAATCCACTCAAGAACGCTCTCCCGCAACCAAATCGTGCTCCTCTTCAAGTTACTTTATCTATGGCTTGTTAAAATGCTTTGAATAATTGTAATGAGACAAATAACCTTGATTAAGGTTTTAAAAACCATTTTGCATGTGTGTGGAGGCTGCAATTAATACAATTAATGTAGTTGGTCAAGTGAAAAATCAGAGTGAAGGTGAGTACACAACCAGGGTGCACATTGTAGGTAAAATGGGAGCGGAAGTGTAGTCAAGATAGAACTAGGAATTTTGTTAAAGTTCCACATTTCATTCTGGATCTGGCTCTAGTCCCATGGTAGGGAAAGGACAACAGAGGAATGGAGGTGGGATTGGAACTGAATCTAGATCTGGAACTTGGCAAAGTTTTAGGTTCGGATCCAACTTTGGTTTCACTCTTGACAAAGAGAAATAACATTAAAGGAGAAATGAAAGAACAAAGGGAAGCGAGACCAGGGAAAATCTTGTCCCAAAGAAGGACACAAAAGGAAAACAAAACATAAGGAAAACCAACGGGAGTGGGATCGAAACCAAATTTGGACCTCAAACTTTTGCAAAGTCTCAGGTCCACTTTCCATTTCGATTCCACTTCCACAAAAGTAAAAAGAAACACAAAGAGGAAGAGAACAAAAGAAAATACAAGGGAGAAAACAAACCCAAGAGCCCAAGACAAACAAGACAACAAAGAAATCGACAAGGCAAGAGACAAAGCTTCGATTGGAACAAAAACTGGACCAGTAACTTTGTCAAAGTTCTAAGTTTGGTTTCGGCCAGTGTTCCAAACCCACAAAAACAAAATAAATGAAGACTTGTGAGGAAAAAGAAAAACTCCTAAGATCCAAACAAGAACACCAAGGACAAACAAACACAAGGGGGGCCCATTTTGACCAAAAACAAAATGTGGTGGTTATGCAAGGCATAACAAGAAGCATATTTATAAGTATATACACTTAAAAATGGTCATATCACATTGTCTGGTAATTAATTAAATATTTTTAATATTTAATTAAAATCTTTTGATTCTATCTACGTATAAATAAATTTAAATAATTTATTTATATTGTTCATGATTTTATTTCATTAAATATTTAATCACCTTTTCATATTCATTTCTTAATTAATTAAATAAATGTTACAATTTATTTATATTAATTATCATATAATCTTAGTTTGAATATTTTATTCAAATAAAGATTAAAATATTATAATTCTTCTAAATATCATTTGTGATTAAATATTCTAAAATATTTGATTATTTCCTCTAATCCAATATTCATTTTTAAATCATTTCAAAATTCCTCCAATTCAATTAAAAAAATCTATTCATAATTAAATATTTCCAAAAATATTTAATTAAATCTTTTAATATTTCAAAAATCTTCTAAAGTCATATCACAATTAAATATTCCAAAAATATTTAATTAATTCTTCTATAGTTTTCAAAAATCAAATATCAAATATCAAAAGCAATAAATGAAATTAAATAAATTTAAATATTTATTTAATTTGGGATTTATCTTCAACTCCCGGGAAACAAACTGCCAAAACAGAAAATTAAATTTCTCTGTTCCTGTGCAGGTTTGTTCCCGTGGGTTGAAGACAAGCTTCCATTCTTCTCTCCAACCTCTCAACCTCCCCCATTTTCTTCTCCAACCTCTCAATCTCTCACCATTCAAACTTACCAGACAATTCATAGCCATAGATTCTTGCCAGCAAGGATGAAGCCTGCAAAAATCTATAAATACAGCTGTCGGGAGCTCCAAAAGATATAGAATTTTAAGCAAGTAAATTATAGGCAAATTGCAAGTAGCATTAGCATTCAAAGAGAATTTTCATAGCAATAGCATAGAATCATAGCATAATAGCAGTAGAATCATGATACATCTCACTCACAGCCCCTGTGCATAATCACAGCCCCTGTCCATATCCGTATCAATAATTTCACTTTCATCAACATATAGAATAGTTTTCCTTTGCATACTCATTCTGCAGCAGCCATTTGGAGAAGCTTACATCAATCTGAGAGCAAAAGCTTCAAAAGAATCTCTGTGGATAGAGAAAAATGGGACGACACTAAAGAATTTTGTTTGTTTTAATTTAGTTCAATTTCTTTAGTTTAAGGTTTCGTTTAGTGTTTTATGTTTTGTTTTACATTTCAATTAAGCATTATACACATTTTTGGCGCCCACCGTGGGGCACTTGCCCCTTTTTAATGTTTTGTTTGTAGTTTTTTTGGACAGGTTACAGGAAAAACAGCGGAATAGCGCAGACGACACGTTTTCGGAAGAATACTTTCAGTTTAGCGCCCGTGACTAATCTTTCAGCGCCTTTGAAGTCTGTTTTAGCGCCCGTGACTAATCTTTCAGCGCCCGTGAAGTCTGTTTTAGCACCCTTGAAGTCTGTTTCAGCACCCGTGACTAATCTTTCAGCGCCCGTGAAGATTATTTCAGCACCGTAAAGTCTGTTTTAGCGCCCGTGAAGTCTCTTTCAGCGCCCTTGAAGTCTGTTTTAGCGCCGTGAAGTTTCTTTCAGCGCCCGTGAAGTCTGTTTTAGCGCCCGTGAAGTTTGTTTTAGCGCCCTTGAAGTCTGTTTTAGCGCCCGTAACGTTTATTTCAGCGCCTGTAATTTATTTTGCAGCGCAAATTTTTAAAGGACTGTAATCTGTAATCTGTAACTGTAATTTAATTTAACTGATTCCGACGCAGCCGCGGACAGTTAATAATTTTAAGCATAAAATTTACCAATCCTAGGGTAGTCATTTAAGGATAAAACAAAGCAATCCTAGGGTAGTCATCTAAAGGATAAAACAAAGCAATCCTAGGGTAGTCATCTAAAGGATAAAATTAACCAATCCTAGGATAGATACTTTATCTTTCAATTTGGGTTTAAAATTGAATTTTCTTGTTATGTGAAGCAACATCTTCACTTAGTTAGAAAATTTTTTATTTTGGTGCTTAATAATTGAACCCTTGTTTGCTTTGTTCTCGGTGATAGGCCTATGCTCTCCCCTTAACTGGGTGATCAAAATGCCAAACTCATCAATTTTCTTTTATGCAATTTACTGCTTTATTAAAACCTTGTAGAGAGCCTGCTCTTGTGGGAAAAAGTACTCACCCAAGAGGAACGACTCAAGTGGGTTCAAGCCAAAGCCAGGCTATTCCACCCCACTATAAAATTTAAAGCAAAATTGGGGAAACCCTCTTTTGACGGTAGTGTGCATGATAACCATCCCCAAAGCCTTTGTTCTAAAGGTAGGGAGGTCTCTCGAGGGAGTCTATCATTTGTCGCACCGAACGGAAATCCTTACTACGAACCTAGTGTAGTAACTAACCGAGTCAGTTTCCGAACATTGTTTCAATCACAGTGCAGGGGAGGGAAGAATCTACCCCCAAGATACTCACCATATAACTACCAAGGATTGTTTGCTCAGGGGATCCGGTATCCACTTCCGTCACTCTGAGTACGCACCTGGAAAAGACAAAAACACGGGCGCCCTTTCGGGGGTGACACGGCTGTGTGAGTCAACGCAGTTTTAAGATGTGGGCTGTTGATTGCTATGATGACCTACTTGAGAACTAAGAGTGAGTCTGTTTGAAGTGCTTGTCATGTGTAAAACCTGTTAAAACAATTTTTGAAAAACATTTTGGTTACACACTTGATGTTTAGAATAGGACTTAAAACAAACGTTTTTAACTTGTTTGATGTGTTTTCATTACATTAATTTAGATAAAGATCATCCAAAGCACTCATTATCATATTGATCAATCTCATGTTACGAGATTGGAAATCTACAAAATTTGTAAAGAAATCCGTTTCCAAAAGGATTAAGAAGCCAAAGAAACCTCTCAACCACAAGAAATTATTGAAGAAACAAAAATTCTTATATCAAAGTCGAAAAGTTTTACTTAAATATAGAACTTTTCTTCATAGGTATCATGATTGTGTTAGAGGTCTTTCAGATGATTATGCCATAGAGCCCTTGTATTCACAAGCTTATTTTCAAAGAAGAGCCCTTTCTCAAAGGCATAACCATAGTCAACGCATCCGTTTTAGTTATATTCCCCAACCAGCAATCGAATACTCTACTCGTCCAAATCAAATCTTACAATAGAGAACTTAGAAAACATTAGGCATCTATCATTAAATCCATCTTTTTACAAAGCCATGATCAAAACTTCATAAAGTGCAACAACCATCCTTTTCTAGATCTTTTGCTTATATTCCCACCAACAGGATTTTCATCCTTTCACTTAGGGAACAACACAAGCTACAAGATTAGAAAATTTTGTATAAGTCATAGAATTTTCATTCTATCTTGACCTTCATACATACCACATCAATTGCACTATTTAACTCTTTTGATCAAAAGCGAGTAAAATTTTGATACAAATCTATGCCTGTCTTCACAAGATCTCAAAAACAAATGGAAAAAGACGAGGGAGAAACTACAACTAGTAAAATGGGTGATCGAAATGAAAAAGAAGAGGAAACATTTAATCTTGATGAGATAACGGAAGAAAAGCTTCAAGAAGCAGAACAAGATCCTCAATTCCATACTCTTATGGAGAGAATCCTAGAACGTAACAAAGAAAAATATTTTCTTACATTAGCTAATCAAGGAGCTAAGTTGCCTCACACCTTTGACATAGAGGGGATTAAACAAAATCCTGAAAATCCTCCTAATGACTTTAGTGCTCTTAACCAACAGATAAAAGAATTACAAGGGAAAATAAAGGAAATGCAAGGAGGTACAACAAAGAAATATGTTTTGGAAGACATATCTCCTTATCCATTTGATAGGAGTCTTCAAATGATTCCATTTCCAAAACATTGCGAAATTCCTAAGTATGATAGGTATAATGGAAAAACTGATCCCATAGACCATGTTAGGGATTTCCGAAACATGAGTCTTGAATTCGCCTATGATGATACTTACTTGATGCGATTATTTCCACGAAGTCTAGGCGTACAATCCATGGAGTGGCTTTCAAAAATCACTCCACCTATTAAAACTTTTGAGGAGTTGATAAATCAATTTATCTCACAATACTCCTACAATATTCAACATCAAATAACAATGCTTGATCTTTGTAAAGTGAAACAAAAAGTAGGAGAACCCTTTACTATATTTTTACAAAGATGGAGAAGGTTATTTGCACGATATTCTCGTCCTATTCCTGAAAAGGAAAAGATGGATATTTTTATCAATAGCCTTGATCCAGAATTAAGCTATAGGCTTAACCTTCATTGTCCTCATAACTTTGAAAAACTGATTGAAAATGCAATCACTATTGAAGGGGCCTTGGTTAAAAGGGGAGTGATAAAACTTGATAATCCAAGTACATCAAATCAAAACAACGATAAAACAAGGTTTTGGAATAGAAACAAAAATGTTGTTAATGATGGTATAGTGGATGCCAATAATTTACGAACAAGGCCATCCGTTTTCAATCTATCAAGTGTTCCAAGAAACAATTCACAAGGAAATACAATACAACAAGGAAACAACAATCAACAAGGACAAATTTCCAAGCAAGAGAACATGACCAATCAAAATACCAATCAAAATCATGGTAATTTCAATAATAATCTTGGCAATGCCCAAATATCAAATCCGTCTAGACCTTCATTCTTTTCAAATCGACGGACTTTTACTGCTTTGGGTCAATCTCTTGAATCTGCTCTCAAGGAACTTCTTGATAATAAGGTTATCACTTTACCACCACAAAGAGATTATGAGCCACGAGTTAAACCACCATCATGGAATGACTCGTATTATTGCAATTATCATCGATGTAAAGGCCATAGGACAAACAATTGTCAAGCTTTGAAAAATCTAGTACAAGATTTAATTGACAATGGTACTATTACAATTGAGGGACATCATACCAATGATGATCATCAAGCATTCAAAGATCCTTTTCCAAATTACCAAAAGGGGGAAACATCGGATACCAAAGCCAAAAGCATACATAATGTTGAAGACAATATAATCCGCTATATTTACACAGATGATAATCGGATTAATGTTATCAAAATTAAAGAAAAACAAGAATATCAACAGGTTAATGTAACAACAAGAGGTCAAGCAAAGGTTGTTTTAAAAGGAAGTTCATCTAAAACAACTATTTCTTCTCCAACTCAGTATAATCTGGTTGATCAATTGAGAAAAACATCAGCTCAAATTTCTATTCTTGAACTTCTTAAAATATCCCCTATACACAAAAATATTTTAGAAGAAGCGCTTGTGAACACAACTGTTGATACTGATCTAGATGCAAACAGATTTCAAGCCATGGTGGGACATTTGTCTTCCCCCACTTGTCTTTCATTTTCCGATAAAGATGATGCTTCTATGACACATCCACATAATTCCTCGCTCTATCTTGAAGTCATGATCCATAAACATCGAATTAGACGTGTCTTAATAGATGGAGGAGCCGGTTTGAATATTTGTACCTTAAAATTAATAAATGCCTTAGGAATTTCAGAAAATGAAATTGATTCACGAAGGAAGATAACCATTAAGGCATATGATGATGAAGAAAGAGCTTCTAAGGGATTAATATTGCTACCTATCAGAGTGGGACCTGTTGTGAAGAATACTTTTTGTCAGGTTCTAGATCGAGATTTGTCTTATAACATACTTTTGGGTCGTCTGTGGATTCATGATATGCAGGCCGTACCATCAACATATCATCAATGTATCAAGTTTCCATATGATGGACAAGAAATAACCATACAAGCTGATTACAATAGTACCCAAACTTGTTCCAATCTTAGGGTGAGTCAAGATGTCTTTGTGCCACACAATAGAGAAGCTCTTGTTGTTTCTTCTTCTAATCTACAAGTCCAATTGCAAGAATTGACAAACAATCTTGATACTAAACTGAAGTTTAAAGACAAAGGGGTAGGTGAATATTCACTATCTCTTTCTACTTTACCTCCTTCTCCAAGATCACATGGATTACCAACTTTATCGAATCAAAAGATTGTGACTCCTTCTACATCTCAAACTTCCGTGCCAATCACAAAGTTTGATGGAAAATTCATTAAAGCTAATACCACTGAAGAAGAAGCTGAAGATAGGGACATCCTAAATTGGCTATACAAAGATGAAGATGAATCTCTTTTACACATTAAGTTACCTAAAGAACAATATGGTAAAGGGTACGCTATCATGCAAAAGATGGGTTATGAAGGCAATGGTCCTATAGGGAAACGAAGAGAAGGAATTGTGGAACCAATTCAGCCTATTTCAAAGCATTCAAGTGATAAAACAGGACTTGGATATGGTAAAGATAAAGAAGAACTTACTTCACAGCAGACATCATTAGTTCACAAAGGAGAATCCGTGTCAGATAAATCTCATGAATCAGTTTTCCAATTGCAAAATAGTTCAGATACTGATTCTAATGAATATGAATGGGACACCATTTATAATGATGAATTCTGGAAGGATAAACAAGTTGATACTATACATAAATATGCACCTGTTCTTATACAAGGAGAAGGTTCAAGGCCTCCACTCGATTATATTTTACAAAGCGATCATGACTCAAGTGAGGAAGAATCAGATTCTAACGAGATTGATAATCAACAGGAGAATATCATCATAGACCTTGTTTACCATGAGGATGACAACCACATCATGACTTTGACAATTCAAGACCTTACCCAACCTAATGATCCTATGCCTTTAGTTTATCCAGAACTTATAGATTGGGACATTGATGCACCTATCCATATTCCTACATTCAGTAATGATGAAGATGTTATAACTTTCCTTTGTTCCTCAAATGAAGAAAACAATTGTTTCATTCAAGAATCTTATACTCATGATTTTGACAAGGAGAGTGTCAAGTCTCTTAGCTGCAAAATAAATGAAATAAAAGATGGATCTATTGATGAAAACCGAAAAAAGGCAGTGATAGATCAAAACAAAAGAAAAATAAAGAGCGAATCTGACAGTGAAAACCTTTCTGAGGCATTGAAGGATGAGAAACTTGACACTCTTCCCAAGTATTATCATGAAAGATCTTCTATTTTGATTGAACCAACGGAATCAATCAACATAAGTACACCAGAGCAGCCAAAAGTTTTGCAAATTGCAGCATCATTAACAGTTGAAGAAGTCCAGAAATTCATGCAATTCTTGAAGGATAATCAAATTAACTTTGCTTGGTCATATGCTGATATGCCAGGGTTAGATCCTAATCTGATAATGCATCATTTATCTATCAAACCTGGGATAAAACCTGTAAAGCAAAAGCTCAGAAAGATGCATCCACATGTTGCATTATTGGTCAAGGAAGAATTAAAGAAGCTTTTAGATGTTGGATTCATTCGAACTATTGATTATGCAGAATGGATTTCAAACATTGTACCTGTTTCAAAGCCAGATGGAAGGATCAGAGTTTGTACGGATTTCAGGGATTTAAATAAAGCATGCCCTAAAGATGATTTTCCTTTACCTAACATAGATTTGATTGTTGACTTAACTGCTGGACATGCAATGTATTCATTAATGGATGGATTCTCAGGATACAACCAGATAAAAATTGCACCAGAAGATCAAGATAAAACAGCGTTCACATGTCCTTGGGGTACTTATTGCTGGAATGTCATGCCATTCGGGTTAAAGAATGCTGGAGCTACTTATCAAAGAGCAATGACAACTATTTTTCATGATATGATGCATACATTCATGGAAGATTATGTTGACGATTTACTTGCTAAATCTCATACACGAGATGAACACCTAGAAATATTGTCAAAAATCTTTGTCAGAATGGAAAAATTCAATGTTCGACTGAATCCAAAGAAATGTGTCTTCGGTGTTACATCTGGAAAACTCCTAGGGTACATTGTTTCAGAAAAGGGTATAGAAGTTGATCCAGAAAAGGTACAAGCTATAATGGACATGCCTCCACCACGAAATATCAGTCAATTAAGATCCTTGCAAGGAAGATTACAGTCCATCAGAAGGTTTATAGCTCAACTAGCAGACAAAAGCTTGCCATTCACACATCTATTGCATAAAAATGTTCCATTTAAATGGGATGACAAATGTGAAGCAGCATTCAATCAGATCAAGCAATATCTTACACATCCACCAGTTCTAATTCCGCCTATTCCAGGAGAGCCGCTTATACTCTATATTTCAGCAACAGAAGTATCTTTGGGTGCATTGCTAGCACAAGAAGATTCTACAGGTAAAGAAAGGGCTATATATTATATCAGCAGAACTTTAACAAGACATGAGTTAAACTACAGTTTCATTGAAAAAGCTTGTCTTGCAGTAGTGTTTGCTTCTCAAAAGTGGCGACATTATATGTTGACTCATACAGTTAAGCTGATAACAAAGATAGATCCATTGAAATACCTATTAAGCAGAGCCACTTTAACAGGAAGACTTGCAAAATGGGTAATGATCTTAAGTGAGTTTGATATTCACTATGTAGATCGAAAAGCGATTAAAGGACAGGTCATTGCAGATCAGTTAGCTGAAGCTCCTTTACAAGAAGACAATCCAATGCATATTGAGTTTCCTGATGCAGATGTCTTTACAGCAACAATTCAGAGACCATGGGCATTATACTTTGATGGATCTTATACACAATATGGCTCGGGGGCAGGGATTCTTTTTGTTACACCTGAAGGACATACCATCTCACGATCATATCGGTTGATGTTTCCTTGCACAAATAACATAGTAGAATATGAGGCATTACTCATAGGATTAAAGATAGCTTTGGAATGGCAGATTACAGAGCTGGAAGTTTATGGTGATTCACAACTTATCATTAATCAAATTAATGATGATTATCAAACCAAAGATGATAAGTTGCTACCATACAAAAACATGGTGGATGATTATAAGAAATATTTTGTGTCAATTAAGTTTTCACAAATATCAAGAATTGACAATAAAGCTGCAGATGCAATGGCTACCATTGCTTCTTTATTACAAATATCAGAAGATCAAACCAAGTATGAATTCTTGGTGGAACAATTGTTTTCTCCTGCATATGATAATCCTGAAACCCAAGTTATATGTCATTTGACTGGTTCAGATTCACCCTTATATGGAAAAACATATACATATTTGAAAGATAACATCTTGCCTTCAGATTTATCCCGAAACCAAAAACGGAATTTCATTCGTCAATCATCCCGTTATACTTTAATTGCCAATATCCTTTATAGACGTGGTCTTGATGGTACACTCCTTAGATGTCTTGAACGTGACGAATCTGAAAAAGCCTTACAAGAGGTTCACGGTGGTATTTGTGGAACTCACTCAAGTGGTTTGACCTTAGCGAAGAAACTTGTCAGAATGGGATACTATTGGCCTACCATGGAGCAAGATTCTTTTACTTTTGTTAAGAAGTGTTCTAAATGCCAGATCCATGGGAATCTTATTCATGCACCTGCACAAGAATTGCAGCCTTTTATTTCAACATGGCCTTTTTCTCAGTGGGGATTAGATCTTGTTGGTAAAATACATCCTTCATCGTCAAATGGTCATAAGTTTATCATCACAGCTACTGAGTATTTTACAAAATGGATTGAAGCTGTTCCTCTAACAACAGTGACTGGTAAACAGATATCTTCATTTATCCTGAATTACATTATTTGTAGATATGGAATTCCTAATTCTATTGTTACTGATAATGGAAGACCTTTTAAGAATCAGGATGTTGATGAACTTTGTGAAAGATTTCATATCCAACACAGGTACTCTACACCTTATTATCCACAGGGTAATGGTCAAGCAGAAGCTTCTAACAAAACCATTTTGAAGATATTGAAGAAGACAGTAAATGATGCTGGACGTGATTGGCATGTTCAACTCAACCCAGCTTTGTGGGCATATAGAACTAGTATTCGCACACCAACAGGAGCTACACCATATGCTTTAGTCTATGGAGCAGAAGCGATCTTACCATTGGAAGTTGAAATACCTTCGCTTAGGGTTTCACTTAAGGGATTGATAAGTGATGAAGACTACCGAGTTTCTCGCCTTCAAGAACTCGAACTGTTAGATGAAAGACGCCAACATGCAGCTGATCACTTGAAAGGTTATCAACAAGTCATGTCTCGTAGTTATAACCACAGAGTTAAACCACGGGCATTTCAAGTGGGTGACTTAGTTTTGAGGGAAAATCCACGTAATCAGCAAGATAGAGAAAAGAAAGGCAAATTTGAACCTAATTGGCTTGGTCCATTTGTTATTATAGCAGCATATGGTTCTGGAGCATATCAGTTATCCACATCAGAGGGGGACCTGTTTGAAGAGCCAACCAATAGTATTCACCTTAAGAAGTTTTATGTCTAAAAGTCCTGAAAAAATCAAAAAAATCATAAAAAGTCCTGAAAAAATCAAAAAAATCATAAAAAGTCCTGAAAAATCAGAAAAATCTTGAAAAAGTGCAATAAAAACAAGTGGTGAAAACTTGGCAAACAAGCGCTACTTGTGATCGAAATGGGCTCCTCCATTTATTAGTTTATGTCTTATTTTCACTTTAGGCATCATTCATCCACGTCTATCATCTGTATATATCTTTCATTATCCATACCATGTAGTGGGAATCTTTAGGTTTCATCATGGCTTGATGAAATTTGTACATATCTTTTATCTTTAGGTTGTGTTTACATTGGGGGAAAAACGCAGAAACATACAAAAGAGGGGCAACGAGCTTTCAAAATATCACAAGCAGACAAATAACAGCTTGATAAAACAAAACGAACATTGTCAAATCAACTCAATCACAAACATGTTTATGCCAATAACATGATCCAAACAACTATCGAAGTGAGAATATCAATGATGGTAACCAAATTGGATGATCTTAATCTGAATAAATGTTTGAAATGCCTTAAACAGGATTTGAATGGTTGTTTGATTTTTTATCATATCTCTGGAGTAATTCGATGATGTACTGAACTAGAAAAGCAAGGAAGGAGTATGATTTTTCTTTGTCTTCTGTTTGTGAGGAAACTCATTAGTACTATGCAAATTGGTCGCGAGACATGCTCTACTATGGATCATGGATGACATTTCGGAATTTGCATGGGAAAAGGGTTAACTCTTGTCTGTTTATGCAAGCAATACTCAGGTCATCTCGGTTCAATTATACCTAGATGCTTGTATTAACTTGCTATATTAAAAATCATGAAAGCAATACTCAGGTCATCACTGGTGCTAACATACCCTTTGATGCTTGTATTAACTTTCAACATTTCAAAGCTCTATGATGATACAAAAAGCATACATAAGCTCTCCAAATGGAAATATTGTATGAATGTCCTGCATGGTTAGTATAGATTGCATTCATGTTAGAATTTGCATCTTGCATTCATAGATTCCTAAAAGCTGGCAAAAAAAAATCAAAGATTTATATCTCTTCAAATATGACTGAGTATATTTTGACATTCACAAAACATCATACATTCATTCATTTATCATAAACATCATTTCATAAATTATTGCATTAGAAAAACATTTATCATAAACATCATACATTCATTCATCTCATAAAATCATGTATATAAATATCATAAATCATGAAGCCATCATATAGTACACATCATATATATATATCATGTAAAATCATCTCTGCATTTCATATATCTCAAAATGAATGTCAAAATGTACAAGGATGTCAAAATACAAATGATATAATATCATCAAAAATGTGATCATCTAACGGTGTATACAAAATGTCTCAACAGAATGTCATGAAAGAGATCATATACAATGCACTAGGCCGAGCTATCCTGTGATGGAGCTGGCCTAGGACCTGTACCACCTGCCTCTGATGGACCTGTACCACCTGCCCCTGATGGACCTGCTCCGCCTGACCCCGGTGGCCCTCTAGGAGGTAATGGCTGTGTCACACCCCTGCTGGTAGTACGAGAGCGACCATGAGTAGATCGTGACTGAGTGTAGCTCTCTCTCTGCTCAGCTGGGACTGCATCATGATATCTGGTGCGATAAAACTCTGCCTCTCGAGTAGCCCTCGTAACCTCTCTCATCATATCACCTGGAAAAGTGCTACCTGCCACTCTCTGTAGGCTATCTGCTAAGGCAATGGCCTGCTCACCCCGCTGTCTAGCCGCATCTCTCTCGGCAGTGATCGAAGTCACCTGACCTTGCAACTGTGAAATCAAGGCCTGTGCCTGTGATAGCTGAGCCTGCAAGCTCTGTACTGTGCTCTGCAGAGAGGATATCTGACTCGCTACTGTCGGATCCACTGACGGAGATGGGTCAGTATGCCTCATCCGTGGTCCACCTCTGCCTGCACTACCTCCTCTGCCACCTCTCCTGCCACCTCTCCTGCCATCCACCCACCATCATCTCCATCTGAGTCATCATCTCCACTACCCTCCTCGTCCTCACTGTCCTCTGAATCATCATCACCTGACTCTGAGTCTCTCTGTCGACGTCTCTGTCCAATGACAGGAGCAACAGCCTCATCAGGATCAAACATACGTGGAGGAGGATGCTGTAGAACATACTACACATACTCTGGTGTCGCCCCTGCATCCAGAACATCCGCCTGGTAGTCCCACATCTGTGCTCCTAAACTGAGGAACTCTGCAACAGCTGCATCATAAGAGATCCGTGGGCCCCACACTGCAAGCTCTGCCTGTCGCCGTGCATAAATAGCTGAACCAACAGGCATACCCTGAGTCCGACCAAACTGTCGCAATACACGTCCAGCAAGAAATCTCTCCAAGATCCATGTGGTCCGTCCAATCAAAAATCTGGAAGTGCATACAAAAGGCATCTCCCTCGCATCCTCTGGCCATGGCTCACAATCCAAATATGGCCTCCAGCATACTGTGTCCAAACTATCTAACAGCCGCTGCCAATACACTAGTTTGCCCAGTCTAGGCTGAGCAATAATATGTGCATATCTCCATCTGTATGCTCGACCAGCTGGTCGCTCTCCTCGAGTCAATGGACGTAACACTGCAAAATGCTCCCATGCCCATATCTGTAGTAATGAGCATCCAACAGCAAAACTCCGGCCTCTACCATATACGATGTGATGTAGCTCATCATATAGGTGGGCTAGCATACAGGTACCCCATGCATATCGCGTGCCCTGCATCACCATGCTCTCTAAGACACGACCCCATCCGATCGCGAACCCCTTCGACCTATGGTCGGGGCACAACACACCTCCAATGAATCCTGCAAGCACAGCTGGTAAAGGTGGATAGCTATCTGTAATCTCACCCCATGGGATGAAGTATCCAGCTATCTGAGTATCTCTAAATATCCGTCTCAAAGCAAGAGTACCTCCAGCCTCTCGTCTGTCAAAAACAACAATCTCTCCCATCACTGGGATCCGTAGGATGCGATATACGTCCTCGGGAGTCACTGTAATCTCGCCGGTCGGTAAATGAAAGGTGTTGGTGTCGCTATGCCACCTCTCTGCAAGTGCTGTCAATAGAGCCCTATTGAGGCGAACCTCGGGCATATCAAGTAATGAATTCAAACCACAAGCATCGATCACATCTCTATCAGACTGTAATAAATGAGGAATCAATGACCATGTGCTCGGGAAAGTCTCTCGTACCTGCAAGACACCTAGTCTCTCCTGCTCACATACATCATCAAAACAACATCAATATCAAATCATCTTAACGTATCAATGAATCAATCAAATTATTTGTTTTTCATCATCATGGAACGCAAATAATCAACATCAAGTTTCTTTCTAACAACTTTAGGAGAAAACTTATCTATCCTATTTGTTTTTAACAACTTTAAAAACAAATTTATCAGCTACTATTTGTTCTCCAACAATTTGGGAAACAAATTTATCATGTGGAACAAAAAGCGCTACAGAACTAATTGTGGGCGCTACAAAATTCCTTATCAGCGCTAAAGAAACTTTTGCGCTACAGAATCAATCAAGAGCGCTACAAAACTTATCATATGCGCTATGAAATATTTTGCGCTACAAGACATATCAAAAGCGCTGTAATATATTTCAAGTGCGCTAAGAAATCAATCGCGCTACAATACATATCATATGCGCTACGAAATAGTTCACGGGCGCTACGACATTGTATGCGCTATGGAAAATTTCAAATGCGCTACGATACGCCTTAAGGGCGCTACAATATTAAACGCGCTACGAAAATTATTGCATGCGCTACGATACACTTTAAGAGCGCTAAAACTCAATGTTTTTAAATTAAAACATTAAAAACGTGCGCAAAACAAAATTTTCGAAAGACAGGAATTTGCGAGACACATACCGGAGGTCCGTAGTGCGCTGGCCGCTGATGACGTCGGATACGCTCGAAACGGTGCAGGTGAACTGGAAGTGCCATGATTATCCACTCAGAGCTCAATATTTGCAAATTTTACTAGGTTAAAATTGAAAATGACATGGAAAATGACATTTTTAACCTATATAATGGAAAAATTGGGGCATTTTATCATATTTTCACATACCAGGGGCAATTTCTTTATCAAATTTTCATTTCATATCTTATCAGGGCAATTTCTTCATATCATAAGTTTCGAACGACAAATCGATATCTCAAAAATCATCAAAATTCAAAAATTCAAATATCGATTCATCGTTCGCGGGGGCATACACATACATCTATTAAATGTTTCAAATCAATATTTGGGGCAAAATTTCAAAATTCTTTGAAGTAATGCGTAAAACACATCACTTCAAAGAGGGGCAAAATGTATACACTTAAAAATGGTCATATCACATTGTCTGGTAATTAATTAAATATTTTTAATATTTAATTAAAATCTTTTGATTCTATCTACGTATAAATAAATTTAAATAATTTATTTATATTGTTCATGATTTCATTTCGATTAAATATTTAATCACCTTTTCATATTCATTTCTTAATTAATTAAATAAATGTTACAATTTATTTATATTAATTATCATATAATCTTAGTTTGAATATTTTATTCAAATAAAGATTAAAATATTATAATTCTTCTAAATATCATTTGTGATTAAATATTCAAAAATATTTGATTATTTCCTCTAATCCAATATTCATTTTTAAATCATTTCAAAATTCCTCCAATTCAATTAAAAAAATCTATTCATAATTAAATATTTCCAAAAATATTTAATTAAATCTTTTAATATTTCAAAAATCTTCTAAAGTCATATCACAATTAAATATTCCAAAAATATTTAATTAATTCTTCTATAGTTTTCAAAAATCAAATATCAAATATCAAAAGCAATAAATGAAATTAAATAAATTTAAATATTTATTTAATTTGGGATTTATCTTCAACTCCCGGGAAACAAACTGCCAAAACAGAAAATTAAATTTCTCTGTTCCTGTGCAGGTTTGTTCCCGTGGGTTGAAGACAAGCTTCCATTCTTCTCTCCAACCTCTCAACCTCCCCCATTTTCTTCTCCAACCTCTCAATCTCTCACCATTCAAACTTACCAGACAATTCATAGCCATAGATTCTTGCCAGCAAGGATGAAGCCTGCAAAAATCTATAAATACAGCTGCCGGGAGCTCCAAAAGATATAGAATTTTAAGCAAGTAAATTATAGGCAAATTGCAAGTAGCATTAGCATTCATAGAGCATTTTCATAGCAATAGCATAGAATCATAGCATAATAGTAGTAGAATCATGATACATCTCACTCACAGCCCCTGTGCATAATCACAGCCCCTGTCCATATCCGTATCAATAATTTCACTTTCATCAACATATAGAATAGTTTTCCTTTGCATACTCGTTCTGCAGCAGCCATTTGGAGAAGCTTACATCAATCTGAGAGCAAAAGCTTCAAAAGAATCTCTGTGGATAGAGAAAAATGGGACGGCACTAAAGAATTTTGTTTGTTTTAATTTAGTTCAATTTCTTTAGTTTAAGGTTTCATTTAGTGTTTTATGTTTTGTTTTACATTTCAATTAAGCATTATACACAATAAGCATTGTAATCATTTATTGATGATTAGTTATCAGTTAGTAGTTCTTCATTACAGAGATCAATACATTTTCACAATAACCCTTTGGGGGCATGTAATAAGGCCTCATGGCTAGTAGTATGTTATAAGCCTTCAAGGTAAGGCCTACAAGCCCTGGATATTCATCCTTGTGGCTAATGCTGCATGTGAGCTTTCCATATTAATGAAGATTCATGATTGCATATTTATTTTTTGTGTTATTTCCACTATGTTGACTCATTGCTACATAGTTTGCATTGTTCCTTCTAGAACCCTCCTATCATGACTACACCAATACTGAACATCTGACGCATAACATACTACTAGAAATATAACATTTATTTCTGCAAATCTCTACAACTCAAAATGATAAATCAAGGTGAGTATAATGATGGTTCAAGTACTCCTTGACACAATGACAACCTTTGAAATCAATCATCTACATCAATGAGAACCTTTGACATCAATGAAAACCTTTTTTTAATAGTCTAGATTCTCATGTTAATAAAAAATTATTCTTTTGGGATCATTAATGTTTATGCTCCCAATGATGTTGTTGAGAGATCTACTCTTTGGCAATAAATTGTAGATTCAATGCCCCCTACCACTTGGGTGTTGTGTGGAGACTTTATTGTGGTCAAGGCAGCTTTTGATAAATATGGGGCTTTTCCCTTTTGATGGATAGTTGGAAAATGAGATGCTTCATTTTACATGTGCAATAGATTAGGTCTTTTTGATCCCAACTCTTTTTGCTACCACCCTCAAGTTGTTTGGCATACGTGGAGAAATTTCCACGTGGGAAATGGAAACATTCTTAACTTTCTTGATTGTGCCACAATAACATCACATTATTTTTTCTCTTTTTCCTTGTATAAAGATATTTTAGTGATTTTTCTTCCTGAGGCCACCCTATTAAACTACTTTCCCATCAAATTTTTCATTATAAATTGGCATGTGAGTTCAGAAAGACCTTCCAAAATTCATTTTTTTCAATTCTTCTTTGCTAATTCATCAACCCACATTGGCCCACATTCATAGATTTTGGAACCTAGAGTGTCGTACTACTCAATGGTAAGGGTGGATTGCTTGGTGGAATCTTGTTATTCAACACACTTCCCACTTTCTCTGCATTTATGGTCATTAGTTGGCCATTTTTTGTCAATGTTCCTATGAGACCACCACCTCAGATCTTTGTCATTCCATGAAGGATCTCTCTGCTCACTCATTATATCCTAGTTTGCAAGTCCACACGACCAATCATTTTATGTTGGATATAAAAAATAAAGGAATTCTAGATAGTGCTCTTTGAGCTATCAGATATTATTTAGACATATTTTCATCATTATGAAAAGGTTTTCATTGCTTAGGAAGTCTCTCTTGAGATATCTTGGGCTCTTCAAGAATGCCTCTGGGTTGTCTGGTGTAGACTTTCTGAGGATCAACACTGGCTTTGCAAGAAATTTCTCTTCTTGGAGGATCTAATTTGGATGCAGTTAGTTCCATAGTTGATGAAAAACCACCAAGATGTGATGGTTTTCCATGTGATTTCTACAAATCCTTATGGACTTGTGTGGGCTATGATCTCCATAAGGTCTATCTAGAATCCTTTCATAATCAATCTCTAGGTAAATTGATCAATAAAGGAAATATCAAATTCATACCTAAACAAGGAGACCCTAAAGATATTTGTAATTGGCAATCAATTATGTTGCTTAATATCTCCTATAAGATCATTGCTAAAGCCTTAGTTTTAAAAAATTTCCATATGCTACCTCAAAATATTTTCCCTGAACAAACTGGCTTCAACAAATCTAGGTTCATCATGGATAACATCATTGTTTTTTGGGAAGGTATAGATGTTGGAAATAGGATGCCATTTAATTGCAATCCTAAACATTATTTATTTCATGTGTCTCCTAAGTCCTTGGAAAGTGTTCTCAAACACTAGGATTAGAGAGATTAATTTTGGATGAAATAATCATGTTAATTGACATTTGTAATTAATTTTAAATGTTAGGAGCATGTGAGGGTGTCCAAGATGATTTTCTAAATAATAGGAGCACATGGGGTGACCACATGGTAGGTGACACTCACCTTGAGTTTAGTTAGCTATTTTGAATAAGAGATAACACTTCTATTTAATGCATGTAGATATCCTAGGAGTTAGGGATTGATGTTTACATGCATGAAGTTCAGTTTAGTTCAATTCAGATCAGTTCAGTTTAGTTCAATTTAGAATCAGTTTAGTTTAGTTTAGTTTAGTTTAGTTTAGTTTATTTTAGTTTAGTTCAGTTATGGTTTAGTTATCTTCAATTAGTTTTAGTTGAATTCTAGTTGACTTCAGTTAACTTGGAATGCATGACTAATGACTTGAGTTGCATGACAGATAACATGTGACTTCCTTCAGTTAACAAGGGATGACCATTCTTGCATGAATAGTGGAGAGAGATGTTTCAATTAATAGAGAATGAGTTGGACCCACCCTGGGAACTCAAGTTGGCTTCTTGGAATTAACTCCTTTACATGTTAAGATATTTTAGAAGGCTAAGTTAAGTGGGCCCACTCTTGGGCTCCTACTTTGAGGATAAAGCCTTGAAGATATTTACAAAATAAAGGTTGAGTTTGTACTTCAGTTTGGGACACCCAAATGCATGAAGATGAGGATTTGATATTGTTCTTCATGACATAACTTTACTTGCAAGAGATAGACATACCTTTTTGGTGATAAGCTTTGAGCTGGTTACAGGACATAATAACCTAACCAAAATAACCCTGGACATAATAACCCGGTCACAATAACCCAGGGACAAAATAACCCAGGGTCATAATAACCCAAGCCAAAATAACCCATGGTCAGAATAACCCATGGACAAAATATCCCCATAAGAATATAAATAAAATAAAGCAAAATTTATAAATTAAATGTATGTTGCTAAAAAAACTTTATTATTCAAATTTTCAATTAAAGTGTCAAATTATGAATGATGCCTCTTATATAATCTAAAATTTGATGGTTTTCATAACCATCAAGAAATATTTTTAGTCTTTCTTTGAGTTCATGGTATTTTTTCATGCCTGGTTGCCTAGTGTATCCAACCATATATTTCTCTATTCTATTCTCTTGGAGACTCTGTTCTTTTTTCACTGCTTTGATGAATTTCTAGACTAAGCTATGCGATGCTTGAAGTAATTCACTAAATACTCTATGTCATCCCTCAATAGTATTATTGGTTATGGGAAGATCATCTTGGTTATGTGTCATTTTTTTCAATTTGTGTTTGACAGTGATCATCTCAGGTTTTGGAGCATGATTATGTTTTGTACTACTAATCACATCACTAGATTTTTTTTGTGTCATAGTATAGCACTGACTTGAACATTTATTTGTAAATTATTCCACACAATGCCAGATCATTTTATTGATGCCTTGTCGATGAAACAAAAATGTTCAACCGTCTACAATAAGTAAATTCTTGTTTTTTTGACTTGTTAAAATTTAAAGAGGCATTGTATATATTAAAAATTATGAAGAATGTGTTGGTTCCCTAAAAAGTAATATTGATTTTTTGTACACTCTTTTAGAAAACCCTAGGAAAATTTAAAATAATGTTCAAAAAAATATATTACAAAATATCTTCTTTTATGAATTTGGATTTCTCCTCTTCTTATCACTCTACACACCCTTACTTCTCCCACATTTCTTCCTTTCTTTACTTCTCTTAATTCTACCACATTATATATCTTCTTAATGCCTTTTCATTTATATCTTTTCATAATAACTATTAATCAACTTATTCCCACGAAATTTCCTTTATTTTTATAATTATTTACCATTTTATAGGTTATTTAAGCATATTAAAGGTGTTTTAAGGCTATTTTAGGGGTATATAATGGATATATGGTCTAAAAATGACCTAAATAGCCTCTATGGTGCCTCACAATCATATTTATAATTTATTTGATGTCATTTCTAGTTTACTAGCTTGATCTAAAATGACCATGGGTTATTTTGTCCATGGGTTATTTTGACCACAGGTTATTTTGTCCATGGGTTATTATGACTCTAGGTTATTTTGTCCTTGGGTTATTTTGGTCGGGTTATTTTGTCCAGGGTTATTTTGGTCGGGTTATTATGTCCTGATGCCCTTTGAGATTTGTAATTGTAACTCTTTTGGAGTTTTCAAGGTTGATTATTGCCTATTTATCTCAAGCAAGTTGAAGAGAGTTTGTATCAGTTTTATTGTAGGTTGTGAAGAACATTTGGTGAAGGAAAAAGAAGCATTCTCAAGCAAGAATTGGAGTTATTGTAATCTACTTTAGAGAATAAATAATACATTGATTCTTGGTGGAGTTTTTTCCCAAAAGGGTTTCTCCACGGTATATGCTTGTGTATCTTTCTAATATCCTGTCTAATTCTTCTACAACTTCTATCTTCATTCTACAAATAATAAAATGCATTAATCAGATAATCACCCACAAAGAATACATATTTAGATCAGCAAGTATAATAGTTTTACAAAGATTTAAGCTAGATAAACACCTCAATTTTCAACAATAGAATGGGCCTAACACTCTAAACAATAAGCTATATTTTTTGAAAATTGACTTTGCCAAATCTTAAAACCACATAAAATGGTCCTTTATTCTAGGTATGCTTGGTGCTCTGGGTTTGGCCCTAGCTTTAAGAGTCTATTAAAATTATTTTAGTAGATTCCTCCACATGCATTACTATCAATAGCTCCATTGATCCATTCAACAAGGGTGTCCCCTTGCTCCATCTTTATATGTGCTTGTTGTTGAAGGATTTGGTTATTTGTTGGAAAACATTATTTCCATTGGGTAGGTTCATGGTATTACATTTCCTGAGTCATCTATCGAGGTAGTTAATGGTCACTTTCTGGACGATTATTTTCTCTCTCTTTGAAGATGTGAAAAATGTGAGAGAGGCCCTTCAATGCCTCAACACTTTTTGTTTGGCCTCTGGTTCTTCCATTCAGTGGCATAAAACTCAATGTCAATGCTAATACTCTCTTCCTTTTCCTCCTTGGCTTCTCATCTTTGGTTGGAAGTAGATTGGTCATGGGGAAATATTTCAATTTTTGTACTTTACCTTCACCTTTTAGGATTCTTTGCTTGACCTTTTTGAATGTAGTCCTTTCCAAGATTGAGAAGAAGCTCTCTTATTAGATCACCAAGCCTCTTTCTTTGGTTGGTAAATTTCATATTTTCTCTAAAATTCTTCCATCCACTCATGTGTATTATTCTTCTTGTTGGGTTCCATCCAAAGACTCTTATTTGAAGCTTTATTAGCTTCTTTTTGATATTTTGAGGACCTCCTTAGAAGGACACAAGGGATTTCACCAAGTTTCCTATGAATTTTGTTGTCTCCTACAGAACTCTAGTGATCTTGGGCTTCTTTCCACATAGTGACAAGGGTTGGCTCTTTGTGTCAAGTGGATTATCTATGTGAACTTTAGGAATGAAGCCTA
Organism: Sequoia sempervirens; assembly: GCA_007258455.2. NCBI lineage: Eukaryota > Viridiplantae > Streptophyta > Pinopsida > Cupressales > Cupressaceae > Sequoia > Sequoia sempervirens. The sequence goes on along the minus strand of VDFB02281492.1, from coordinate 453,842,786 downwards.
TAAAGTCATTCTCAAACATTGTATTTCCTTAGATTTCTTGGCCAACCAACCTTCTTCGAAGGGGATTGGATTCCAAATCCTTCTAATCATGAAAGACACATTTCATATGAAAGGCACCTTTGTTGCCAAAATCATATGGCATGCCTAGGAAGTTGTCAAGCCCTAGCTTTGGTGGGCTGGTTTTTGATTTTGAGATGGGTTATCTTTCGATCAGCACAACCCTTGGTAGTCTATGCTTATTCAATTTTAAGAGCTCCCTCTATCTTGTTTGCCTTGGGATCATGCACTGTAATTTCATAAAGAATTAATCCATTCTCCTCATGAATTTTTTTCTAGAGCCACGATGAATCTACATTCTTGGGAGGATATGAAAATTCCATTTAGGCTCTCTCAGCCAAATCAAGAGACATTTGACATTGTCATGTTAGCTCTTCTGCTAGACATGATACACAAGATTGGTATTGGTATTGTCAAACCTTAGTGGAAAGATGGCATTGGTTTCTAGACACCACTTTTTGCAACTACAAGCTATTTTTGTGATATCTCTAGCTTTCCCTGCACCTCCCTATGGTTTCCTCCCTAAATCTTCAATGGAATTTGTAATTACTTCTATCAATTTTGTAATGTCAATTTCATAACATTTATTCAACTACTTTTTAGCCTAGTCTTACCCACTTTGCTTGGTGTATTCTTTTCTAGGGCTTGTCTATGGGCTCTTGCCTTAGGCATATGTGCATTTTGAACCCTCGTTGTCCATTTTTTACACAACTTGAGTCCTTCAAGTGTCTCTTCTGGTTTTATCATTGTGCTCAACAACTTTGGAGTTGGATTCATGACTTTTTTGCCACTTTTGACTAGAACCATTTTCCTAGCATATGGCTCTTTGGGGGGATTGGCTTGGTATCCCTTCCAAGCATACCCAATTTTGGCATTCTTTTAGGGTGGAGATTTTATATTTCTAATGAAAAGATATAAATATTGTCATATTTTCTCCTATCTTGATTGATACCATTGTTTAACTTTTCATTAAATCTATTATTTGTTCTAATGTGATCCTTCAAATTCAAGTTCAAGCCAACAAGGTGGCCTTAGAGATTGCTCATCTTTAAGATTTTTTAGATCATTGGGGTAATGCCTCATGCATTGTGGCTAGGGTCCCCCTAGATAGTTCTAATTGTCATGGTCATTCTCCACCTTGTGGCCGATGATGTGGTTGGAGCTTCTCAATTTGGCATTCACAGCCTCCCAAATCTCAAGTGCCTCACCACAACTCTGGTGTTAGGGGTGGTTCATCCCAATGTCATTCTACTTTTCCTTTGCTTGGAGGTGCTACCTATAGGTGGCCCTCAGGTGGAGCGGGTCTAACAATTGGTGGTGGAAGTGGTTGGCCTTCATTTGGTGGTGGTGGTGGTTGACCAGATTTTTTATTTAAGTGAATCACTTAGATGGTTGTGGCTAGTTCTCTGATGCAGAATGAAGACAAAGATAGAGAAGAGGGAGAAAATAATACTAAAGAGGGATGGTATGATCCTAATGTCACCTTGGATCCTGTTGATGTATGCGGTAAATTGGATGACCAAGACCCTCCTCTACCTCCCACCAACTTTTTTCTCACTACTTAGCAATCGCTTTTGTTTCTTCTTTGTAATTTCTTTTTGAGCTCTACCCATGTGACTTTGGGAATGACCTTGTGTCCTCCTACCTTTTTTGTGAATATGTGTATATTTTATAATTAATAGAATTTGATATACATATTCATCAAAGAAATAATAATCAACTAGATTGAATAATTGGTTTATTTATTCTTTAAATGCAGTGGGTATGCACTATAATAGAGTTATCAAAATTAAAACCTCAATGTTAGCCAGATTTGAAATGATTTTTAAACTATATTTGTTTATTTGAACAAATCTGGAGAAAAATAGAATTAAATGTTAATTAAAAAATAAACATCTAATAATTTTGTAGGTATTTGATGTATGATTTTACAATAGTTTAGTAATTCTAAGTCTTTGAAGGATCTCTCATCTTTTTTAATGGATTTATAAATCACTATTAAGCATTTTAATGGTATTCAATAGAAGCTTTCAAGTTGCAATCAATATTTATGGCATGGTATGTTAAGTAGATAAAACATATTTAATATATTTCTAGAGCTTTGTCAATTCATGTTAGTAAGGTAGTTCTTATAATGATTAAATTCATTATTAAAATTAAAATTTAAGAGACAAATTACACATAGTAATGTAGATGATTAGTTTTTTAGACTTCTCAAATAAGTGAGTCTTAATATGTACCATTATACAACAAGAATTATGTACTAAACAAAAAATGAACCATTATGAAATTAAGATGGAGTAATTTGATCATGATAATAAATATGATTTTAGAATCTTAAAATTTATACCAATTTGGATGGGGGAGTATAAAGTGAATTCTAATTATTTTTACATTACCCCCTACTTATCAATCCATACATATATAACCCAATAATAAAGTTCAAGTAGGAGACTAAGTCTAAAAAATTGACTAATATTTCTTATGTTGACAAGAGTGGATGTAAATTAGAGAATACTCATTGCTATATATCAATATCACCCTTTTCACAATGAGAAAATATAGTTCCATAAATTTTGATTTTTCACTCAAGAATGCAAAGATCAAGAGTTATGTCCTCGTGATTAGGATTTTCTATAATCCATCCTTGCTTATAGTAAAATCCATGAAGAATTGTCATAAGAAAAATGAATTCTTTGTATGCATGGTATCTCTTAAGGAAACATTTCCCCTACCTCTCCTACATCTAGAATTGATTAATTTATCTTTGGATCATACAACTCCTTTGGTAAGAACTACTTATAATATTACTACTTTATTTATATACAAAGGTCTACATTGCAATCTTCCTCCCTACCATCATGCTTGATTCTCTTAAATCATTACATGGATCATGCATAATTCTGTGTTGCAAATCTCATCTCTTATCAAACCCAAATATAAACTACAAAAATTATTATTGATAGTAGATTAGGCAAAGGAACATTTCATGACACATGTTAGTACAACTCTCCATGAAAAATCCCTTTTTCTTCATGATTTTCCCTCATCATGTATACTAAATTTTATTATTTTCACTTAACTTTATTTTTCTCCTGAAGAATTTTCTATGATGAAAAATGCAAGTGTTCCCATGACACTCCATTCATGTTGACTAGAAATGCAACTCTCTTTTGCTTCTTGTTTATAATTAATTGTTTAAATATTCTCAGTATTATATTTGTATGGCCCTTGCTTTACTCCACTACAATTTTTTCTTTTGAATTTACATTTACATGTGATATTTTTATGCTTGCATAACCATTTATTTTAATTAAATAATTTATCTTATATTCAAGAATGGTAACTTCCTTCCTTTACACAATGACCTTTTCCATTATGATACACACAATGATCTTAGGAAATTTTTAGTGCTTTGTCATATAATTAAATTGTTCATATGCTACATGAGAAAAAAATTCATAATCACAATTATGTGACATTATAACATCATGAATTTACATGACAACACCATACATGATATTTTTTACATGAATTCTCACATAATGACACCATTATATCATTCTTACTTGATTAAATCCTATATTATACCTTTACATCGTTCTCACATGATGAAACCTCCACATCGTTCTCACATAATGAGACCTTTACATTTTTCTCATAAAATCAAATATTTACAACATTCTTAAATGATGACACCTTAACATAATTGTTATATGATGATATTTTGCATCACTCTAAGAAGATAAAATATATAAATCATTCAAATATCACATAATGACACCATTGTACAACATTCTCTTACAATAGAACCATTAATATTTTATTACATAATAAAACATTTACATTATTCATACATGATGAGATTGGGTAACATAGTTCTAACATCATGGTTTCTTTATATCCTTCATATAGAATAACATAAATTATATGATATTCCTTATTTTCTTATTACATAATTAAATTTTATGCAACATTAACCTTACATCAATATTACATTATTAATTACACATCATCACTCTCACATCACATAATTTCATCATATTACATGGTTAAATTCATATGAAATTCCTAAATGTGTTCTTATAATATGATAGCTTGTATGATATACCTTATGTAATTCTCACATGATCATATTTTATAGGGCATTCCTTACATCATTTTTGCATGGTAAATTACACATAGTCTCTCTCATGTATCATATTGACATCATTTTTCTATGATGACATCTCAAATGATACATTGTTTACATGGTTCTTACATGATGAAACATTTACAACATTATCAAAATATGACACCAGGTTACGTACTTCCAACATATTGAAACTTTTAAATATTTTTTATATGTTGACACCTTTGTATTTGTGGTCATTGACAAAATTGGAGTTAAGTACATGCACTTATTAATAATGTGTTAGGTCTTAATGTTCATAACATTGATCTCTTAAATAAAAGTGGTGTTGCAAAATCATTCATTCAGCTGGATGCTTTATCTATTCATGGTTTTGATAATGTTAGGGAACCATTGGGAACATCACATTACCTATTAAGGTATGTCTCATAGTTTTACTTGCCCTTATCTATGTTATTCTAGATGCTCTCTCCTATTACCTTCTCCTTGGAAGACCATGGATTCATGTTATGGGGTGAGTTCCTTCCACCCTTCATAGTATAATGAAGTATACATATTACAAAAAAAATTGTTTGGTGTTCAACCCGATGCTTTATCTATTCATGGTTTTGATAATGTTAGTAGGCAACCATTCAGAACATCACATTACCTATTATGGCATGTCTTGTAGTTTTACTTTCCCTTATCCATGTTATGCTAGATGCTCTCTCCTATAACATTCTCCTTGGAAGAGCATGGCTTCATGTTATAGGGTGAGTTCCTTCCACCCTTCATAGTATAATGAAGTATGCATATTACAAAAAAATTTGTATGGTGTTCAACCTAATGCTTTATCTATTCATGGTTTTGATAATGTTAGTAGGCAACCATTGGGAACATCACATTACCTATTAAGGTGTGTCTCATAGTTTTAATTTCCCTTATCCATGTTATGCTAGATGCTCTCTCCTATAACCTTCTCCTTAGAAGACCATGGCTTCATATTATGGGGTGAGTTCCTTCCACCCTTTATAGTGTAATGAATTATACATATTACAAAAAAAATTGTATGGTGTTCAATATGATCCTCAATTTGAAAGTTATTTACAAACTGAAATGAGACATAAGAAACCTTTTAATACATTAATTCCATCCTAAAAAAATGAACCTATGTGTTTCAATGATAATGGAAATGATGATTGTGACTCTCCCATGGCTAAACTCTTTGATGATTATTGAGGCTTATAATATTTTACACCTACTTTCATGGGAGAGTATAAAATATTACCACTACACCCAACAAATTAAATGAAGCTACAATGGCATCTACACCATCCTCAATAGATGCCCATTAAAAATATTATTGTACAACTTATAGTAATAAAAATGATACTAGTTATACATCTAATTTTGATGATCTTATAGTTATGAAAAACCAAATTCTTCAAAAGACATGACATCTATTTATGGAAGAGGATTTAACATTTTCTCATTTGGCTATAATACAAATGGTTGTGGTGAAAAGGGACAAGGTATCAAGATGGACCTCTAGAATTGAACACATAAGGAGGGACAAATGGTTTTTGTTATTGTGCTTTGAAAGCCACCAAAGCTTATTGTAGACCTTCACTTAATGTGAAGATGATAACACAATATTTTCCTAAGGAATTCCTAAATTTAGTTCATCCTAAAATGATAAGTACAGAAAAAATATTTCTTTGGACATATTTTGACTGATGAATCCTTAGCAATTTTTTTGGGAATGCATGACAATCGATAAAAGCACAAACTTGTGTCATACTTTCAACCAACTAAATAGTTATGAATGAAAAAATTTCAACCTAAATAGGTTTAGTCAAAACAATTTCACCTAAAACTATGTGGCCTTTACATGCCACATAGAGTTTTGGGAAAAACCCTTTCGCTCAAAACCAAAAATTTTATTTTTTCTCTTTTCCAATTTAAAATGTGAATCAATTTATATGTAAGGTTTTAGATGAAATAATTTCGAGCAAAACCATTTTTCCCAAAAATGTTTATGTGGCAAATTTGTTGGTAGACACCTCATTTTTTTCAAATATTTCTAATAAATTTCCACTTGAACATGATAATTCTTTAGTTAGAATGGTCTTTTTCAAAAATATAAAAATACCCTTTTGTAGAGCTCTGAGTCATGAATCTAAATATATAATTTTATTGATATTTTTATAATTTCTAATATGATTTCTATTTTAAATAATTAAATTAGGTTGTTAACATAGAAAACGAGGATGAAACGAAAAGAAACAGGTTGGGGGAAACATGTTATGAAAGGGGGGTTCACCAAAATGACCTATTTTCCTAATTTCGTTCAAGGAAATGAGATCTAAACATTGAAGTGACTAACAACCCTTAGGGGAGTCAAATAAAGGTATGAATCCACAAATTTCTTATCTATCTAAGGATGGGGGTATAAACTAAATAACACTTTGGAGACAAAGATCAAAACCATCAAACAAACTTCAGAATGTAAGATATAAAATGAAAATGAAGAAAAATAATCAAATTTGATAGAAACAACAGCCAAAAGGAAGATTTAAAAAGGGGAAAAGGATGTGTACCTTTCACCAAAATAACTTTTTAAAGCTCACTGGGGACTTATTCACCCTAGATGGTGAATGGGTCTTGGCTAGGGTTCCTAAAAAATGCTTTTTAGGTTCTCTTCTATTGTGTTTACACTCCTAGACTCCTAATTCTCACTGTTAGACAACCAAAAATAAATTTTGTAGAGGATTTTCTGTGATATGACAAATTTTCTTGAAACTTTGACAGCTTTGCAACTTTCTTCAATTTTTCTCTTCAAAGGATCTTCAACCTAAAATTTGCAATCACACATCAAAGAGAGAAAAATGTTGTTTTATTAGGGAATGGGGATTTGCCTTGGTCAAAACCCATTTTGGTAATTAAACCTTGTAATGAAATAGAAAATCACGAAGGAATAATTAATGAACAACTGTATGTAACAACTCACCAAACCTTTATTTGAAACTTGGATTGTAAATCTGCAACTAGCATGAATTGGATTCATTAGATGTAGATCTTGATCATGAAACTTGACTTGAAACAATGTCCTTGAATACTTGGATAGATCTTGAACACTACATCACCATATTAGCTCAAACAAAATGCATGATGCAAGAAATATTTGACATGATGATAGGAATCTTGATTGTTGCAATAATCTTCTTGATAAATCTACTTTTGAATGCCTTGAAAATGCTCTTGAATTCTCTTGATCTCATAAAATTTCTATTAGGACTTGAACAATTGAAAATATAGGATCTTAGGAAGAAACATAGGGAAATGACCTTATATTTATACATATCTTAACATTAATTCCCTAAATTCAAATATCCCAAGTTGATATCTAAATATACATTTGAAATCATTGAAAAAAAAGAAAAGAAAAAGTTCAAATTTAGGTCCTAGGTGCAAGTGAGGACCCATTCACCCTATGGCGAATGGGTCCTAGGCCACTTTCTAGGACACACATTACTCAATTTAAAACTTATGTCGTGGCATTTATGAATTATGTTGGGTTTTATCCCTAAAAAATTACAATTAATTAGACCTACATCCTCCAATATCACTATCATCTCCTTTGTTAGCAGATGAAAGGTAAAGGTGTTTGCATCCCATCACTCCATGAGTGCCATCAACATAGTGTCATGGTACATCATCTAGGCATGGTGTAAACCTAGAATAAGCCAAGATCACATATATGGTGTTTCTTTGCCATAGAGATAAAAGGGACATGGTAATGAAGAAGATTGTATTGGTGACCCCTTGGGTTCTCTTTCATGTGTAGTATTACCTATCATCCAACAAATAAATTCTCATTAGTGAGCATAAAATGATAAATCAAAATCAAGGAGCAAATTGCAAATATTAAGACTTTGTGCCTAGTTAGGGGTGCCCATACTGGTCTAGGGTGCCACTATTGCTCAAGGGAACCCTCATGGACCAGAAATGGTCACAAACATATCCAATTTACAAAAATCATTAAAAATAACCTAAATTGAGCTCCTAACTATAGGGAAAGTGAAAATACAACTCACCTAGATCATGTCGCCACCCCTCACACGATGTGCCCCCTTAAGGACTCAAGATTTGGTGTGCAATATGGTTGTCATCATGGATTAATTTCTCTTAAAAATACTTGGCTTAACTCATAAGGTTATCAAACTAAAAGAATTGAAATAAATAGAAAAAAGGTTAAAAAGATATACCTTATAGTACAAAATATGGTATTATCATAAAATTAGCATAACTTGATATTGTGAATTTGAATTTTTGTGTCATGTGTTGCATTGAATCATAGTCCCACCATCGTTCATGTCATATGATTTTGGGTTCTTGGTATTATGCGCTCATGACCCTAATAGAAGCATCTTCATCAAAACCCTAATCAGTTTGATGTGGCAAGAAGGCTACCATGTTTCCACCACCATAAAGCAAGTAGAAATAGTGGGAATACATCTGTCTAGGGATGTAGGGGGTCTATCTCCAAATGTATATTGCATTTTTTTGTATGTGCAAGATGATTTTAGATTTCTAATAAATTGGTTTTACAGTCCATGTTATTCCTAATGTTGTGATCTATAGGATTACTATGTTTGGGGCTTCATTTTCTTGTTGATGGATTGATCTATGTCATATACATTATCCCTTTTGGGTATCATTTCAAGATACAATTTACTTTTAGTACTTTATCTTACATATGCATGTAGTGTCATATGGTTGCTAAAGTGGGGGAAAAATGTAATGTCAAAAAGTGTACTTCCTTAAGGTGGAAATACATTTTCATGTTTTATTTGGAACTCACTTTAGTATCCTCTCCATCGATGCATTTTAGAGAGATTCCCTAGCCTTGACCTTTCCTATCAACCCAAGAGAATGTTTTAGTGCTACCCCTAAATGTGTCTTGTCAATCATATATCACCAAATTAATCTCAACAAGTGTGTTTTTTGAAGAAATCTTGATTAAGAAGACCCTAAACCTATATAAATCAAATTTGGATGTGTGTAAAAGGGTTGGACATGGGTGCTAGTTGTTGCAAGGTGTGCTCCCTAGGTCTCCTTGTGCTATGTAATGCAATGCTTGGGTTCGTGACATGGCTTAACTACCTCCCATAGATTCATTAACTCTGGTGGTTGTATCGAGCATTAATAGGTCAATATTTTAGTGCAACAACAATCATCTTTGCAACAATTGGTCTCAAATCCTGGGTCACGGATTTGAACCCCTCTTGCATTGAGCAGGTTATTGCAAGGTGTGTGCCCTTTGTCTCCTTGTGTTGTGTGGTGCAATGGTTTGGTTCATGATGTGGATTAACTGCCTCTTGTGGATTCATTAGCTCTGATGGTTGAATTAGGAATTAACAAGTTGATTTTTTGGTGCAACAACAACCGTATTTACAACACTAGCACACTAGTCTAGGTATTTATCCTAAGAAATTTGATTTCTCATTTTTTTCAGTCTTTAGTTTTGAAGATGTGAATTCAAATTTGGGTCCTAAAAGTAATTAAATCCCAAAAATTAAAATTAGATAAGTTGGTAGATACACTTTAATTTATTCCTATGTTTAATTATAAATATAAGAATTATTATTTCAAATTAAAAGATGAAGCAATTAATACAATAAAGCTCTACTAAAATACTTGGACATTTTTATAGATTTACAAGAAAAATTTCAAAATTAATCAAGATAGCAAAATGATTAGAGTTTGATGCCAATGGAAGGATGTGATGGAATCTAGGTTTTATAGATAGCTCTGGCTTCCTTTAAGCAAATAATGAATTGATTTTAGAATATTCCCATCTTCAGAATTTGATCTCCTTACTGCTTGAAGTAATGTATTTGCATATTTGGATTTTTCCTAAGGTATTTGACTTTCTCTTTAGTTGGTCTTACTTGTTGTCACTTAGGAATCCTTCTCTAACACATTTGAGTAGGGTTTTTGTCATTTTATCTCATTACAACCTTAGACAAACTTAAAGTTAGGAGAACACACATTTATCAATCAATCAATTAGTTATTCATGGAGATAGAAATACCAAAATGGGGGTTTGACCAAGGAAAAATCCACTATAGCCATCCATTTCCCACTCTTTATTGTTATTTTTTGGGTTCACATCCAAAGATGACAACTAGAAAAGTGGAGGAGAAGAGTGCAAACCTATAGGTTTTAGGCCATCCTCCTAAAGGACTCTCATAATTCCCCTTAATCCATCCTCTTACATCCCTTCAAGTCATTCTATCAAATCCCCTTAATCCACCCTCTTGCATCCCCTTAAGCCATCCTCTTAAAGGACCCTTAAGTAATATCCTCTTACATCCCCATAATCCATAATCTTACATCCCTTAAGTCACTCTCATAATTCCCCTTAAGCCATCCTCTTAGGGCCTTTTAATCCATATTGTAAGGTTCATGACATGCATCCCCTTAATCCACTATCTTACATCCCTTTAATCAATTCTATCAACTCCCCTTAATCTATCCTCTTACATCCCCTTAAGCCATCCTCTTAAAGGACTATCATAATTCCCCTTAAACCATCCTCTCAAGCCCTGTTAAGCCATATCCTAGGGTTCATGAGATGCATCCTCTTAAACCATCCTCTTAACTCCCCTTAAGGAATTCTCTTAAGACCCCGCTTAAGCTATATATCCTCTTAGGTCCCCTTAATCAATCCTATGGCAAACATCTTTTGAATTTGTATGGAATTTACTATATACTGTTCTTTTCTTGCGTGAATTTTTTTCTTAAATGACTCATAAAAATTTTAGTTACTTACATTAATTATTTTTGTAGGTTCTCATCAAATCAGTCTACAAAGTGATTGTTGAATTGAAAAATTATTTTATCAAGAGAATATGTAAATATCAATTTTTGGTCTTCACCTAAAATTTGATAAGTTTTAATTGTATCTACATCCACATATATGTTTCATCATATTATATAGTTGTAATAAACATCTTGATATACATTATATATGTTTGTTCGATGTCACTTTTTAAATATCTTGTTCCAATTTTATAGATTATACATTTCATGTCTTGTATTTACCACATTTTATATAATTATTCAATTGTATAGATTATACATTTTATACATACAAGGAGATATATTTTTTGTTTATTGATTCAAATATTTGCTATCTAATTGAAAAATAGTTAAAATTACCTGCCCTTAATTTATTATGAATATGATCTAAACTATTTAAGGAATGTTTTAATTTGTCACCTAACCATGTGATATATATTCAATTTGATTCTAGATAAGAATTTATATAGTGCATAATACTTGAAAATTAGATAAAATATAAATATAGATATGTATGAGTGCATATAATCATGAAAATGAACATAACACGATATCATAATTGACTACATATATAATCGTCATATTAAAGTCAACTGATATAAATAAACACAAATATGATAATAACATGTTCAAAGTAAAACTAGAGATAGATAGTCCATAAAATTTATATGTCAAGTCCAACACATATATTTAAATAAAACTAGAGATCTATAGTCCATAAAATATAAAACCATCTAACTTTCAGGTTGATCAGTCAAATCAAGTCTCCTCTTTGTTCCATGTCGACTAGATGTACCTGCATCATGCTGTAAAAGAGTACAAGAAAAGTGAAATTAGATTTAAATTTATTTAAAGAAATTTTGATATAATTAAACATATTTAAACTTGAAAATATAAAATTTTAGATAAAAATAAATTTAATTAAATATTTAGTAAATATAGTAAAAATGATTTCTAGTATTCATAAATTACCATATGATCATGTGAATTTGTAACTAGCACATTTTCTTCAATGGGTAGCATAACTATCACTTGAGAAGATGCAAATGCCTGATCTACTATATCCTGCATATTCATATAAAGCAAATAATATGTGAAAACCTCGAATACATATATATTTAAAAGGTTCGTAAAAATTGTATAGGAGATTTAAAGTAAAGTTTACAACCTCGAATGATATGAGCTCATGATTACACACCTGAGATTGCCAATGCATAAATGTCGATGATGTCTCAGGTGCGCGGCCTACCATGGGTATCTCATGAAATTCCTGCATATAGATGTACAATAGTTCATATAGATCATTGACACATGTATGTAAATGAAAAAATTAAATTAGATCTATGATGTGTATTTAATTTAAACTTAACAAACTTTTGAAAGCACACACCTAAGTTGATGATTTCTTAGGAGTGCTCACCATTGTAACTTGTGGTTGGTTAGTACTAGGTATCATATGACCTCCCTACATCTAGATATAATATATCAATTCACACATGTGTACAAATTCAAATTAAATTAGATATATATATCCAGACAAATTATTTAATATATATTAGTTCAAGTACCTGTCCAAAAGGTGAGCTCATATCTACAACACTCAACATATACACACGATGATCATATTAAGTTTCAGGCATCACGTGATCATGCATCTACACCAAACACTTATTGAATTAATACTATATTATATATATAATTTGATGTTATTATTTACATGAATTTTTTACATTTCAAACTTGAATTAAATTTAAGTTCAAAAGATGAACATACCTGTGAAGGATGATCCTCAGAATATAGTAAATTTAGGTATGACCCCATCCCAGATGCATGTGCATCACCTGAAGTGGATGTTTGAGTATCCCTATAGCCCAAGCCTCCATGCTCTCTATTGGCCACTTCAGTGGCCGTGTGTGTAGTCTGCTGAGTGAGATGTCCTGAAAGTGAACTCAATTCTCCTAATGTCAATAACATGGTCTGCTATTAAAATGTAGCAAGAACACCAGGAGAAGGAGGAGGAACAATAGGAGCAATTGGAGCATGTCGCTAAGGATTGACACGTGCTCCTAGTCTATGTTGGGGCATGCCATGGCCAACTCCCTAAAATGACCTCATATCAAAATAGATGGGTAAACTTAGCCCATAACTTTCTCAAAAAGTATAAAGGCACCTCACTATTGCCATGTGGTGGATTATCAAACACCATCCACCATCTGTCCCAAAAATGTGCAACTATCTGCGGGTGCCTACACCATAAAATTGAAAAAAAAAAAATCATGGGTGGAATGGGTTGGTTTGTTTGGGGGTTAATAAAATATTGGCACATGGCTTGTTTGGTAATTTTCAAGTCATTGATTTCTTTATATGAAAATCCATCCACATAGAATTGTCTCCTCTCTTCTCTCCATTGATGGAACCTAACTAGGTTTGCATCAATAGATCGAACAAAATTGACAATAGTTTGCATCGTAGATGCAAACTGTGTGAGATGGGGAGGAACTCTAGGCTCATTTTTTATGAGATCAATATTTCCTTGAATAAGAATGAGGTTTGCTCAAATATTCTCTCTTAATTGATCTTCATCAACTTCAGGAGGGGGTGGGGGGTTAGGCGGTGGAGAATATGGAGGTGTGCTAGGGTTTTGTTCATGTGGTGGATTGGGATTTGCAAGATCTATAGGAATTTCTTGATTGGGAATAAAATCCTCTAAATTAAACATTAGATCCATGTGAGCAATGATATGGAAACTGCATGTTAAACAATTAAAAAATATATATCAGCAAACTAATTAAATAATTCACACAATTTGAAAGTTATTTAAAAATCACATTGAACATGCACAAATTCAAAATATATTTCATTTGAAGTCCATTCAATTTATAACATTATAAAATCCATAACATTAAAAATTAATAGCATGTACACACATTAAATTGAGTCCAGTGTGGGGTTGTTAATATGAAGGGTAGAAATGAAATTATGGGGTTTTATTAAAATTTATTTAATCTCATTCATTATTTTCAAATAATACTAAAGATAAGAATGAAAAATTAATAGAAGACATTGAAAGGGACACATAGATATATGCTAGTGACCTAATTGCAATGTACAAAATATAAAAAAGGATGGGTGACCAAGCTCTATTCACCAAATTGATCCCCTTAAGAAATGTCAAATTCCCCCTTAAGACATCGATTTACGATTTAGGGTGATAGGATGGTTTAAGGGGATCTATGTCTAGTAAGGTCCTAGGACAAAATGGTCCATGGCTTAAGGGAATAAAATTTGATGGAGTTGCCTAAGGCAACCAAATTTTATTTTAAGGTCCCACAACAAAATGAATAGATGTATTAATCAAGTATGACATAGAATTTAATTAAATCCGAGGACATAAATTGATTTATCTAAATTTTCAAATTTCATGATAAGAGACACAAGATCTCTATAGTGGGACAAAGTAGGTAAGAAGAAATTATAAGTTTAACAATAAAATTAAAATTTATAATCTCATTCATTGTTTTCATAGAATACTAAAGATAAGAATGAAAAATTAATAGAATACATTCAAAGGGACACATAGATATATGCTAGTGACCTAATTGCAATGTACAAAATAAAAAAAGATGAGCTTGAGATCTATTCACCAAATTTTGAGAACTTCTTTTATACCCTTAAAAAATGTCATATTAGGACCCCTTAAGACGTCAATTTATGATTTAGGGTGATAGAATGGCTTAAGGGGATCCATGGCTTAAGGGAATAAAATTTGGTGGAGTTGCCTAAGGCAACCAAATTTCATTTTAAGGTCCTACAACAAAATGAATGCTAAATTAGGGTTTAGGGTTTAGATAAATAGAGATTTGATGACATCAAAACATATAGAAGACACATGAATAATTTTTTATGAGTAAATGAGAAACCCTACCACCTAAACTTAGTGCTTTGAATAAAATATCTGACATTCTAGGAATAGCTTCAATATATCAACAATTAGGAATTTTAGATTTCAATTATAAGTTGTTGAGTTATGATGGATTTTGAACCTATTTGGACCTCTAAGAACTCTTGGATGATTTAAAAAGGAAGAGGGGATCTAAAGTGATTTAGACCCAAATTTTTTTCTAATCATATATTTTTTGAAACTTTTCTATGGCATAAACTCTTCCTTTGAATATTTATATAAATTCTAGACGTGCATGGATTTTCAAAAAAGAACCTAATTTCCAGTAAGTGAGGAATCAATTGATCAATTCAATAAATAAATAATCTTAGAAAATAAACCTTTGGTTATAGAATTGACTTGCATTTATGAATTATCTATCAAGTTTTTCAAAAAATTAATTTGAATTTTCCAAATTGAAATGTTCATGCTACAAGTTGGCTTCCATACACTAGTTTAGAGAAATTACAACATTTAGTTTTCCTAATCTAGAACAATGCCACTACATAGGAGAGTTAAAATAGGAATTAGATTACACACAACCTATAGATCTTATGAATAACATCCTATAAATTAAGGCTTAACTATGATCATAATGCATTCTTACATAATTCACAAGGGATCTCATCCAAATAAAAGAAATGGGTAGAAATCATTCATGCTTCACATTTTAATATTTATTTGATTTAATAACATTTATGTCTCTAGCTCTATCCATATTGCACATAGTCTAGATTAACAAGTATGACTTGCATTTCTATGTTTTTTTAAGAGAATACATCATACACTATATAAGCTAACAACATTGATATAGAGTGATTACATGCTCATATCAACTAGCATCATGATATATGAACTTATTAAATCAAGCCCATAGTTTCACATGAGGTACATTATTTTACTTCACTGGTACACTTTCTCAAGTTAAATTATACAATCATGAAGTTTTCTGAGATAAAATTAGCTATCAAATTTACATTATGTGAACATATTATAATTAAATCAATTTGTTGGTTAATATATAGATCTATGCATCGATTTTTTGTACCTCCTTTATTAGTCAATTATGAATTGCATTGGTAGTTGCGTGGATCACCAACGACATACCAAAGTGTACCTAACCTATGGACTATGTAATTTTTGATCCCTCCCTACATGTTATGTCATCAAATCTTACTACACATCCTTATTTTACCTCTTCTATTATATCACATGCCCCTAATATTGAACTTTTCATCACTTCCACCCTAAATAAACTAAGAACCATGAGTGAGAGTGAAAATCATACAAAGAAGGTTATTTCAAATATAAAATGTAATCTAAACCTCCTTGAGGAGCCCTAATTGAGGGTTTTAGGTTTATGTTTTAGGGTAAATAGCCTATTTTAGGTTTACGTAAATTAGGGTAAATAGGGTTTTAGGTTTATGTTATAGGGTTTAGGTCCAAGGATTAACCTGTGTAAATTAGTTTTTAGGGACCTATGTAAATTTTGTAACCTAGGGTTTCTAGGGTTTTGATTTCTAAGTTAAATGTGTCCAATTTAGGTTTAGTTTTTGTGGTTTTCAATTTACAATTTAAATTTCTTTGTTTTGTTGACGTTTTTGGTTTTTTAAATGCAATTAAAAACTATAAAACATTGAACTAAAACACACTAAACAAACAAAAACTAAATACTAATTACAAAATAAAAAAACAAGATATAAAGCAAAAAAAGGAAGAATTCAACCAACCTGGAGGTCGATGAGGTTGGTTGTGTCGATGGGAGGAGGTGGCGGTCCAATTTTTCTTCAATCAAGGCCTTTCAAACGTGTATTGCGATCTCCTCTGTTCTTCTAAGGCGCAGACTAAAATGGTGAGAAAAATGAAATACAATCGCTTATTAAAGCAAAAACTTTCACAAAACGCGTCTGCGTTTCGGTTCGAGTACTCGAAGATGAACGCATATGCATTCGGTTTCAGGTTCGGGTACCCGATCCATAACACGTATGCATTTTTTTGAAAATGCGTATGCGTTTCTTGTGAAACTTTTTGCTTTTCCCGAAATTTCCCCTCTTCATGTACCTAACTTCTTGCTTTTACCCGATAATTGAGATTGAACTCCCTCTAGATCAAAATTTAAATTTACCCTTCTCAATTCATTATCCCCAATAGTCTGTCCTCTATTTGGATGAAGTGATGCATCCAAAGTCTGAAGTGGAGCATCAACTGCCTAAAACGACAACAGCCTGAAGTGGTGCATCCACGACTTGAAACAGTGCATCCATGCCCTGAAATGGTACATCCATGGCTTGAAACGGTGCATTCATGGCATGTAGTGGCACATCCATGGCATGAAATGTTGCATCTATGGCATGTAATGGCACATCTAGGGTAGAAGGTTGGGTGGTGGTTTGAGGAGTAGCGCCAAGTGTGGAGGAGTGCGCACCACTTAGAGAAGGCTATGCAAAAATTTGAGGAGGCTGTGTAGTAACTGTTGGAGGCTGCGTGGTAGTATTTAAAGGCTACAAAAATAGATTTGAAGGAACTGCAACACTTGGAATAGGCTGCGATGAAAAATTTAAAGGTGCATTAACATATCCTAGTTGCATTGGAATTAAAATATTAGAGAGTTGTGTAGAAACGTAAGGAGTTTGCGTAAAGATAGAGGTAGGCAGTGAGGAAACAAGAGGAGAATAGAAAGTTATAATTGATGACTTTGATCTAAGAGAAGGAACATAGCTAGGTTTATTATTCAAATGAGCTCCATTATGAAACATATCAAACTTAATAAAATTATCTGAAGAAGTACTCTATTTTTGCAAACCTAGAAATGCCCTCTCCTTGAAAACAACATCGTGACTATGGATAATTTTCTTTGCAATCAGATCATCCCATAGCCTGAAACTAAACTGATCTTCACTGGAACCAAGGAAAATGCATCTCTTAGACTTAAAATCTAACTTTGTCCTCTGCTGCTTTGGAATATGCACAAATGATTCACAACCAAAAACACACAAATGATTATATGAAATCCTTTTTCCAATCCACCTCTCCTCCAGAACATCGAAGTCTAATCGAGATGAGGGAGCTCGATTGATTAGATACACTGCAGTATTACATGCCTCTTCCCAAAACTCTTTTCCTAAACTAGCATTGGAGAGCATACACCGAGCTCTCTCAAGAATAGTTTGATTCAACCTCTCAGCTACTCCATTCTCATGAGGGGTGAACAAAATGACTTTAATTCTTTGAATGCTATTGTCTGCACAAAACATGTGAAACTTCGAAGAGCAAAACTCTCTCCCAATATTAGTTTTGAGACATTTAATTTTAGTTCCAGTCTGATTTTCAACAAGAGCTTTGAAAGCTTTAAACTTGGAAAAAGATTTTTATTTTTTATTCAACATATAAATCCAATTTTTTTGAGTGAAATCATAAATAAAATTCACAAAATAATTTGCGTCACCAAACAATGTTACCTCCATCGGACCAAAGACATTGGAATGGATGAGTTCCAATGGAGTAGTTTTTGTATCATGTCCCATCTTCGAGAAACTACTCCATCTCTATTTTCCATAAAGGAAATGTTCATAAAAATTAAAATCAATGGATTTTAGGCCTGAAAGTTGTTCTCATTGAAGCATAACTTCAAGTCCTTTCTTGCTCATGTATGCTCGAGCCTCTTGTCCCAAATTTCAAAACCACTGTCCACAATTGTCATAGCTACTCCCACTTCATCATTGCACTCTAAAACATACAAAAATCCCAATTTCTTTCCCTCTACAAGCACCAACAAACCTTTGGTTACTTTCCAAAAATCTAAACCAAAATTAACATTGAACCCTTGAGTATACAACTGACCTACAAAAATCAGATTTCTTTGGAGTGTAGGAATATGCCTCACATCCTTCAACAACCATTTATTACCATTTTTCAAAGACAATAACACATCTCCTTTTCCTAATGTTTCAAATTCCTTGTTATCTCCAAGAAAAACTTTTCCAAACATACCTTCTTGGTAATTGGTGAAAGCACTTCGACACAGAGTAGCATGAAGCAAAACACCAAAGTCAAGTACCCATGAATCGGTAGTCATGTCACCTATTGATAGAATAAAAACACAATCATCAACAACATTAACTTCATTGTTACTCACCTTGTCTTGAGCCTTTTTATAGTTCCAACAATTTTTCTTTGTATGTCTTGGTTTCCCACAGAACCAACAAGCACCATTTCATCCTCTAGAATTTGATCGTTTTGCAGATTTTGATCTTCTACGATCTTTATTTCTTCCTCTATCTTGACTTCTCCCCCTATTGTCAGTGCTTACAATGGTTAATGCATCATCACAAGAAGGATCTTGATGCTTTCTTCCCATGTCTTCGCTAAGAAGTGTAGTGACAACATCATCAAATTTTAGTTTACTTTTGGCAGCCACCAAAGTGCTCACTACCATCACCACACCTTCCTAGCTATTTGGTAAAGAACACAATAATAAAATAGCCTTTATCTCATCATCTAAGTTAATAACCACAAAAATTAATTAGGTGACTAATGTGTTGAATTCATTTAAATGATTTGACGCAATTCCCCCTTCTCACATTTTCAAATTATACAATTTCTTCATGATGAATACCTTATTCAAAGCTGATGCAATCTCATACAATGAAGATAATTTGTCCCACAGCTCCTTCGTTGTCTTCTCAGCTGATACATTAAAGAGCACGTTGTTGGACAACAATAAGAAAATAGTTGCACGAGCTTTCTGATCCATCCTCTCCCAATCTTCATCTGACAATGTTGAGCCCTTTCCTTTGGTTTTTCCAAGAAAAGAAAGTGAGAGATCTTGCTTGATCAATAATGACTCCATCTGAATTTTCCATAGTTCAAAGTTCTGACCTACAAATTTCTCAATCTTCCATTTGTCTAGATCATCCATGGCTCTAGAAACTCTTCACCGATTTCCCAACGAACCAAGTCTACACTGGGCTTCTTCACCAAGCTCTGAAACCAATTGTTTAATTTGAAAACAATAGATAACAAAAGAGAAGAATGCAAATAAAAGAGGAATGAAGAATACAAAACACAAAAAAAAGAAGAACCATATTTTTAATGTTGTTCACCAAATAGGCTACGTCCACATTGAGCAGGGGATTTCTCTCTGTATTCATTAACAGTACAAAATTACATACAACATTCTTCACCAATATATATCCAAAAATACATCTTCGTACAACATAAAGCTTCATTACATCTTCTTCCTAGAAGATTCCCCAAAATCAAGACATGCATAGGAGGAGGAGACTATGGTTACACAAAGATTCTCATTTTTTCCAAACATAGGTAGTGGTTACAAAGCCCAGTCCTTACAGGATGACTTGGCTTCACACACGTAGTCAACACCTATAAGGCCATATTAATTATGAAGGACTATATGATTATTGTATATCAAGAGCTATATTATCTAGCCTATTACAACATTTAAGGTTGGATATTCTTTTGAATGAAGGAAAAAAAATTAACATGTATTAAATGAGTTAATAGATTATTTTTGTTCAATTTTGTTAAAATATTATATTGTTTAATCATTTTACTACAATTTTTTATTGTTTAATAGAATGAGGTTCTTACAATAATACCCTCTTACTGTATGGTCCCATGGGGGGCCTTGGGCTTCTATTTTCATGGATCAAATGGTCCCATGAGGGTGAAGCCACAGTAGTGGTTTACAATTGAAGTGAGGAAGGAAAACTCACAGAAAATGAATGCATGGCAAAAAACTTGATTTTAGGGGTTCATACGAACATACTGGTTCGATCGAACCCATTAGGGGTTCGCTAGAACCTGGGTTCGGGCGAACCCTTTTAATGCTTTCTTGCCAAAAGTGCCAACAAAAACCCTTATAAAAGGGGGGTTCGAATGAACCCTGGTAGGGGTTCGCTCGAACCCCCCTTATTCCTCATCCCTCCTCTGCGACACAAGAAAACCCTGAATTTTGACACTTCAGAGCTCAAGTTGATGATGAAAATGGAGGATTATTCACAAACCCAATTGGAATCAGGTGGTCCTCGGAACAAGCTATCGAACGAATATAATTTTAATATGTTTTGGTTTTATTATGTTTTTTTTTTTTAGTTTTATTAAGCATAGGTTTTTTTTATCAAAAATGAAGGTCTATGTTCTGCAGATGTGGAAAAATAGCAGATTATCAAAAAAAAAAAAATGAAAAAATATGAGTGCACCAGATATTAAGTCCTTGATCCAACAAAAAAAAAAATTGAATTTTGATATATACAAAAAAATTTATATAGTCACGCTATGCCTGAATTGTAATTGGTTTGACTTCAAAACTTGATTAAAGAAAAAATATTCAATAAAAAACTATCTAACGAAGTGCAAGCACTAGATATCGAAGTTACGAATCCAAATTCAAAAGAATTAGAATTTTATCCTTCATGGAAAAAAAGTTATGCGTTATACGGTCTGCGTCACTTTTTTAAAATGTTGTTTTTTGAAAAAAACCAGTTTTCGTGGGAGATGGAAAAAGAAGTGTAAACTGATTCCAAAAATTTTGAAAAAAATAATTTTAGAATCTACAGACAAAATGTGGCGAGACTCTAGTTTGCATTATCTTCAAATTCTTCACAGTTTAGCCGCTATAGCTGCCTAAATGTGAAGATTTAGTTAAAAATAATCATTTCAGTGTCCAGTTTGGCCAAAAATTGTAAACCACTATTGTGGGATCACCCATGAAGAAAAATAAATTATGCTACAGGATTAACTGGAATCTTTTCCTGAAAAATAGTAGTTCCTACCTTTTAAGACTACAAATTTCAGCAGGTGGAATTGAGGTGGGGCTAGAAATTGCCCCCTATAGCTTAAGAATCTTTTAGGAAATTTTTCTACCACTTTTCTATCACTTAAAGTTTTAAATTCCTAAAAAAAATGAGATAATTTTTATTTATTTATTCCTTTTTATTAAAATACTTCAGTTTGTTCCTTAAAATTTGGAGCTCAAACTTTAAAGTTGAATTGCAAAATAGAATTCATGGGACCACCAACTTTAAAATATCCCTAAAAAATATCAACAACACCCACTGAAATTTTTTAGGAAGCCCCCCTACATGGGACCTTACCCTTGTGCAATCTCAAGGAGGGGCTTGGGGATCTATTTTCATGGAGCAAGGGATCCCATGAAGCAAAAAAAAAAATGCTAAAGGATTAATTGGAATCTTTTCCTAAAAAATAGCAGCCCCTACTTTTTAGGACTACAAATTTCAGCGAGTTAAATTGAGGTGGGGGCCCCAGGGCTTAAATTTGACAGTCACCCTGCCTGTCAAGCAATTTTTTTGTGATGGTCATTTATTTGAAGTTGCCTTTCAAATATTAAAGGTTATCTATTTTAAGAAAAATATATGTAGATTGAAAAAACATAAATAGGAATAATTACATAGAAAATTTGACAGTTTAACTAAAATTTTGCCTTTCAAGTGATACAGTCTTCCTAAAATTTTAATTGTATTTTACAGCCAAAATGACTAAATACGGCCATACGACCATCAAATTTATGCCCTGGGTGGGGCTAGAAATTGCCCCTATAGCTTAGGAATTTTTTTGCCACTTGTCTCTCACTTAAAATTTTAAATTCCTAAGAGAAAATAAAAATGAGAGAA
The DNA here is from genome assembly GCA_007258455.2 of Sequoia sempervirens. NCBI lineage: Eukaryota > Viridiplantae > Streptophyta > Pinopsida > Cupressales > Cupressaceae > Sequoia > Sequoia sempervirens. The sequence goes on along the minus strand of VDFB02281492.1, from coordinate 453,820,159 downwards.
TTTTTATTTATTTATTAATTTTTATCAAAGGACTCTAGCTCATTCCTTAAATTTTTGAGCTCAAACTTTTAAGCTGAATTGCAAAATTAAATATAAGGGATCACCAGCTTTAAAATATACCTAAAAAATCTCAGCAGCACCCACTGAAACTTTTTTAAGAAGCCCCTTCATAAAACTTTACCCTTGTAAAAAATGATTCTTTAACTAATTAAATTGTTACATATTTCAATTGATCCCGTAAACTATAATTAGAATTTGATAGCGGAACATCTTTCTATTTAGACAAATCACTATAGTAAACAACTTCATTTAATTGGACTTGCATTCATGAAAGTTCTGTTAGAAATTTACAAGGGGACAAGACTTTCATATTCATATAAGTGGATTGCTGCAAACGCTCTCTCTATTAATTCTCAGCCTCAATTTAATTTTCTCGTGAAAAAAGGATTAATTTTTTAATTTTTTTTATTGAAAAAGGAATCAGTTTTGCACAAGGCACGTGCATTTGTCTTGTAATATTTTTCTGCACAACACGTGGCACAAGATATTTGATTTTCCATTCTCTGTGGACCCACATGTGACAAATACCTACATTCTTAGACAACCCATTCAATGCCAAGGTGGACTTCCTTGGTCTATCGGGAAGAAATACCATGATGGTCGAAGTCCCGCACTGCTTTCCTGTGGGCGGTAACCAGTCACTATACCTAGACAATTGATTGCCACTTAACTTAATCCGAGTAGACAAACAAGTCAACATAGAAATAAAAAATAAAGCACAAGGGTTAAACAAGGCCACAGAACAAGAACATATACACTGCGAAGGTTGCTATGATAGAGGGAATGGAGAATTTTTTACAGGGGGATGAGACCAAGATATAAAGGCATGATGTGACATTGGACTACGAATAGAAACCCAGCCAAGCTGTAGGAACAAAAGGCCAAATAATGATCATGTTAGATAGGTTATTAACAGAAGGGCTAAATAAGAATACAAAGCTATGCAAAGAGGTAAGATTAGGGCATTTTCAAGCACTTGCCAGCTAAAAGGACATCTCAAAGATAGCGTGGTCTTTTGCACTACAGAAAGTTTAGACAAAGCAAATGGCAGGCGTAATGCCAAACATGTCAACCTTTGGCAGGATCATCCTTCAAGGACATCACAATGTGGGAAATTTGAAACAATGAATTACATGTATGAAAAAAATCAAATTTAGAATTTTGCTTGCAGATTCAAAGGCTCTGATAGATGTGCATCATAATGGACATCTATATGGTCTTTTCATTCTTTTGTGTTTCATATTTCATTTTTAAACCTTCATATTGTAAATTTGGATATAGGAAGTTGGGATCATGTAACTAAATAAATGGTATAAATTTTCTCTAGGGTATTTGCTAAGAAAATAGGATTCCTTAGCTTTTTTTTTTTTAGTTTTTAAGGCATTTAGGGAATTTTGATTAGATTTTAGAAGCACATCAGGTGAGTTCTTAGAACCACTCTCCCAAACCCCTTTGTCAGCTATATGTTAAAACCTCAATTTGCCCACTTCTATTTTGTTTGAGGAAGTTATAATTAATTTAGAATATTGAATATCTAGAAAAAAATACAGTTTATTTTCAATCTCTAAACTTTTAATAATTTCATCAATATAAAAGAAGATTTTAAATTATCTTTTCTAAAATATACATAAAACCATTTATTTTTAACACAATATCTATGACACTCTCCATGTACATTTGTCAATATTTATAAATGAATTTAATTTAATTAATTAATTATATCAAATTCACTAAGAAATACTATAAAATTACATTAGAATGTTGAATAAACAATTTCTTTCAATCCCTAAACTATAACAGCACTTGATAAGTAGGAGGTATTTTTCCACAGCGTGTCAAACTATGATATTGCTATCAGGATTCAACCGTGTAGTTTCGAGTCAAACTCATTGACTCATGAAACATGGGTCAATGAGTTTGACAACTACACGGTTGAATCCTGATAGCAATATCATAGTATAACAGTACTACTATTATAAAAAAAATTGTAAATTATCTTTTAAACCTAATTTAAAATTTGCAAAAAAATCTCCGATACTACCAAAATATAAACAACAAAACCATGAGACCATGGCCTTACTGACTTGGAGAGATAACGCTTCCATTTACAAAAACCAAATTTTCAAACATACAAAAAAACTCCCTAAAGAGCTCAATTTCGATAGAATTCTACAAAAACAAATTGATCGGCCCAAGTTATTGAAAAGAATTTGGAAAAGACCCCCCTGCAATTGCTTAGGGCCAAAGCAGATCTGCATCTGACCAAAATAGAGATCCATACAATTCGTTCTCTTCTCTATCCTCGTCCAAGAAAGCAAACTCGTTCTCCGGGCCCATGTAATCACTTTGTTGTATCCCAACTGGTCCTTTGTCAAACATCAATAAATCTTCATCACTGCCATACCCATGTGCGCCTTCTGCTAAAGTAGATGGACCTTCATCAGCGTCTTGGGCACAATAATCCAGGTTTTTGTCATTGCTTGTGGGATTTTCCCCACTCAGAGGAGGAGCAGGAGCAGATGAGGTATTTGAGGGTAGCACAGGCTTGTGACCTTCCTGAAACAAGCTGACATGGCGAAACAGCTTATCCTTGGTAGAAAACGTGGTGTTGCAGGAGCAGCGCCAGGCAGTGTGTCCGCATTTGTTTCCATGGGTTTTAAGATCTGTCACAAAAGAAAACTCCTTACCGCATTTGTTGCAGGTATACATTTTAGCGCAGTGGCTTCTTCTGTAATGGTTCCTCAGGCAGACCATGGATTTCAAGGGCCTGAAATTGGGATGACACTTGTTCCGCCTGCAATCCTCAATGGGGCATGAATAATATGATTCTTTTGCCTTGGGCTTGTTGGATCTGAGCGCTTCCTGCGTTTTATATTGGTTGCCATGGGATCGCATATGAATACGCACGTTCCCATCTCGCCTAAAGCCTTTCCCACAGATCTTGCAGAAATGGGCATGCTCTGCCAGAATATCATCTTCGTTGATCTCTATAATTTCTACTTTCCCTTCTTCCTCTTCCTTCGGTGGCCTCAACGGATTACTTAAGCTTTGACATTCCGACAAAATTGAAACAGATGTGTAAATAACCTCGCTCAGAACCGAATTCAGGGATGATTTCGCTTCTTGCTGCTGCTCATCTTGGCCTGATGAGCACTGCGATTGACTTCTAAAAAATTGCTCCAGCTGCTGGGCTTTCTGACCAAGGCAAGAAAGCTTAGACGTCAGTGCAAACAGATTTGCTTCCGTCTGATTGCTTTCCTGTCCCAGTGCAGATTTATCATTGTAATCCTCTAATTTTAGCATTGGCTGTGAAGAGTACTGACTGCAGGGGTAATCGGCCTGATTAAAATTACTCCCAGCTTCCAAATCCTGCATAACAGTCGGAAATTGCATGGTTTCGAACATCCTGCGGATCCTACTAAATCAAATCCGTCTCAGAACGGTGCATGATGCTTGTTTCTGCTTCACTCAATCTTCCGCTTGATATATTTGGCCGTCTACTTTGGTGTAGAGGAAGCGCGCGCGAGGGTTCCCTAGATATGATAATACTCGTATTATTACAGAAACAAAACTCTTTTTAAGTGTATTTACTTATTAATTTTTTAAGCTAAGGAGAACTGGTCAATGCGCTTGTGCAGCTGAACAAAATAAACGAGTTATCCTTTCACGTGTCTAAAAACCATGGGTGTCAAGTTACATCGGAGGGGGAACGCTTGAGCTTTAGGGCATAGATTTGATGACTGTATGACCGTCTACACTATTATGTGATCTGACTTGTCAATATTTAAACACGGTTTATAAGAATTTATCATTTATGATAATGATTGGAATTGGGTTATTTAATATTTATTATAAATCTTATATATATATATTTTTTATCTAAAGTCCTCTGGGCGAGACTAGTCCCCTGTAGGCGAGATCCCCCGCCCGCAAGAAGTCCTACCTTCTAAACCCGGGAGAGGAGTTGAATCTAAGACCAATGGGGAGCAAACCCACTACCCAAGCCAACGTGCAGGTTATAAATCTCATATATTATAATTTTATATTTTATACAAATAATCATTCATAAAAATATATTTTTCATAGTTAATTTTTTATATTATAGATAGTATTTAAATGATGGTTTCATATAAATTCACTATCAACAAATTCACTTCCAACAATTCATTGTCATGACAAATTCATCTCATGGAAAATTTACCGCGAGCAATATGATACGAATTGTTGGTTTTAAATTTTGCAAGAGATGAATTTATCATGGGGATGAATTGTTGACCATGAATTGTTGAAGGTGAATTTGTTTGCGTGAATTTTCCTAGAGCCTTAAATTATATTTATATAAATTAAATATTATTTTTTGATAAAAAAGTAAAATTATTTTAAAAAATCATAAAAGCTTATATAAGATTTTTAAACAGTAATATTTGTTATAAAAATTAGGAGGAAAAATAAAGAGGTTTTTCATAGATCCACCATCATCAAGAATTTAGAGATCAAATAAAATTAAAATTATAGAAACAATGATCAACCTTTATAATTTTGAAAAAGATGAAGAAGTTGTGTAGCTTGTTTAGGAGATAAACAATCTTAATTAGAAATACTCCATCTTTGATAATCCCTAAAAACCCATTTAACAAAAAATCTACGATATCACTCTATTCTCAAAAACATATAAAAAAAAAGATAAGATCAATTTTGAAAAAAAAAAAAATCTGCAATCATTCAATATAATCCATTACTATAATTTTAAAAAGGAGACTACTTTAGGAAAAGTGGGACCTTTATAAATTTTGTAAAATTAATATTATATAATTTTTATCTTTTTCTAATATTTGATTCTTTGACCATGAATTGGCCTGAATATATGAACATATTACATAAAAACAATTTACCTACAAATTGGGATACGTATGCCTACATGTATCAAGAGTGCTTAAGTTGAAAGTAGGAAATAAACATCACAAGACAATCATCTGCAAAGAAAACGGTTTTGAAACATTTCACACGGTGTAACTTAAGGGCTAAGTCTACTACGTCATAAATAGCAATTGACAAGACTGAATAGTTCAAACAAATGCCCGGAGGAACACGGTCTTTGTGGAGGTTTAAAGAAAGCTTAAAATTAGTGTTAGGTAAGGCCATACATTAGTGAGTCCAGCTAAATAAAACACGATTATCACAGAACAAATTATGTCCACTTAAACTATTTAAATATTTTTTTTCTTAAAATAAGAGGGTTTGAAATTCTTAGCAGTGACAACCCACAAAAATAATTATAACTCTGTACTTTAAATAAATTTAATCTTTTGTGATCGATTTTATCAAAAATTAATATGGTTCTTTTTTATATTAAAATAATGTAGAAAAATTACATACAAAAATAATAAATGAGCAGTCAATAGACTACCAAAAATTAATATTGTTGATTAATTAATAAGTATAAAATTAGATAATTTTGATTGAAATATTATATTAGTCCTAGTGGGTGAGATCCCCCACGCATGAAAATAAAATGACATTATTATAATTTATAGTGAAGTCATTCTCCAGTTGAAAATAAGGTTGAGTACAATAATATGCCTTAAGTTTTTTTTAAATCTAAGTGAGACATAAAATCAACACTTTTAGTAATTTTATGATTTTTTTTAAAGAATTATTTCTATCTTTTTTATTTAATTTTCAATCATTTTTTTTTTTATATTATTATTAATTTAGTGACATTTTTTCATATCACATGATAGTCACTACAAATAAAAAATGTCCTCAATTTCTTAGAATTAGATTGTTATCTCTAATATATATCTAAGATACAAATATATTTTTTGTAATATTTAATTTTATTAATTTTTGTACTAATATAAAAGAACAGACTTATATTTTCATAACACATTTTTCTTAACATATAATAAGTTTTTAATTTATTTTTTTCATTGAAAGGACATACATGTGGAGCGTGGTGCATTTTTTTGAGATATTTGTAAAAATATTTATTATATTTCCTATTGTCTTGTATAAAGATCATTATTTGAAGTAAAAGGAATACATTTACAATAAAATTAAAAATGTATAATATTAAAAATGTTATAATACATGTTATAATTTTTAGAAAGCTAAAACTAAGGGCTACACTCTTACTAAATGATATTTGAAATGACTTTGCTTGATTCCCCAAAAGGTGAAGATATATTTTTTTTCTCACTATTTTAATAGGCATGGAGGAGACTCCACCAAAGGTTTAATTTAAGTTTGGAGATTCTATACAAGAGGGATTGATCTAGGTGATGCCTGCAAGGGTGAAGAATAAATAATTTTGAGGAGTTCAATGATTTCATAGATGCAATGAGTGCTAAGTGGACCATTCATTCTCATGAGAGATGGGTTCATGTGAACCTCTACTCACAGGTCAATGAGTTTGACTAAAAAATCCACTATTGAATCCTGATATTGATATAATAACTTGACACACTATGAAAAATAACTCCTACTTCTCAATAAGTAAGCTAAAGGAGATTTATGATGAATAGGTCATAAGGCATGTCAACACTTGCTAAAGGTTTGGAAAATGAGACATCAAGCTAAGTGATATGTGTACCATTCATTCTCATTGTATGCATATACGTGATAAGTGTACATATTCTTTGTATAATTGAAAGAATCATTAATGGATTACTTCAATCCCCAAGGATTTAGGCTAAAATTGGATGCAAGTTTTAATCCTTTATATATTCATTGCTATACTCCTAAAGACAATGACATTGATGCATTCCTAATAGGGGATTGTAATATTTAGAGAGTGACTCAGGACCTGATTAATCTTGATGTGTCTAAGTCATTGGTTAGAGAATATACCTATCCTTTTATGGATAGATGCCTACCCCATTTGCATAGTGCACTCTTATTAGTATTAGCAATATTGAGAATGTGAATAACAAACTATTCTAATCTTTATAATCCCCATCATTGAAATCCTAATTATTAGGAACATCCTTCATTCCAAAAACTACTTATGTACCCTACTTTGAAGTGGGATAAAGGCATAAAATATGTAGTTCTATTTTCTACACTAAGAATACTAGAAGGATTGCTTGACTCCTTGCGGCTGTAGGCCAAATTTAGAGGTAGGTTTCAAGCCTTTATATATTTATTATTATACTCCTAAAGATGATGACCTTGATGCACTCTTATATAAGGGAGTGTAGTATTTAGAGAGTGACTCAAGACCCAATTGAAACCTGCCTCAAAAATTTTCCTCAAACCCTTTGGAGTCAAGCAATCCATATGGGATTCTTCTGAGTATACAAATAATATGTTTTATCTTGATGTTAATCTTTGAGAAAATTTACACCAATTTCATTAATCAAATAAATTATCTTGATTGAATTAATTTTATATTACTAATCGAGTTAGCATGATCTCTAATCTACATCCCTATGTCTATGTACTGGAAACATTCTGCATTCCCTATATCGCCTACATATCCTACTTCCAAAAGGATTAAGGTGTAAAATATATAGTTCTATTTTCTACACTAAGTTTGACGTGAATTGTTTGTGTGGATATGTAGCCCTTTCTATGGCCCCTTTTCCATAAATAGTTCCTCTACAACTACTACTCACAAGGGGAAACAAATCAATTCATATGTAAATGGGCTCCATGACCACTACTTGTTTTCTATATCTAACTAATTCCTAATCCTTAACAAATAATATCACCCTTGAAAACAATTGTAATTATACTAACATGTGGTTAATTGGTCTATTTTTCCTTTTGATAAAAAAATTAGTTAAGAGTAATGTAATTATCAGATTTACTTATTTAATGTTATAAATATGACTATGTAATCATCATATACTTTCATCTCACCTTTGTGGATCTTGGTGATAATGGAATTTAAATGAATCATAATGTTAAACCAATATTGCTACTACCAATTTTCAAATGGTTAGAATAGTTTAAGTTTATTTGTTTTCAAAATGAATTAGTATTAGTTAAATTTATATTTTCAAAAATATTTTATAAGTGTTTAGAACAACATTTCTCCCAAACCTTAGCTAGATACACAAAAAAGCATAGTTCACAACTGGTGAACATAGCTCACACTATATACAATGATCCAAAACCCAAAATATGGATATAACAACTTCCAACAACCATGAGCAATACCTCAAAATCTTACTAGCATAAAAGAAAATCCTAGAGAAAAACCTAGAGAAAACACTTAATACTTACAAACTTTCTTTATTACTTTTCTCAATAACCTTGACATATATAGTCAATAAACATCATTCATGACATCAATGACAACAACAACCAGTTGGAACCCAATTGACCAGTTGACATCAATGAAAACACCTTCATACTTGCAACAAGAAGACAATCAAGTAGGTGAAAAAGATCAAAGTCATCTCGGGCTATTAGGAGAAAAGGAATTGAAAGAAGAATGGAGGTTCTCAATTTAAGCAAGCTCCCAAGAAGTTTAACAAGGGGCACCGAGAATTTCAAAGGCAAGGAGACAAAGGAACCCGCAATAATTGGAATGAGTTGAGGAAGGAACATCATGGAAACAACTACAACACTGGTAATTATAGCAAAGCTAGAGCGAATGGTGGTAATTTTGATAAGTCAACAAAAAGAAGAGATCTAGTGAAAGGATGATATAAATGTGGTGGGGATCATTATGCAAGTCAATTCCCTAACAAACCATCAAGTTCACAACCACATGGTAACTGACTTCATCTCTAGCAAGCTGTGTTTCAACAAAGGATCCATGCAACAATGGACAAACGACAAGTTGAATAGTACATCACCCTGGTGGAAACTCCAAGTACTTTGTTTGGTTTACCTATTTCCATAATTTTTGATACTAGAGCCACAAGATTTTTTGTTTCACCTAGAGTAGCTAATAAGATTTCTAGGAAGCCTGGTTTTATGGAAAAATATTGGGTTGTAGAATATGCAAACTAGGAAAGAGAAACAGTGAACCAATGTTTATTTGAGGCAAGGGTTGAACTTCCAAGTTTCTCAATGGAAGTAAACTTGTACGTAGCACCCTTAGGTTCATATGACATTATCTTAGGTATGAATTGGCTATGGAAGCATAGAGCTAAGGTGGATTTCCATGCTAAAACTATAGAGTGTCTAGATGATCTAGGAAATCTAGTGCCTTTTCAAGGAACACCTAGAGAAGTAAAATTGCAATAGATATCGATTGTGCAAATGCATAGGGAAAAAAAAAGGATGCCAACTATTAGTAGTTAAAATGGATAAAATAGAAGAATTCAAGGAAGTCACTCCTCAAGATAAAGTCACGTATGATGATATGCAAGAGTCTCAAGAAGCTAAAGAAGGAGAAGTAGTGGATTTTGGAGAAAAGGATATGGAGAAATATTCCATCTTGTAGAAATTTGTGGATGTCTTTCTAGAAGAACTACCTAGATTGCCTCCCAAAAAAGTATTTAATTTCTCCATTAATCTTGTACTAGATTCAAAACCTGTATCCAAATTACCCTATAGGATGACTACAACGAAATTAATAGAGCTTAAGGAATAGTTGGAAGAGTTGGTTTCTAAATGATTGATAAGACCTAGTGTTTCACCCTGGGGAGTGTTGGTGACCTTCATGAAGGATGGTACGCTGCAGGGTAAGTGTACCAATTTGTGACACAATTTAGATGTCAAATTCTAAAAATTCACAAAAAAGGCCAAAATTGGCCATTTGGCACTTTCCAAATTTGGCGTGCGCCAAATGCAAAAGGTAAATAAAAGAAAAAAAATGCATTTTGAAACCCCATTTCACTTCAAACCACGGCTTGGCTTGGAGGATTTGAGGTTTGCAACTTGTACTTGCCAAATATCATCCATTAGTTGCATCATTAGCTTGCTATTTTTCATGAGGATGCCACCAACACATCAGAGACGTCAAAGATTGTGAAGAGGTATGTATTTTTATTCTATTTATTTTGAATTTGATTTAGAATGCAGATTGAAATAGGTTTTTCTAATAAAATTTTGTTCTAATTCTCAAAGAATGAAACTCCACCTCCAAACATTAAGAATTCATAGTCACCCCCTTAGGAAGAGCCTCCTATTCAAGAACAACCTAAAACCCCTCCATCAATTCATAGGCATCCTCAAGGAACACAAGAAAATATTCTAAATCAAATTGAAAACAATAAAAGAGGCATTGAACAATTAATTGGAAGATTAACCGAGCATGTCGAAACCCACCCTTATAGGAGAGGGATTGCTAAATCATTGAAGTTAATTGTATCTCATGTAGGAGAAATGAGAAAGAAAATAATTTTTTGGTCAAATAAGAGGCATGAGATGAGACAATATTATGCTAGAGGTTTGTCATATGTAGATGTGAAAAAACAAAAAATTATCAAATCCAACTTGTGTGCCCTATTTATAGACCTAAAAACCAACGCACCTTTGTCTCATACATGTAGGAGGTTCCCCATCCATTGGTGCCACCATGAGTTAATTAAAAATAAATTTTGGGAGTGGTGGTGGATGGCATTTGACCAACCTCCATGCAATAACCATGAGGTACCACAATACATTTTGAGGAAATGCTATTGTGAGTTTATCTTCAATAAGATGCCAAATTATTTTGACATCTTAGACTCTTAGGGTAGAGGTGAGGAATCCACACATGATAGACCTATTGCACGACATAATCCACAGTTGGCACTGAGACCCTTGGCCAGACCCATGGTGGAGCATGTTGTTGTTCCTTCCATTGTTAAGGATAGTGTATAGGTAGACACATTGGAGTCGATTGGCTCAGTCACCCAGACCATTTTATAGTGTGTGAGGCCTCTAGTAGAGCTTGGTGTGTAGGAGATGTGTAGGCCCCAAGCTCCACCCCACCATTATGGCGCTTGTGGTGTAGTTTGCATGTATGATTGTCAGAGTGCTCGGGATGCAACTACACAACCTACATCAGTTGCAGAGGTGGTGGCTTTCACAGATGATTTGTTGAATGATACATTTGACGTTGACACTTAAGTAAAATTCAACAAGTTCATTTAATGTTTATTAAATTATATTTTGAAATTTAAGAATAAGTAAATTAGTAGAATTTTAATATGATGAAATTTCAGGGTTGGAGTGTTCATGAGACATGCCCCATTCCTACAGACCCTTATTCATTCTCGATGTTGAGTCCACAGGTATGTAACTAGTATTAAAGATATTATTATTGCATTTGAATAGTTGAATGTTATATTTGAATGTTTGTCTCATAACATTCTTTGGATTTCAAATAGTTTCCTAGTGGACCTTCGACCTCCACACCTCGTGATTCATTTCCTCAAACAACTTACACTCAGGTAGCCTTTATTCAATAATAGTGTTCTAAAACAATGTTAGCTAGTTTCATAATTTTGCATACATAAATCTAAAAAAATGATGAGAAACACAAACATTGCATTTGTATTCCTTGACCATGTCACATTATCTTCTCCTAATTCACATTTTGTTCCTTTATTCCTTCCTAATCCTATCCCATTAACATTTGATAGTTCACCCTACCATTTACTCTTTTCATTTACCATTTGCAGATGTTGACATTAGACATCCCTAGTGATGTTGGTGGCATGATGGAGCATGAAGTTGCTGCAACAATAACCAATTCTGATCCATTGAGAGAAGTATGCAATAGATTAGTCGATTTGACATTAAATATTTGCTCTTGTATGGTCTATTATAGAAAATTTTCATGATACTTTTGTGTAGCTTAATTTCTATCTTGATGGTTGCTATAGGTGGTTGGCACTCCAGATCATGGATGTGGTAATGATGACTTTCTGTATCCGGTAAGTGATTATATTTTTTTAAATATGTCATTCATCAATTCAATTTTTGTGTATTAACATCTTTACATTTTATTGTATCAGTTGAAGGTCTAGAGTGAAAAGAGGACTAGCGAGCATGTTCGAAAGACTGGAGAACCAACAGTCACTCCATCCAACTGAATTTCAAAGGCAAAACATGATCTATTTCCTTCCCCTAGAGGGAAATGATGTATTAGGGTTGTTTGTTGTATGCCTATGTGGCATTTTGGAACATATGTTTTGTACTATCAATATATACGTGACATTTTATGTCCATAATATGACTCCTTTGTACTAAGCCTGTATGACTTTTTTGGATATATTGTATATACTTTTAGCAATATATATCATTGTATACCTTATGTCTTTTTGATTAAAAATATCTGATTTTGCTACTGCTATTCTTGAATGATGTTATCATGCTTATTGTGTAAATCGTATGCTTGAATGTTGTAGGCATGGATTTTGTTTACATCTAATGCTTAATTAATTTTATTGTCGATTGCTCAATAAGCTCCATCTAAAGCGTATTGTGTAAATAAGCTCCATTCCTGGTGGTTTGTATCCTTTGGAATGCTTCAATTACTTGTGCCTTACTTATTCACATGTATGCTTCACTTATTCACATGTATACTTTATGTATAGTGCATGTATTCATGTGTATGCTTCATGCTTCCAATGCATAGCATCAAAAATATTTTGGGGAAAATTTTGACAAATGAAAAGTATAAGAGTTTTTTAAAAGTCGGGAAAAAATCATATTTGAAAAAAATGTAAAAAATTGTAGAACAAGAGATAAAATCTATTTATTTTGAAATTGAAAGGTATTTCCATAGCATATAGAGATATAAAGAGAAAATAAAATATAAAGATTTTAACTAATGAATTGTAAAAAATATTTTTTTGTAGTTTATATTCATATCATTGATTACATTTTATTGCACATTTTTCAAAGTCAAAGCGTTACTTCACACTGCATAACTAATAACTAGATGTTGATAGATGACAAAATTTCAATTACAATATAGTTTTTACAAAGTCAAACTAAGCAGCTATGCAATTACTTCACACTGAATAACTAATAAGTAGGAGCAGCTGCCAATTGCATTTTCTTATCATGGCATTCTATGAGGCTAGATTTCTTTGATATATTTTATCAAATAGTTCATTTCCTTCTCTATGTTACACCCTCTCAACCCTACCTCTACCCTCAACCCTCTACCCTATACCCTCAACCCTAAAACCCTTAACCCTCTCACTCTCTCTGTCTCTCTCTAAACCCTCAACCCCTCTCTCTCTCTCAACTCTACACCCTCTACCCTTAAACCATAAACCCTAAACCCTAAAACTCTTAAACCCTCAATCCCCCCTCTCTCTCAACCCTACACCCTATACCTTCTACCCTCTACCCTCTACCCTCTACCCTCTACCCTCAACCCTCAACCCTAAACCCTCAACGCTTAAACCATAAACCCTAAACCCTTAAACCCTCAACCCCCCTGGGTGCTGGCAAGAAGTTGAGTCCACTTTTTGGCCAAAAAGTGGAACTATTTTTCCTGATTTGCAGAATTTGACACATTTGAACTTAAAATTTGAAGCACTTAGAGATGGAATCTTCAAAAAGGTCAGTAATTATTAAATGTAGTACTCGGAGTCTAGTTTTCAAATATGCAATTTATTTCAATACCCAAATTGTACAAATTGAGTTTCAATAGGCATTTATAAAAACCACTGTTTAAAAGTCACTTTTTTTTTACCATACCATGCACATGTATGACATCCATATTTTGAACTAAATTATTGTATTTTTCTAAATCCTTTTGGGAAAGGATTTGTGACTCACTGAAGCTTGTTCTCGATATTTTTTTATAATTTTTTATTGAATTTTTTTTTGTTAAACTTTTATTAGGCATATTGTCATTTCGAAAAATCGTCATGTACGACACACATAAGATGACCTAAACTTATCATTTTTTGATTTTTTTTAAATTGAAAAGAATTCTCTGAAGTTTGTTCTCATGCAATCCATTCATCAAAATGTTATGTTGATCAAAAGTTATTAAAATAGTAAAAAACCCTGATATTTAAAGTGTATGGACTAGTTTCATTAGAAATTAATTGAAAAATAGAAAAAATAATCCAATTGTTAAATTTTTTTACAAAATTGCAATCTACATTGTCTCATCTAAAATGGGTTTTAATTTTGTCAAAAAAAAATGCAAAAAAAGTTGTCAGCCATATGTCCAAACTCGGTATTTTTCTCTAACATTGTTAGGACCTTCAACTTGCAGGTCAAACCAGGTTGAAGGCCTAGGCTCAGATTCCCAATGATTTTTCTAAACCAAAATACAAGGCAAAAACTCGACCACAAAGCAAATCCAAATTCAAATTTTTGGAAATGGGATCCCTTTTCCAAAATGGGATCTTGTTTTATAAAGCAGGATCCCTTTTCCCTATATTAAATGTCATGACCATTGACAGGGAAATGAGGTCCTGCTTTATAAACGGGATCCTATTCCTTTGTCAATGGTCCCCACATTTAATATTGGGAATGGTATCCCGATTATAAAACAGGATCCCATTTGTTAATAAATGGGATCCCATTTGTTTTTAACCACTTTATTTAAATTTATTGTCAAAATTTACTGTGAAGTCTGCAACTTCACATGTACGGCCAAGAGTAGTAAAATTAGGCTATTTTTCATCAACTATTGTCTTTACAGGTGGTGAACTTGCAATTTTGATTAATTTTTTCAAAGGAAGCATCATGTAAACCATTTTTGAAGTGGAATTGTATTAGTTTTGTACTTGTTTGGAGGAACAAAAGGTCTTCAACTTGCAATATGGATTGATTTTTTAAAAGGAGGCATGAAGAAAACAGTTTTTAAAGTAGAATTGTGCTAGTTTTCTACTTGTTTTGAGGAGCACAAGAGGAAGAATTTTGTTCTCATAGTTCTTCAACTTCCAATTTGGATTGAATTTTTTTGAAGAATTTCACTATTGACATTCATTTGTGCTTGAGAATTTTATAATCATGGGAGATAAAGCTCATAATAAGAGGAGGAAGACATTGACTCCTAAAGAAATTAAAGAAAAAAAAAGAGGAGAGACAAAGACAAAGACAAAGAATAATGAGAATTAAATCAATGAATGATGGGGGAGCATCCAATTCCACAACTATTGAAGATGAAAAAATTGAGGAGACCATGGTTGTAGATGAAGCTAATTTGCAAGAAGTCAATTTGGAGAAGAATATGCTTATACAAACAAGTCCTACTATGTCTTCAAATCCCTCTTTCAATGCCATGGAGAATGTTTCAATATGCACAAATTCAAGTACATCTTCAAATCCACATATTAGTGAAATGGTAAATTCGTATGTAGAAGTTTTACAAGATGTTGGACTTAACGATGTTGACATTGATAATATTTAGAGAGATGAAATTTTTATAGAATTTGTTGAAAATGAAAATTAGAATGATCCTTTTGTTGAAAATGAAAACAAAAACCATTTTGTTGATGTAAATGAAAATGAAAACCGTTTTGTTGATGAAAATGAAGATGAAAATGTAAATTGTTTTGAAGTTGAAAATAAAAATGAAAATGAAGATGAAGATGAAAATCTAGAATGTGATGTTGAATTTAATAAAAATACTTTTTTAAAAAATTGAAAGTGGTGTTTTCGATAATCTTCCTGGTCAAATTTCTTGGAGGAAAATAAGAACGCGTGCAAATAGAATATACAAAAAATTCTTTTATCATAAAATTTTTGTAATTCAATGTCAACTAATGATGCAATTGATGAGAATGAAAAAAATGAGGAAAATAATGAAAAGGATAGGTTGTTTTGTTAAACCAAAAAGAAAAGATCAAACATTAAAACATTTTATATCTATTGTTGCTAGTGCTATTCAACCTATTGGGGAAAATAGTCGATCTAAAGAAAAACATGTAGCAAGAAGAGCTATAGCAGTTGATATAGTTAATAAATCAACTTTGAATAAAATAATGGTAAGCAATATTAGTGAAGTTTTAAAAATACATCCTAAAACATTGCTAAGAGCGGCAAAAAGAAGAGAAAGTATAGAAAATGATCCTATCAACCAATGTTGGAGTTTGCGACTCCTGAGGTCTGATATGAAATTGAATGTTGAAATTAAATCTTTTATTGAAAAATATTGGCATGATCATACTAGGGTTTCATCTAATGCTAGAGATGTTTTAAAATTAAGGGTGGGGTCTAAAGTTCACGATCCTCACCCAAAACACCAATTAGATACAACAAAAATTTAATTTTATAGAAAATTTTGTTGTGATTTAGTGTTACCTAGTAATATTAAAATAAGTCAAAGGTCTTTTGAAGGGTATGTGCAGGATCATCATGGAAAAAACAGGCCCTTAAGTGGCAAAAATTTAGAAAAATTAGAGTTAGGCAACTTGACATAAAAATTTGAATAAGTTATCTATATTATTTCAAAAATATGTAAGAATAGAATCTGTAGAAAATTGAATGTAGTTTCTAAACTACTAGGTTTAGTTTATATATATATATATATATATATTTGGTGAAAATTTGAAATTTCAATGCAGAGTACTTAAATTTTAGGGAAAAAATAAGAAGTAGGTGTCTATCTGATCACCCTAACCACAATAAAATGATAATATTTTTTCATAAGATTGTAGGACTCATGTCTAGATGTGATGCATATTTTTTAATTTTTTTTCCAAGTAAATAATTAATTATGATTTTTTATTACAACTTTTAAAAAATATAAAAACTCGTATGTCTAACCAACTTAACTTGGTCAAAGCTTCATGAAATTTATTTTTATTTTTTAATCCTATAGTATGCAAAGCATAGAATGTGATGCATGTTTCGGATTCAAAAATGTGATACCATTTGAAAGTTATAGATGTTTTCAATCAGCCTATCGATCACGACTTTAGTTGTAATTCAAATAGAAAATGAATAATAATTATTTATTAAATTCAAAGTAAAGCATAATTTATATTGGTGGAAAGTTGGGAATCTCCTTTAAAAACCCTTTTCGTTTCATCAATTTTGGGTAAAAAAGAACTCGTTAGCCACATACCTTACACATACCCATAATATCGCCACTTCTTGGCCCATCATGATCCTACACATACCTTGAAAAATGTAAACCGTGGTATGTAAATATTAATAAGCAACAAATATCTTGTTGTTGTAAAACACGTGTTCAATTTTGATACTTTTATGATGTTTTTCGATATATTCATTGTACCTTGCATACTAACATGATTATACAGGAATGTGCTATTAATATGCCACCTAAAACAATAAGGGAGTTTATTTCAGGTTTGTTTTGTGAAAGATCTAATGATAAATTGTTTTATTTAAGTTCTTGTATTTCTATACAATGCATTGACTATGGAAATATTTCATTATTAAGAAATTGTATGCATGAAAATGTTGATAACGATTTTGGACAACAATTAGTAGATGTTAAAAGATTTAAGAATGTTCACTATTCATTAAAAGATGGAAAAATAGGAAAGTGTTGTGATTTAGTTACATAAAAAGTTAGTGTGCATGCATTCATGAGTGAATTTAAGAATACGATTGTACCAAAATATGTCATGCACTCTCAACATGCTCGATGGCTTGATGGCCAATTTGCACATGTAGAAACACATTTCCAATTGGTACTATACTTTCAGTGGTTGATTTTGTGGAAAATTATACTCTAGCTCCACAAGAGGAAATTCAATCACAGTATTATAATTCAGTGCAAGTAGCTATGTTTGTTCATATTGTTTATCTAGACATGCAGATGATAACACTGAGGATGATAGAATTTTTTTGAGGGAGTATCATTTTTATTTGAGTGACAATTGATTACACTCATCAGAGTTTGTTCAATACTATTTCAGTATATTTTATAGAAATTTAAGAGAAAGAGGAATCTAGATGAAACAACACCTCATATGGTCTCCAACATATATGGAGTTTTTTTGAAGCTGGGCATGGTAAAGGAGAACATGATAGAGCTGGTGTGTGTGTCAAAAGAATTCTTGCTAGAGAACAATTAAAATTTGAGGATGTAGTAAAATTTAAAGATGCATATGGGATTGTGGATTGGTGTAATACAAGATTATCCACACCTATTTTGAGTGAGTACTCTATAGTTCAGCGATTCTTTTGGTTGGTTGAAGAAGAGAACATTGTACCTAGAGCTGATTGTGAGACGATTAGTGGATCTACTAAATGACATTCATTTAGGAGTTCAACAATAAGCACATGGACTATCTAGACAAGGGAGCTTGCATGTTTTTTCTAGTTTTTTATCTCAGGAGATTGTGAAGCATGTGAAAATACATAATGGGTTGAATAGTGGGAGCAAAGATTGTTGACATCTGTACAAGCACATGATGAATATGAAAGAATTGTTGAAGAAAATGATCAAGTGTTTGCATCTGAAGACTATGACCGTGTTTCAAACCTTGTACAAGAAGGTAATTTAATTTAATTTATTTAATTTTATTTCACTTTATTAAGTTATTTTTTAGTACTAAATTATTTATATGGATATGCACAAGTTATTAAATCATTGTTTGTTTGTAGGACATGTGTATGTTGTTGTTGCACCTGAGGGGAATGAAGAGAAAAAAAAATGGTTGGATCATTGTGTGGAGACTAAACATAAGTTAATAGTACCTCAAGAAGATGATGATGGCTAAATCATTATCCAACAGGTATGGTGATCCCGTTAAGACATCCCCTTAAGCAATTTTTTAGAACTAGTCTTTGATCCCCTTAAGAAAATTTTGAGAACTTATTTGATGATGGTTGTTGGCACTTGGCTACAAAAATACTTGGCAAGGAAGAATGGTCTACCTGCATTTGAAGATTATGAAATGCATAAAAAGATTATACATTATTCACATTTGGTGGTGGCAACAAATATAAAACTAGATTGGTATTGTGGAAGACCTACAAATAAAGTGCTATGGAAAATTTCTATGGAAGAGCATGAGACAATCATAGATGCATTACAAAAAAGAGAGGATGCAAATGGTACAATGGAATAAGTAAATATAGGTAAATATAGTTTTAGTTTTATATTTTCCTTTTAAATAGATTAAATACATGTTTCAATATTGGTTAAGTGTGTTATTAGTTGAAATTGATTTAAATTGTCCATTTATAGATCCTTAATCCATAATCAGAAAAAGGATCTAGTCCATGCAGATTCAACCTAGAAAACGTGGAATACTTGGTAAAAACAAGTAATTATTTGTTAAATTATATTTAAATACATGTTTTGATTACATACTGATATTTCTTGTACATTAATAGTTAAAATTGATTTATTATCCTTTTTTGTATTCTTAAGCCATAATTGCATTGATCTCATACTTTGAAACAATAAGGAGAGGATGCCTGGATTCAACCTACACACATGTGTGGAATACTTTTAAATGCAGGTACTTGAGTTGTGTACATATAGATAGCTTTATATAAATTAAAATATGTATGTTTTGATGATTTCATTCATATTGCTTGTACCTTTTTGATATCAGGTGGTGTGAAGACCTACTACATTTTGGGCATGAGTTTGAGATGTTCTTGAGATGGCATATCCAAATTTTGTAAACATTGTTTTGAGATGACATATATATGTACATACATACTTACAGAATTAAACATTTTTTACAAATTACAAATACATGTACATACACAATTATGTACTCTATGTACTTCTATGTATCACAATCGATATTCTATATATTTTGTTTATTAAATGTGCATATTTTCCTACTTTGAAACTTTATATTTGATTGTATAATCACTAAATATCATGAATACATTATTGTTAAATCAATTTTATACTTAAGGCATTGTATTATGACCCCTTAAAACCCCTTAAGACATCCCCTTAATACATTGCATTATGACCCCTTAAGACATCCCCTTAAGATGTTGTATTATGACCCCTTAAGATGTCGTATTAGGACCCATTAAGACATCCCCTTAAGATTTCGTATTATGACCCCTTAAGACATCCCCTTAAGACGTTGTATTATGACCCCTTAAGACATCACCTTAAGACATGTCATACAAGCACATATCCTAAATATTATACTTAATTATATCATTTGTTATGATGAATCACCCTAAAAATTATAATACTTGTTAATATCACTTAATATTTATACTCAATAATACTCTTTTTTGATCCCCTTAAGATGTCGTATTAGGACCCCTTAAGACATCCCCTTAAGACAACCTATAATTAGTGTTGTATGCTATTTTTTTTTTGACAACTTATAAATTAGTATTCAATGCCATTATTTGTTTTCATAGCTTATAAATTAGTAATGGATGTCATTATTTGTTTTGACAACTTATAAATTAGTATTGGATGCCATTATTTGTTTTGGAAGCTTACAAATTAGTGTTGGATTCTATTATTTATAGAATTTATTAATGCTTTTGTTCTCTAATTTTGTATGGTATTGTTTATTTCTTAAAATTTTATCCTTTTTGGTATATAAACAGATGGCTTTTGTTTGTAAATTATGATTTATTGACTAATTATTGGTTGACATGAATTGAATAAGTTCATTGACTAATTATCGCTAATTATTGAATGTACATATCATGTGTATCATGTATGAGATCACTAAATTTGTAAAGTATAAATATTAAAATATCCTATTAATTTCAACTTTAATTTCATATATATTTATATTTAATTTCACATTAGTGTCCTATATTAATGTCTTGACTATGAACATAAAATGCATAAATGTACATGTGCAAATTAAAATTTTAAACAATAATAAAGTCCATAATTTATGTAAATATATTAAGTGCATGAAACCAATATATTAAGCACATGAAATAAAGTCCATCAGAGTACAACCCATGAACTAAAGTCTAACTAAGTACTTGAGCCATGCAATATAAAGTCCAACTAAGTACATGAGAAACCAAAAATATAGTCCATGAAATAAACAAATATACCCATAAAATCATGTTTCTAGGTCATGTATTGTCTCTATAATCAAGAGACCTCTTCACGCTATGTGGACTATGCAAATGACCTGAAACACTATGTACAAGAGAAAGATGAAATTAGATGTAAGACAATAAAAAATGATTTAATGACAATTTAATTTATAATTCATCATAAAATTAAATTACCATCATATTTGGGTCTGGATGCTCTAGTGCACCTGAAGCAACCTCTAAATTCTCTGAATCAATCTACATAAACAAGACAAAGAAAGTTGAAATTAGATGTACAAGTCTACAATTAAAAATGATTTAATTCAATTTGATTTATAATTTATCATATTTTAATTGTGTCGTATTCTGAGGTTGTGCACCCTCTTCTTATGACCCGTTTGTACATGCTCAACTACAAGATGTGTCTCATGCTATAAAAGAAATAGAATTTAAAACACATGTATTAGCTCATATTATATATATATATATGATTAATTTGAAGTTGAAAATTAAAGCTATATTCAGAATATATGATTTATAAGTGAATTTAAATATAATAAAAAATTTAAATTACTGTTTAATCTTGAGCCTACTCTGCATGTCCTCCTGTAGGTGTAACTATCTCTGGGTCAAGGCTGAACATCACACTAACAAAGTCCTACAAGATCAAAATTAAACCATGTATACTTGAATTAGGTTAATATATATCTATATCTATATCTATATCTATATATATATATATATATATATATTTGAGCATGTATACTTGAATTAGGTTAATATATATCTATATATATATATATTCAAGTTTGCACATTTTGTGTAGATTTTTTTTAAACAACCTAAAAATCAGAGGGCTCACGAGTAGCCGCAACATCTAATGTTTGCCTGATGCCCATTCTCATTGTGGTATCAACCTAGACATACATGTAGACATTTAACGCTTATAATATTTACAAGTGTACATGCACATTTCATATATAGTGAATTCAAAATTCATAATTGTAACTATACTAATGTAAGTTAAATAATTTACAATATAAATGTACTTGCCCCTGATCTATGACGCCCGATAGTGGAGGAGTGCTCGACAACCCCTCAGGTGGAATTGATGTGGAAGCCGATTGACTTGCCTAAACCAACATAAATATTTCAAACATATATGTGATTCAATTATAAATTTAAAACTCAAGTTTAAAATCATTTCATATATAATTTAAAAAATTGAAATCAAAATTCCCCATAAGGGTTTCCGAGTAGGACTGGTGTCGATGTATGTACTTGTGGAACGAATGATTGCCCCATCGTTAGTTTCATTTGTACACCAAATAGTTTGATTTTTAAAATGTATTGCAAAATTTTCTTTGATATATAAATTCATCAAAATTCTTATAAAATGAATGTGTAGATGCATATTTATACCTGTGTCGTTGTGTCCTCAGGGTGATGGTTTGTTGTAAGAAACTCTACAAATGAACTGATGTGACCAAATGAACCACCAGAATCTCCACATCCACCTGAACTAGGTGTTCAGGTCCATAGCATACTTGATGGCAACTAGTACATACATGTGGGATGGGCCTCGACACTCCTAGAGTGGTACTCAGACCAACTCCATAAAATACTCCTCCATCATCATCCTCTCTATGCTCCCCACCTGCTATCATAGAAGCATGTTGATCAAGGTCTCCTACGAGTGTACTAAGGGAACCTAATGTTGAGACCACAACTCGATGATGCACGGGTGTGGGATAGGGAGGACCAGGAGTAGCAACAAGGGGTTGTGCAAGCACGGGGCATTGGGGATCAACCCTTGCCCCTAACCTCTATTGTGGCATGTCATCACGAACACCCTGAAATGATTTAAAATCAAAATAATTAGGCTTTTCCCCTATAACAAACGCTACATATAGTTTGCTCAAAAAATACAATGGGCACTCCCAATTAGTGTGTGGGGGACTATCAAAAACCATATACCATTGATCCCAAAAATGTGCACTCATCTGTAGATGTATGCACCACCTCATGGATATTCTAGATTTTTTGGGAGGAATGGGCTGTCGAGTAATTAGGTCGAGAAAGTAGGGGGCTAGGTGGGATTTTGTTATTTTAAGGACAAAAATTTATTTATAAGAGAGACTGTCAGCATAAAATTGTCTCATCTATTCTATGTCTCATTGATGCCTATCTAGATTAGAATCAATGGTCCTGATGGCATGCACAAAGTTTTGCATCACAAATGAAAAACATGTCACATGTGGTGTTGTCAATGCTTGACTCTACATAGCATTGATTTGATTTTGTATGGATGCAACCTAATCATTTATGTGTGCTCACAAGTGAGCCTCATTAGATGCAACAGGTGCTGGAGGTGTCATATTAGGTGGAGGGGGAGGTGGAGGTGGCTGTGGCTGAGGTGGTGGATTGATGATATCATGAATGTTAAAATCATCCACGATACAAGATATAAGCGTTCCCCTACATTAAATTATAAAAAATTAACATACAAACTTAAAAAATTACAAGAAATAGTTAAATTTGAAACGCACATGCAAATTTGTTTAAATAGGATGTTCATACATATATTAAGATCATATAAAATTGAAATACACATATACACTGATTGAACTTGAGCATGTGCATACAAAATTCAAAATTTAACATGTACATACATTTAAAATAAAAAATACGATGCATAATTTTCATGCATACATCATTAAACTAAACTATGTACATGCATACAAATTTCAAAATTTAAGAACTATATGCAATTTTAATACATGTGTACATACTAATTGAAACACACATATACATTGATTGAACTTGAGAATGTGCATACAAAATTAAAAATTTAACATATACATACATTTAAAATAAAAAATGCAATGCATAATTTGCATGCATACGTCATTAAACTAAACTATGTACATACATACAAATTTCAAAATTTAAGAACTATATACAATTTTAATACATGTGTACATACTAATTTAAACACACATATACATTGATTGAACTTGAGCATGTGCATACAAAATTCAAAATTTAGCATGTACATACATTTAAAATAAAAAATATAATGCATAATTTGCATGCACACATCATTAAACTAAACTATGTACATACATACAAATTTCAAAATTTAAGAACTATATGCAATTTTAATACATGTATACATACTAAACAATAAACTTGAAGCATTCACAAAAAACTCATTTTATGTCACACACACACACACACACATATATTACAATTTTCCAATAGGAGAAATCATGATATAGTAGATAGTCATAAAATATATACTATTATAAATTCATCATTATAAGTTCATAAATTCCACCAAATTCATAAATTCATGTCACTAAAAATATCCATCTAGAACGAAAATCATAAATTCACATCACTAAAAATATCCATCGTTCGTCAAATTCATAAATTCATAACTATTTAAGATCATTGTCTTAATTTAGAAACTATTGTGGCTCTCTACTGCATCTCTTCATTTCTTTGCATTTTCCTTTTTAGAATCGAAAGTTCTCCTCTCCTCTAGCCATTTCTGATGCTCATCTAAGATCCCATCCATAGCCCTGACAACATCAACAATGGTTTGCATCCTAGATGCAATCATCTTCACAAGTGGTGCGACACATTCTTCATTTTGAATAATGTTGATTTGATCTTGGAGGGTTCTAACATTGGAATTGATTCGTGCTTGCAAATGAGCGCCATTGATTTCAGGTGGTGGAGGTGGCGGATTATGAGGTGGAGTGGGTGGAGGTGGAGGTGAAGGTGCTGGAGATGGATGGCATAGAGGTGGATTGTGAATATTATTGAATTGATCCATGTGATCTCTAAGATATGAGTGAACCTGCATTAGATTTATAATTTCAAAATGTAAGATATATGTTTAGGAAATACCCTTAAACCATTCAATATAAATGGCCTAATTGAATACAAATGATAAAATATGTAAGCCTCATTTATGTCTAAGGCATGTTACTTGAATGGAAATACAATTAACAATTAATATAGGACAATTTATGAATGCTATAGGGTTTAAGGTTTAGAGTTTAGGATTTAGGTTTTAGGGTAATAGGATGCCTTAAGGGGATCTATGTAGTAAGGTCCTAGTACAAAATGGCATGGATTTTAAGTAAATAAATTTGGTGAAGATGCCCAAGGCAACCAAAATTCATTAAGGTCCGAGGCAACTTCACCAAATTTTATTCATTTGAGCCATGTCATTTTGTCCTAGGAACTTACTAGACATAGATCCCCTTAAGCCATCCTATCACCCTAAACTGTAAATTGATCAACCTAGATCATGATTTATCTAATTCATATTATAATCTTGCACAATCTCATTATTGTTAAATTTGGTTGCCTTGGGCAGTTTCACCAAATTTTGAGAACTTATTTGATCCCCTTAAGAAATGTCATGTTAGGACCCCTTAAGAAATTGATTTATGGTTTAGGGTGATAGGATGGCTTAAGGGGATCTATGTCTAGTGAGGTCCTAGGACAAAATGACATGGCTCAAGTGAATAAAATTTGGTGGAGTTGCCCAAGGAAACCAAATTTCATTTAGAGCCTAAGAAAAAATGATGGCTTTAGAGTTTAAAGTTTAGGGTTTAGGGTAATAGGATAGCTTAAGGGGATCTATGTAGTAAGATCCTATGACAAAATTAGATGGCTTAAGGGAATAAAATTTGGTGGAGTTACCTGAGGCAACCAAAATTCATTTTAAGGTCCTAGGACAAAATGAATGCTTTAGTGTTTAGGGTTTAGATTTTACAGTTTAGGGTTTAGGGTTTATGGAAGTTAGGGTTAAGTTTTGGTGTCCCTTGGAATATAATGAACTTGCAAGTTAGTAAAGAAAATTTTCTTGTGGAACAGTTGATTGAGATAACTCTTGTTTCAACTAACCAACCTAGATCATGAAATCTCATTCATATTATAATCTAGAACGATCTTATTATTGTTAAATTTGGTTGCCTTGGGAAACTTCACCAAATTTTGAGAACTTATTTGATCCCCTTAAGAAATGTCATATTAGGACCCCTTAAGACATCGATTTACAATTTAGGGTGATAGGATGGCTTAAGGGGATCTATGTCTACCGAGGTCCTAGGACAAAATGACATGGCTCAAGTGAATAAAATTTGTTGACATTTCCCAAGGCAACCAAATTTCATTAAGGGCCTAGAAAAAAATGATGTATTTAGGGTTTAGGGTAATAGGAAGGCTTAAGGGGATCCTTGTAGTAAGGTCCTACAAAAAAATGACATGGCTTAAGGGAATAAAATTTGGTGGAGTTGCCTAAGGAAACCGAATTTCATTTTAAGGTCCTAGGACAAAATGAATGATTTGGTATTAAGGGTTTGGATTTTAGAGTTTAGGGTTTAGGGTTTAGCGAACTTAGGGGGAAATTTGGATGGCCCTTGGAATAATGGACTTGCAAGTTATTGCCTAGTTTATGAATATTTTTTATTTTATGAATAGATTGACTATTTCCATAATAGAAACACATAATTATGTATTATTAAGATTGAGTTTGATGTATATTTTAACTGGATTTTTTTTAATTGAATATAAGATTATTTTATTTAACATTTTTTTCATTAATATTTCCCACTTAAATGAATTTTATGATATAAAGTATATAATATAAAATTAGTTAATGTTGAATCAAGTATTTTATTTTTGATTTTTTGGAATTTAAAGAACCTAAAAGAAAGAAAAGAAAAATATTTAGATTCTTTTAGTGTCTATGTAACTAGTGCAAAAATTGAGATTTTAGACTAAACTAGAAGCCTAATTAACAAGTAATTGACTAGAATGAGGGTTAAGATTGTCAAAACACAACAGAAAACACATGCAAACAAGAAATGGAAACAAGGGATGACTAAGAGAGATCAAAACATAAAATAGAAATGAATGTTTCAAATACTATCTAATTAAGTGACAATTGGAAATTGATTGTACACTTGGATTTATGAATAAATTTGCTAACGAAATTCACAAATAAACATTAATAAAATTTATGAATTGTAACTATTCTTTAACATAATGTTTTCTAATCTAATTATAATTTAACATTGAAACTAAAGTTTAACATATCGTTTTCTCCATACAAAGCAAATGAAATTTAAAACATTTAAGCAATGCAAATGAATTTTCTTGAGCTCAAATTAATGGTTTTCAAAATCAAAATGATTTGTTCAATTTCAATTTAGGGTTTTAGAAAATTCTTTTGTTTCAATTCAATTTAGGGTTTCAATTTCTAATAAATTAGGGTATTTAGTGCAATTTTTTCGTTTCATTTCAAACTAGGGTTTTCAAATTCTTTTTTTTTGTTTGATTTGAATTTAGGGTTTCAAAAAGCTTGATCAAGGTTTCTAAATGCAGTTTTTTTATTTCATTTCAATTTCTAGGATTTTGAAATGCAATTTTCTTTGTTTCATTTCATTAGGTTTTCAAATACATTTTTTTTTGGTTTGATCAAACAATTTAGGTTTCAAAAGCTAAATTTTGTTACTAAAATACAATTCAAGGTTCATTTTTTCGTTTCTATTCAATATCTTCAGGTTTTATTGATTTTTTTTTATCTATTTCTACAATTCCTCATTTCTACTATAATAGGAAATAAAATGCTTAAAACTTCAAATAAAATAAAATAAAATGTCAAAATCAATTATTCTATTGATAATTTCAATAAAAAATCAAAAAAATGCAAAAAATGGGGGTTGGCGAGTACTTGGAGGTTGTTTCTAGTGGTCGTTGTCACTCACAACTCGAGATCCCGTGTTCTGCTAAAATGCAGGTTTGTTCATTTAAAAAAAATAAATACCATTACAAAACGGGATCCTGATTTTTATAAATCAAGATCCCATTTCGTACTAATTGGGATCCCATTCCTTGTTCGTTGGTTCAGGACCCTTTAACAAACGGGATCCTGATTTTGAAAAAGCAAGATCCTATTTTACATTTAGGCTCAGGATCCTGAAGCTAAGTGGGATCCCGATTTTTAAAAATCAGGATCCCATTTTTGCAATGTTGATTTCACTTTTTTGGCTAAGGAAAAAACTTCCATGTTTCAAGGACTCAACTTTGTACACTTACCCCCTCTCTCTTTCAACCCTACACCCTCTCTCTCAACCCTACACCCTCTACTCTCAGCCCTCAACCCTAAAACCCTTAACCCTCTCACCCTCAACCCTTGACCCTTAAACCCTAAAAAAATTAAACCCACTACCCTCAACCCTCGACCCTTAAACCCTAAAACCCTTAAACTGTAAACTGTAAACCCTAAAACCCTCAATCCCCCTCTCTCTCTCTCAACCCTAAACCCTATACCTTCAACCCTATACCATCTACCCTCAACCCTCTAGCCTCCACCTTCAACCTTTAAACCCTTAACCCTTCAACCATCTACGTCCCTCTACCCTTAACCCTCTACCGTCTACCCTCAACCCTCAACCCTCTCTATCTCTCTCTCTCTACCCTCTACCCTCTACACTCTACCCTCAACCCTCAACCCTTAAAAACTAAAACCCTTAAACCCTCAACCCCCTTCTCTCTCTCTCAACCCTACACCCTCTACCCTTAAATCGTAAACCCTAAACCCTAAACCCTAAAACCCTAAAAACCTCAACCCCCCCTCTCTCACTCAACCCTACACCCTCTACTCTCAACACTCAACCCTCTACCCTCAAACATTTATCCTATACCATCTACCCTCAACCCTCTACCCTCCACCCTCAACCCTTAAACCCTTAATGCTTGAAACCTAAACCCTTAAACCATCTATCCTCTACCCTTAACTCTCTACCCTCTACCTTAAAACCCTCAACCCTATTTATCTCTCTCTACCCTCTACCCTCAACCCTCAACCCTCAATCCTCTAACCTATACCATCTACCCTCAAACTCAACCCTTTCAACCTTAACCCTTAAACCCTAAACCCTTAAACTACCCTTAACCCTCTACCCTTAACCCTCTACCCTCAACCCTAAAACCCTCAACCCTCTCTATCTCCCCCTCTCTCTACCATTTACCCTCTACCCTCAATCCTCAACCCATAAACCCCAAAACAATTAAACCCTCCACCTCATTCTCTCTCTCTCAACCCTACTCCCTCAAACGTTAAACTGTAAACCCTAAAACCCTTAAAACCTCAACCCCCTCTCTCTCAACCCTACACCCTCTACTCTCAACCCTCAACCCCTCTACCCTCAACCCTCTACCTTGTACCCTCAACCCTCAACCCTCAACCCTAAAACACTTAACCCTCTCAGTCTCTCAGTCTCTAAACCCTCAACCCCCCCTCTCTCTCTCTCGACCCTATACCCTCTACCCTAAACCCTAACCCCAAAACCCTAAAACGCTTAAACCCTCAACCCTCTCTTCAACCCTACACCCTCTACCTTCTACCCTCCTCCACCCTCAACCCTAAACCCTCAATGCTTAAACCATAAACCCTAAACCCTTAAACCCTATAATTCTAAACCATTAAACCTCTACCATCTATGCTCAACCCTACTCCTCAACTCTCTACCTTCTACCTCTACTCTACCCTCTACCCTCAACCTTGAACCCTTAATCCCTAAACCCTCTACCCTCTACCCTCTACCCTCTACCCTCAACCTTGAACCCTTAATCCCTAAACCCTCTACCCTCAACCCTCTACCCTTAAACCATTAAACCCTAAACCCTAAACCCCTAAACCCTCTACCCTCCACCCTCCACCCTCCACCCTCTACCCTCTACCCTTAACCCTCAACCCTTAAAACTTAAACCCTATGCCCTCAACCCTCTACCCTTAAACCCTTAAACCCTAAACCCTAAACCCATAAACCATCTAACCTATACCCTTAACCCTCTACCCTCTACCCTTAAACCATAAACTCTGAACCCTAAACCCTAAAACCCTTAAACCCTAAACCCTAAACCCCTAAACCTCTACCCTATAATTCTTAACCCACTACCCTCAAACTCCCCCTCTCTCTCAACCCTACACCTCTACCCTTAAACCTTAAACTGTAATCCCTAAACCCTAAACCCTCTACCCTTAACCCTTAATCCCTAAACCCTAAACCTTAAAACCTCTACCCTCTACCCTCAACCCTTAAACCTTAAACCCTCAACCCTCAACCCTCTGTTAGCTCTCAAAAACATAGGTAAGAATACTTGAAGAGGTTGCCAATCTCTTGATATGTTTCAGGGTAACAGACAAGGCCAAATTATTTGAACCTTCTTCTCTTCAGGTGTTGCTAGACCTAGGCGGGTATACCTATATGAATGAAGCAGACTTAAAGTTGTATGACTTGATTGATTTGATGGATCTATTATGATGGCACAAAGTGTAATAGATGAAGGATTGCTAACTACTCTTACTGAAATGTGAGATGTGAATGTTTGAATAATATTTTATGAAATTCTAAAATGGAATTGGTGTGACTAGTGCCTACTTTTGTTAGGCTAATGGAGTCAAGAGGTAAATGATTTGTGTTTCCCCTTTTTGGCTAAACTCTAGTTGCTAGGCACTTTGAGAATGAGGTTCTATGGTTGGCATAAAACTTCACTAAATTTATGACTTGCATAAATTATGCTGGAATATTTTCTTACTAGGTTCTTCTTCAATTATCCAAAATTAATCTTTAAATCACTGTGATTCATCCAAAAGAATTTAAATCTGACTTGCAGACACGAATTGATTAAGTCACACAAAATGGGAATACAATTCGATAAATTAGAAATATACTTGATATACTACTTTAAATGATTAAAAGACCTCAAGTTGGAGACAACCAGATAAAAATGTAAATAATTTCATCACAACAACTGAACACCAAGAAAGGATTTCACCAAATTTATATATTCTTCTCCATTATATAATTTTAAAGGATTTTGCAATATACAACATGATATTCTGTTTCAGAAATAGTTCACCCTATCCACTTACCTAACCTACTGATTCTTCATCCTAAATCTAATGATCTTTCTTTTGATTTTATTTGACATATATACATTATTTTAGGGTTACAACTTGTCACGACATCTGTCTGGTGCAACACTTCTTTTCGATGCAGCTCCTCGCTTAATTATTTTCAGCAAAATAAAATATTTAATTAGTTACCATTAGAAAATTAAATATTTTAATCTTCATCTCTGTGAAAATTAATTCAATAATCCTCCTTTGCTGGAAATCTTCACTTCACTTTTTTATCGGTATGTATCTCCAATATGTCCTTCGGGTAAAAATAATTATCTCCTTTTGTCCTCCTGGTGAAAATTGATTTATTTACCCTTTCACATGAAAATATATTTTTTTAGGTAAAATAATTACCTAATTGGTTAATTCTTTCGTAAAAATATTTTACCTCCTAAAACACTTTTACACCTTTGGTAAAAAATATCTTTCCTTCTAGTGCAAATATTTCATAATTTTTTACCTTTTATGCTTCTCCTGAGTAAAATAATTCTCAACTTTTAAATCCCCTCGATAAAATGAATAAAATTTATTTTTTCTCAAAAGTATTATCGATTTCCACAATAAGCATATTTCGTTCAATTTTTTGTTTGCATTATGACCATGTACACTCACATCGGGCTGACATAAAGCATCAAGAAGAATTATTTTATCTTACATCGATATCAGAGAGTCTCATCAATGCAAATTGTTGTAGGAAGATTGTATCACCGAGACATCAAACCAGTCTTACAGATATTGCCAAGACTTCATACCAGTCTTGTAGCTATCACCGAGACATCAAACCACTCTTGCAGATATTGCCGAGACTTCATACCAGTCTTGTCAATATCGGTGAAACATATGAAGTCGGAAATACATTTGAAACTCATTCTGATAGCTCATGTGTCCCCGATATGTTTCTTTTTGCTCTATCGGTGAGACAAAGTGAATGTCTTGCCCATAAAATTCCATCAAAATGACATATATGCTCAAGCTAACTCAAAAATCTCACTCCGATAGCATTTTTATTACCGATTATTCAAACCTCAAACATGTCTTGCAGATCAACGAGACTTCAAACATGTCTTATAGATCGACAAGACTTCAAACATATCTTGCAGATCAACGAGACCTCAAACCTATCTCTTTGATGAAATTTTTGTTTGCTACATAGTGATGAAAATGAGCCAGGTAGCCTCTAGAACTGCTTTAGAAAACTAATCATATGATCTCCAAAAGCCATGAAATTTCACCAGTGTTGAGTTATGGTATGAGAACATGTTTGTCGGATGATTTAGCATGAAATGATCTAGACTGAAAACTGTTAACGCTCAAAGTTTTCCATTCAACATTTTTTGAAAAATTGCAACTATCAAACTATGTAAAACTCATTTGATTTTGATTTTGAAAAAATACCAAATTACGTCCAAACACCCTGAAAATTGACATGGAGGTAGACTTTGGTGTAGAGAATCAAAGGCACTATCATCACCCATTTACTTATTATTTAGCCTCAAAGATGACCATTTTAATAGATTTTACTGTGTGCTGCCAACAAATCTTTGTAGATCCCTTCAACTTGTCGCTTTGAAACTTTGTCAAAAGAGAACGTATAAAGCTAAAAATTGGCATGCACATTCCCATATGGTAGATGAACATGTTGGAAAAATGATTTTGTGTGAAATTGAATAGATCCAAAATTATGATTTTTCAAAATGTGCTCCTGAGACTAATTTTACACTTGAGTTTCTAAGTGTTAAAATCCCCTTTTTTTAAATATGGGGACCTAAAATTTGTTTGAAATTTTAAGTCCCAACACCCTCTACCCTTAAAACCTAAACCCTAAACCCTCAAGTCCCTCTACCAGTAATCCTCTACCATTTACCTGCTACCCTTAAACCATAAACCCTAAACCATTAAACCCTTAAACCCTAAACCCTAAACCCTCTACTCTCTACCCACTACCCTCTACCCTCAACCCTACACCCTCTACCCTTAAACCATAAACAATAATCCCTAAACCCTAAACGCTCGGGGGGGAGGGAGTAGGAGGGATAGAGGGATAGGAGAGAGATGGAGGGAGTGAGAGAGAGAGGGGGTGAGGGGAGATACCCGAGAGAGAGGGAGAGAGAGTGGGAGGGGGTGGGCAGGAGATACCTGAGAGAGAGGGAGAGAGAGAGGGTGTGGGAGAGAGATAGAGGGAGTGACTGAGCGAGACAAAGAGAGAGACCCTCGAGGAGGAAGAGGGGTAGGGAGGGAGAAATTTGAGAGAGAGAGAGGGAGGGAGAGGGGGTGGGACAAAGAGACTTGAGAGAGAGGGAGAGGGAGAGGGAGAGAGAGTGGGAGAGAGATAGAGGGAATGAGAGAGAAGGATAGGTGGTGGGAGGGAGATACTTGAGAGAGAGGGAGAGGCAGAGGGAGAGAGATAGAGGTAGTGAGAGAGGGAGGGAGTGTAAGAGATAGAGGGAGTTATTGTGAGAGGGAGAGGGGATAGGAGGGGGAGACTTGAAAAAGAGAGAGAGAGGGAGAGGGGGTAGGACAAATATACTTAAGAGAGAGAGCAAGAGGGGGTGGGAGGGAGAGACCTGAGAGAGAGGGAGAGAGATAGAGGGAGTGAGAGAGAGAGAGG